>NIGD01000005.1:266814-330797 GCA_003055185.1 Escovopsis sp. TC | reverse complement strand
GGAAGGCGTATGGGGGACGAAAGGGGATTTAAATTGCTGTGGACGACGGGACGTTGTGTGTGGCGGATGGAGGGGACGAGCAGGCTCAAGTTGTTGATGGGATGATGCGAGATGGCGTCGAGGACGAGCAACTGGCAACTGGATTGAACGGAGCTTGTCCTTGAGCCTTTTCAGGGGGGGGGCAGAAGGACTGGAATGAAGGGTGGAAGGCCGGATGTACCGCTACCTACTGCGTACTCCGTACTCCGTACTCCGTTCTGCAGGTCATCTCTTTATCGCACTGAGGTACCTGTTCAGACTCGGAGTCCGCCCTAGAGTTCATGATCGATTCAACTTGCGCACAGCTGGAGGGCGCAGGCAGCACGTTACATGTACAGAGTACGGAGTACGAGTACAAGCACTTCGTACGTCTACTACTCCGTACTACTCGTACGAGTACTACTAGGTACTTACGGAGTACTCCGTACTACTGTACAGTGGTTTCCCTGAAAGTGTGTCTAGCGCAAAAATCGTGCATGTACTCGCAGGGGTCTCGAGCTAATTAGACAAGTACAGAAGGTTAGTAAGGCTACATAGAAAGACTTTATAGTAGGGATGTTTATGCGCGTAAAGGTCCTTTGTCTAAGTACTTGTAAGTCGCTGTCTCCTGTACCTGTACCTCTTACCTCTTGTTTATAGCCTTACAACGACTACAAGGAAGGTTACAGTACAAGAGGCTGACATCACGTGCAGCGTGCATACTTAGGTATCCTTAGCGTAAAACTAGACAAACAAACAGGGTAACCACTGTACTACTTACTAAGGTAACTGCACTGGGGCAGCAGCGTCCATGTCCGTGGATGCCCGTTCTTGCCTCGATACAACGTTGACGGGAGGCGCAATCTCACCCGTCGCGGCTTCCGGGTTGACAGTCAGAGAACCCGCATTCTCCCAAGTCCCGGTACTCGACCTACCTAGTATAGTAGTACTTGTACTTGTACTCCGTAGGGAGTACCTAGTAGGCACGTGGTACTCCGCTCTCGCACAGTACGAACTCCTTGCTGGCCAGACCGTGCCAATCCCGTCCAGCCCTTGTTGTCCAATGAAACCGCGGGGATCGAGCCAGTGCCTCGACCAGCCGGGGTGCAAGGATTCGATGGATGGACTGGATATGGATGGATTGGATACGGCGTACGGAGTACATCATGGATCCATGGATCATGTATCCCATTAGTACTCCGTACTACCTCTAGTAGTTGTACCGGTACCTCTGGTCGTCGCACTCGCAGCTCGCACACAGCACAAGTCGAGCACGACGACCTCCTCCTCCTCCTCCTCCTCCTCCTCCTCCAGCTGCGCTGGCCCATGCTCGATCCACAAGCCGGAGCGCCCCCCTCCGAGGCGAGCGTCGTGACGGTGGCGGCCGTACGGAGTACCAGAACGAGCAACCGCAAAGGATCCATGCTAGCGTTTTGGCGCAAGGCGAGGAGATGCCAGTGGATGGGGAAGGGGGGGAAGGGGTTGGTGGGCCAGACCGAGCGCCTCACCCGTTCCACGGGGTTGCCATCCTCATAGGGATGTGGCAATGGATGCCCCCAGTACTGTCCGGTACGGAGTACGAGTATTCCGTAGTATTTGGACTCGTATGGATTGGGGTGCCATGGAGTCGTAATCAAAGAAACAAATGGCGAGCTACTCCGTACAGTAGTACAGCTCGTTTATGAGGGGAGGGGAGATCATCGAAGGGGGGGCGTCTGAGAGTGGCCCATACTCCGTACTCCAATGTCCCTTGGGCCCCGTTGAGAGATGACATTCTGAAATTATCCATCACCTCCTCCGTGCCACGGTACGGGGACGAGTGCGTATTCGTACGAGTACGAGTACGAGTACGAGTACGGAGTACGGGATGCGTCAAGCACGGAAGAAGAGCTACCTACCTAGAGGAGAGTGATCAAACGCGCGCGAAGATCACAGGGAGTCGATGCCCCCATCGCCATGTGCATTGGCGCCCTTCTCCGCCTCTCGCTCTCCCTCCCTCCCTCGACAAGAGATTCATCCGGGGAAAGACTTCGCCCGAGAGATGGCATCCAATCCATTGATCTGGGCCAGAACAACGTGGCAGCGACCACGGGTGCATTAGCCCGGGGACGAGCGCGACCGGGTGCTGGAGCTGGGCCAGCCCGGCTCGACGAGGACCTCTTCGTGCTAGAGGCTGGGCGTGGGAGAATCCATCCAAGGCGGCAGCACGCAGCACAGTGGGCGTACTGTGACTCTTCCAGGCGGCTGCACGATGCGGCGAACATTTTGGGGGTGTACGAGCACGAGGACGAGTGCGAGTGCTATGAGGAGTACGGCCACTACTCAGGTAGGAGGAGGAGGAGTATCAGCACGGGCAGAGCTAGGACATCCAGATGAGCCACAGCGGGCCTGCGTCGGGGACACGGGGGGCAAGAAGTGGACCGCCGGCCTCAGGGGATGCCTCATCGTCAGATACCAGGACGAGTACGATCCTTGGAGTCTATGTACGGAGTACTCGTACGCAGTACAGAGTATGGGAGACAAGGAGCTGCCGACGATCACAGCTCGCTCGGCGATACTCCGTACGAGTGCCCCGTAGAGGGCGCCAAACCCTGTGGACTACTAATCCTCCGTAGTGCTCTCCAGGGCTGTCCTCGCAGATACGAGTCTCTCCATCTTGGACTCCGTACGCCGTACTCCGTAGATGCGGGCGGTCCAGGTGGTGGGAGGACGCCGTCAGAGTACGCCAGATGCAGGCAGAGTCGAGGTGCCCACGAGCAAGTCATGCCGCGAGCTGCCGGCAGCACGTACTCGTACATACTCCGTACACACGATACGATGGAGGCAAGAGGAAGAAGAAGAAGAAGAAGAAGAAGAAGAAGAAGAAGAAGAAGAAGAAGAAGAAGAAGAAGAAGAAGAAGATAAGAGCTGTTCGGTGACGGCAGTGGCTTTGGGAGGGTCATGGACAGATATTGCTTGATTGGCCGTCTGGGAGGGATCTCGAGATTGCGCGTGCGCACAGGGATGGGTTCTGCGCTGGGAGCCATGTGGTCTACCAGTAGGAGGAGGAGGAGGAGGAGGAGGAGGAGGAGGTGGAGGTGGAGAGATATCGCAGAGTCGCAATCGAGCGTGAAGATTTTTCCCTTTCCTCGCATCGCTGTCTCGGGCCCTCTGCATGGCCGGGAAGCCGGGCTGGTTGGGCCCATGCGATGGCTCGCCGGAATCCTGCGGCGCGGTCTCGATCGCGGGCACCTCGAGGTCGACGAGACCGGGGGATGGCTGGGTGTCATGCAACCGACTGACTGACGAGCACGCCGTTCATGAAGCCGTCGTCGAATCCCTGGTGATGCCCGCCTCACCGACGATGAGCATGATGTACTCCGTAAGCCTCGAGCATCGACGCAGGCTCCTCGGACTGCGTACCGAGTACGGAGTACTCGTACTCGCACTCGGACTCGCACTCGGACTCGTACATCATGTACTCGAACCGGCATGAATCCATAGAGTTCGGCCGGGACGGATCCACAGGCCGGGGGATTTGTCCTCTCGAAGCGAATGCCGGAGCGGCAGAGACATCGACGCCGCTCGAGATGGCATGGATCTTCTGCATCTTGTTTGTGCCTCTCTGGACTCTGGATCTCCTGGCCCGACGATGACGAGTCCTCACCAGCCGCGGGTCTCGGGAGCGCGGGAGCTTGCCGCAGACGGGCGGGGACAGGGCTGGAATGGAGTCGTTGCCGCGATGAGGAGCCATCCCATCTATCCGGCTCTACGGAGTACTTCGTACGGAGTGCCAGTACGAGTACGAGTACGAGTAGCAAGTCCAACGGCTCTCGAGCTGACGTCTGGTGCCAGCTGGAGGTCTCTTCCTGATCGACTCGCGCGGCGCCCGCGGGAGCGCTGGCGTCAGCGGCAAAGCGGCAGGACGGCCAGGAATGCATGGATGCCATCGAGCTGCTTGCCGCGGGGGGGGGTCCCGCTGCCTGGAATCGGAAGAGGAGCAGCCCCGACGCCTCGAGGGTGAGATTCCAGCCGGCGCAAGCCAAAGCCAATGGAATGGTGGAGGCATCATAGGCGGATGATGACGATGATGGATCAGACGGGGCACGGCTCACGGCTCACGGCTCACGGCTCACGGTCCACGGCTCACGGCTGACAGCTGGAGCTGGAGCTGGAGCTGGAGCTGTTGGTGGGCTCGAGCTGTCGCTTCCAGGACGACACAGCTGGAGCTCTCTCTCCCTCGAGACTCCCGTGAGACGGACTCGTAAGTCCAACACCAGACATCTTGGATGCTGCATGTTTCTCACTCGCACAGCATCTACTCCGTACTCTCACCTCACACCCACAATCAGCATCTCAGGCAGCTCCCGCCTGGAACTCAGGGGCTTCCCATCTCGACCGAGTACGGAGACACCATCACACGTCCGCTCGCGCTCCATCCCACCAGGCATCCATACTGGTATTGGGTTGGGCCACGAGCAAGCGTCTCGATGACCTCCCTCCCCTCCCCTACGACCATCCATCGTCGACACTCTCCAGACCGCTCTCTTCCAAGCCTTGACGGGAGAAAGTCTAACCCGCCATCTCCACGCACTTGTGTCCAACTCCGCGCCCACGACCTAACCTCTCTCATCCCACAACCCCACGCCTCTCTTCGTCCCCCCCTTCTCCTCCCACAGAGATGGCCCCCCCTGACCGTCCTCCTCCAACTCCAACTCCAACTCCAACTCCAACTCCAACTCCATGTCCCGATCCTACCATGGGAAACCTCCTCCTCACCGGTCAGATGACGCCGATGCACATCGACCACATCAGGAATCGGACTTTGGGTGCCAACTCGCCCTGTTGGGGGCCCTGGACCCGTCCCCGTTTGCTTCCTTTCTTTTTCTCCTCCCCTCCCGCATGCTTGGCTCTACTCATGGCAATCTATGACACCGCGATTGCTTCCTCTGGTCTGCAGGCCATCCCGTATGCACGAGTACTCGTACGAGTGCGGAATACGGAGGACTAGGTACGCATCCCACTAAGTACTGGTAAGGACTGTCTGCGCAGGACTCGTACGAATACGCATACAGCCGCTTGGGTTCGAAGGAGCTCTCAGCCAGGCAGCCAGGGGGGGGGGGGGGGGCGGGACAGTCGAGCGATAGTCGTTCTTGATCCTGCATATGTACGGAGACTCCGTGCATACGAGGACATGTCCATGGAGATTCACGTGGATACGCGGCTGGTATCCAGTCCACGATCTTTCCCCCGCGTTGTCATCGTCGTCGCACCGCTCTCCGTAGTCCAGATGCAGCAATGGGGGGGGTTCTTCTCCTCTTGGGCACTCGTAGCAGCTCCCTCACTCCGTATTCCCTGCTCGAACGAGGAGACAGCTCGAAAGATGGCTGTGGGAGCTTGAAGACCGGATGTGCGAGTGCAAGAACATGAAGTCGAACTCGCAGCTCCCGGCAGTGCTGGGATCGGGGTATCCTGCTGCAGCGCTCAGCCACGTCGTCCAGCTCTCCCGGCTCTTCAACCCCACGACATGGCCCTCGTTCACCCCACGCCATCGCACTCTCCCTCGCACAGTCCCTTCTCCTTCTCCTCCGAAGAGCAGGCATCATCATCGTACGAGGACGATACACGTCCCCCGCGCCCCGCCGAATCCCCTCCTCCTCCGCCGTCATCCAACCCTCCGCGCCGTGCTTGACCGACTGCAGCCTCCTGGTCACGGGTCTCCCAGACGCACACATACATGACACTCACCTACATACACATACACACGCAGACACACGCATATACACGCATACACACGCATGCCATGCCATCATTCATCTGGCGATCCGACTTCGTTTGGACTGCTCGGACGAGTACGGAGTACTCGTACCCGTACTCCGTACTCGTAACCAGTCCGTGAACATGGCTGTGCGGACGAGGGCGGACCCCGCACCGTGCAACACCAGAAGCCGCTTCCTCAAGGCCGTCGTGCATGCAGGGGGCTCTCGTGAGATGGGGGGATGCTCATGAACTGCGGAGTACTGGTAGATCCCATCACGTCGGCGCCCCCCAAACAGTATCGAGAAGGCGTGCCTCGCGCAAGAAGGACGGCGAGCATCGATTCTAGGCACTTCCCCGTTCGGAGCCCTCCACTTCTTCTGCCCCGGGACGCGCATCGGGATCCAACCCAGCCCACGAGGAGAAACCACCAATCCAGCCCAGAGGGGAGAGATAGATCAAACCACCCATACTCCGCATATCCACGCAAGAACAGATACCGGCGCAAGCACGACTTCAAGCCCATCCTTCACCACTGGCACTTTCTTCAGTGGCCGAAAATGCCGGCCTCCAAAACGCCCCCAAGGTGCCTGTCCATCATCACCCGGCGAAGCCAGCCCTTCGGGCTCTTCCCTCCCCTTTTCCGACAAGATCATCGAACGCTTGGATCTCCCCACTGCCGGGGACATCGTCGATCATGAGCCTCCAAGGGGAAGGGGGGGGGCCGTGTCCGCGCCCATTGGTTTCACACTCGGATCGAGATTGGTTCCAATCTCCCCTCTCGCGCTGGGCCAGGTGTGGCGTGAGAGCAGCTTTTGACGACAGGTGTTGACACCCCGTGCGAACGAAAGATCTCTGGGTATGAAGTAAGAAGTGCCGGTGCGAGTGCGAGCACGTACGAGTGCCTGACTTCACGCTCTTGCGGAAGCTCAGACGCCTGGCTCGTGTCTCAGAAACATCACCATCCGGCACTTCGAATGGACATCGCAGCGCCGCGTGATCAGTTCTTCGAACGAATACTCGTTCTCGTACTGGTACTCCCTAGTCGATGAAATTTACCAAACTCTCGTTGGATAAAGTCGACCATCCCATCCCTGCAGATCTAGCGCATCCAGCATCTGCATCTGGTGGTGAACATGCCGCAGACCGATTCCTCCCGGTGCTCCCACCCACCTCCCCGCTCTCCCCGCTTCAACGTCCCCCTCGTCGACATGCCGAGTTGCTTGACCTCCGGAGAGATCCTCGTACCACGAAGTCGTGTATTGCATATCACCAGACAGATGTACGGAGGACGACCTGTTCCCTGGAGGCAACCCACCAGAGAGCTGGTCTATTACGTGCACACACTGCCGTGTCGACGAACGCATCCGTCCCGCACTCAGCGGCCCCTTCTTGTGCCTGCTCGGACACCGTGCTCTACTCGAACGTACTCCGTAGGCATGGACAGAGAACTGCGGGCGTGCTTCGCAATATGCACGCAAGACGTGACGCTGAAGGATGCAAGTCACACAGGAGCAATGCTTGGGGGCCCAAAGATGTTGCTGTCGCTTTTGCTGCTGCCCAGATTGCACGACTACTCGCACTCGTCTCGTACTCGTACTTGTACTCCGTGCATGCATCCATAGTACCAGTACGAGCGCGCCGCACTCGCACTCGTACGGATCACTGGTCGTGCATGGGCTCCGGCCCGGTGTGCATTCCTGCAGGGCACTGCTGGGGCTGGACATCCCTCGGACGGCCATTCGCGAGATGGACCCCCGGGCGGAGATGAGATGCATGCCTGATGAGTTCGTCGCCTAACCCGCATGGTGAAGGTGGGCTGTGAATTTGGAGAACCCGTGGATCTTGACGCGAGGGCGATGAGATGAGGGGTCGGCCCGTGTCCTTTTTTTTTGTCTCGTGGAAGGGGGGGGGAAAGCGACTGGGCAGGTGGTTGCCCACGACATTGATCGTATGGTAGGTGGGTAGCTTGCTCCGAAAGGCCCAGACGCGGGAGACGAATGAAGGTGTTCGAGAAGGTAGCGTTCCGAAGCCCAAAGAGGAGGTGGCAGTATGAATGTGTCATACACCAACTGGCAACTCGTCGTTCGTGCCAGGCAGACCGTCGTGAGGCCGCATCGAACTGCTCCGTAGGTAGGGTGGGTTTAACATGGTGGTGCCCCCCGAGACACTCGGCGGTAGCTCCTCTGTCTTGTGTTGTTTTATGTCTTGTTTTCTTTGTCTTGTTTTGCTTCGATCCCTGCCCGATCCTGCCCGAAGTCTGGTCCCGATCATCGGCTTGGCTTCGAAAGCCTACAGATGCGAATGGCCACCCCGCTCTCGTAGAAGGGCCCGTCCTGGGCCTCCCGCGGGGGCACCGGGAACGGCACGTCCGCGACGTCGAGCCCGCTCCGCGAGCACCTGTCCAAAAACAGGCGGAACGTCTCCTCATTCCGCTGCGTCGCCGCGATGAGCACCTCTACCGCCGGGTACAGCTCGAACAGGTCCTGCAGCGTGCCGATCAGGGGCGAGAGCAGGGCCGGATCGTACGTGATGTCCGCGCCGAGCACCACATCGACCGCCCGCCCGCCGTTCCACCTGCCCTCCTCGGTGCCGACGAGCGCGTGGCCCCACTTGACGTCCATGGCGGCGATGCGCTCCGAACCCTGGAGCTGGTTGAGGAAGAAGTTGTCCGCGAGGTTGGCGACCACGTCGTCGGAGCCGTCGGACGCGATGGCGTGCGCGGCGCGCAGGTGCTTGGCGCACAGGATGGACAGGTAGCCCGTGCCGGCGCCGAGCTCGAGGATGCGCTTGCCCGCGGCGATGCCTGGGTTGCGGCAGAGGTACTGGCCGAGGTGCAGCGCGGCCTCCCACGTGCGGAGGCCGGTCGTGCCGCCGGCGGAGATGAGCGAGCGGTTCTCCAGGAGGGTGATGTGCGCGTCATGCTCGGGCAGGGCCGCGAGGTGATACCTGACGTGCCGTTTCTGCTGGATTGTCTCTGCTTCTGAGGGGCGCGTCGTCGATAGCAGGTCCGTCAAGCTGGACATGAGCTCATCAGAGACTCCCTGTGCTGGGGGGTCAGCCAGATTTGCTGACAATGTGTCCACGTAGAGTAGCCATGCAGTACGGAGTACAGAACGGTCATTGTGACGTGCTGCAAGCGAAGAGCGTATTCCGTACATGAGGTGGATTCAAATAAGACGAGGACGTCGCGCGCAACTCACATATTCGTCCCAGTCGTCGATGCCGGCCTCGATCTTGCCCACAAGCGCCTTGAGCGTCTTGGCCTTGTAGGCTGCTGGGGCATCTCGCCCGTTCAAGGCGTCGGCCGCGAAGAGCCTCTGGCTGATGGCGTCCTGGACGTCGGCGAGCTTCAGATACTGTCCGTCCGGGTAGTCGAGGACGTGCTCGAGCTGGAGGTACTGACGGCAGAATCGATCTGCCTGTCTCTCCCAAAGCTGCTCCATGCTTCTTGAAGGACCGCGGCCGTCGGCTTGCGATCTGTGGACCCTGTCCCTTTCCTGCTCCCTCGCCCCCTCAGCCCGTCTTGAGCGACGAGGACATCGCCATGCACAGCCGAGAACGATCGGGATCGACAAATTGCCCCGCCAAGCATGGATGTGAAGGAGGATCTCGGTGTAGAGCAGATGCTCACCGTCTCCCACCGAGACAAGGGGTTCCTGATGGTGCCTCTCGTGTGTGTGTGACGACGAAAGTTGCGCCGACGAAATCCCGACGCGACTGGGCGAAACGCCAAGTCACGTGTCCGTTCTGCCAGAGACAAGGCCGCGTGCGCACACACACACACACACACCACACACACACAGCACACACAGAGAAAGACTCGCGCACACACGCTACAGCCAGTGGCGCACTTTTTCCAACTTAGGGCTGGAGCCTAGGCCTAAGCGACAACGAGCGCGGAAAATTCGGTGGCCCGGTTGAGATATTGCGAATCCACTCCACGACCACCAGATCGCCAAACCCGCCCAACGTCCTCCTCTTCGTCTCCTCTCCGCCCGCCCGCCGTTGACACTTGTTTCTCTGCACGGAGACCTTCAATCCAAGGATCGCAATCATGGCGGACAACGACACACCCGTTACCCTGCGGACTCGCAAGTTCATCCGCAACCCCCTGCTGGGTCGCAAGCAGATGGTGGTGTGAGTCTTGAGAGATCCTTGCGCCCCCCCCCCCCCCCCTCACGCTTCCCCTCGATCGAATTTTGGCAGGCCGCATGGAATGGGAGGATGCAATGCAGTGAGAAGGTTCTTTCGGTTCTGGTTTTCGCCTCGCGATGCGAAATACTGGCTCAACGACGGTTCACGACGACGGCGGGGACGACGAATTCTTGCGCGACGATCAGGGTCAAAGTTTCTTCTTTTACGAGCGACGACAGCAATCGAGAGACGCCATTTGCAATTCCTCCCTTCCGACGACGACTTCGAGAACGGTGTTCGGGCGACAGCTGGAGAATGATGAAAGTGGAGGCCCTCTTGGACGACTCCCTGCATTGCACCACACTCGACGACGACCAGAATCCAAAAAGAGCACTCAGGATCACCAGGCAGCCAGAAGGAGGGGAAGGCAGAAGAACTGGAGACATGAAAGCATTGCGAGAACCATGAGACACAGCATCGAGGCAGGAGGGAACACCATTGACTGACGCTTCGTCCACTCTGCAGTGACGTCCTCCACCCCGGCCGCCCCAACATCTCCAAGGAGGACCTCCGCGAGAAGCTCGGCAGCCTCTACAAGGCGGCCAAGGAGCAGGTCCAGGTCTTCGGCCTCCGCACCCAATACGGTGGCGGCAAGACCACCGGCTTCGCCCTCGTCTACGACTCCCCCGAGGCCCTCAAGAAGTACGAGCCCAAGTACAGACTCATCAGGATCGGCCTCGCCACCAAGCCAGAGCGTGCCAGCAGACAACAGCGTACGTGCCAACCTCCATGCATCCGGTTCCTTCACCCGCTCGACGGTTCTTTCATTTGGTCTTTTTTTCTCCTCCTGGAGAATCAAATAGGGAGAGCCCGAGAGTTGGGGCGCATTCGACTCCTCACATGGCTGACATGGAAGCGAACTATAGGCAAGCAGCGCAAGAACCGACAGAAGACCCTCCGCGGCACAGAAAAGGTCAAGGGTGCCAAGGCGAAGAAGGAGAAATAAACGCACAATTCCTTCCAACCTCCCACCGGCCCCCCCTCCACCAACTCTACCTCTCTCTCCCTCGGCTCGGCTCGGTCTTCGTCTCTGTCTCTCTGTCCTATTTCCACCTTTTTTTTTCCTCTTTCATGGCCTACCTGCGCGCTGGGCTCCTTGTCTGGCGGGGAGACATTCCAATCCTTGCCCGGTGAAGAGAAAGGAGGGGGGCAACTCGGGGGAGGAAAACAACAGAAGGAAAATCAAAGAACAAAAGGGGGCGTTGGCCATTTCTCTCTTCTCTTTTTTTTTCTTTTTTTTTCTCTCTTGAGCTTGTCCTTGTCGATACAAAAAGATCAGACCGGAGCAGAAGCGAAAGCAAAAGAAATAATGGACAATTCAGAGGAAATCGTGTCGCCGCCGCCGTATTCGTTCTTGGTCTCTCCTTCTTACACGCTGCGATAGCATCGAGATGGGTCGAAGTTGGTAGGGCTGGCTGGATCTGGCTGGATCGAGAGAGAGGTAGAGGAGGAAAAGGGGGGAGGTCGGGATGGAGATGGAAAAAAGACAAGGTTTTAAGGGGGGGTGTACATCATGAGACGGATGGCAAAGGAATGGGTTTCGGTTTGGGTCTGGGTGAAAGCCATGGCCTCCCACGGGGGGTTGAGCCTTCAAAATACAACATGAGCATGAATCAATGGTGTTTTCGGATTTTGGTCCAATGCAAAAAGTCGTTCTACATAATACACGGCATTTGTCCAGTCCTTTCTCTTTCTCTGCTGCCCTCCCTTTGAATTCTGCATGCTCCCAGTGCACCTTGACGGCGGATGACCTCTCATCATCTCGCCACACCATTTGGTCTTTGCAGTCAATTTCTGGGCATGTACTCCGTACTGTCTGGTGTCTATCTGGCCATTGAAGAAAAGGAAAGGCCCCCGAAAAAGGGGTCACATCGCTTGGTGTCAGTATGCCGGTGACGCACCTCGCTCGCTCGCCCGCCGCCCTCACTCAACCGGGAGATCCTGCTATCCTGCTACTCAATACCACTAAATATGCTTTGCCTTGATCATACTCACCGATGCCCATCCCAAGATCCTACATCTATCTCATTATACATGATATGCCGAGGAAACGAAAGGCAAACAGAATCGCTTGATGTAGAGAAACAAATCGCGCAAGCAGTCTACACGGTCTATCCTCTAGTAGCCCGCAGCGCCCTGGAAACGCAAGGATCGAAAGGACCACGACACGAAGACGGCGGACAGGGCCGCCGCCGCGGCGAAGAGGAAGTACACCCAGCCGGCGCCGCCCAGCCAGGCGTTGAGCGCCTTGTTCACGATGGGGAAGAACTGTGCGACGATGAAGGTGGCAATGTAATTGGCGCCGAGGCACCAGCTCTGCGTCGCGCCGATGGCCTCCTGGCCGACGAGCTCAGAGGCGAGGATGAAGGGCACGGGCCCGAGGCCGACGCCGAAGAAGCAGACGAAGGCGAGGACGGCGATCGCGGAGAGCAGCTTGAAGCCCAGGACGATGGAGAGCGCGAGGATGAGCGAGCTGGTGCCCTGGCCAATGATGGAGATCATCAGGCACATCTTGCGGCCGAGGCGGTCGGGGAGGGGCGCGCAGGCCATAGTCGTCATGAGGTTGGCGACGGAGACGAAAATGCTCAGCAGGGCGGAGGATATCGGCAAGAGGTCGGAGAGAAGGGACACGGAGTACATGATGACGGAGTTGATGCCGCAGAACTGCTGGACGAACATGATGCCGACGAGGGCGACGACGACGGGCCGCGTGGCAGGGTCCCTGACGACCTGGAGGAAGCCGAGATGTCCATGGTCGTTCTTCACCGGCGTGGCATTCGGCGGGGCGGCCGCCGCATTGAGGTCGTCCGCATCGGTGTCGTCGTCGTCGTCGTCCCCGCGTCGCGAGAGAAGACCCTGCTCCTCCTCGTCGGCGCCGCTGGCAGTGGCCACGGCGGACGTGTGATCGAGGCCCAGCGAGCGCATCTCCTCGCGGACATCGACGTCCCTGCCGCGGATCATCTGCAGCGTCTCCTGCGCCTGGACGACGTGCCCGTGCGCGGCGAGCCAGGCAGGCGTCTCCGGGACGATGGCGAGCCCGACGCCGTGCGCGATGGCGAAGCACGCGCCCGCGCCGAGGATCCAGCGCCAGGCGCTGCCGTGGCTGAGGAAATACCCGAGGGTCTGGGTGAGGAGGATGCCGAAGTTGATGCTGACCTGGGTGATGAAGCCGAAGAAGCCGCGGGAGTCGGGGGGGCACAGCTCGCTGATGTAGAGGGGCACGATGACGGTGGTGGCGCCGGCGCCGAGGCCGGAGACGAAGCGGCCGAGGGCGAGGAGGAAGGGGCTGTGGGCGATGGTCTCGATGACGGAGCCGATGATGAAGAGGACGGCGGTCATGCGCATGGCGGGGAGGCGGCCGCGGCGGGAGGAGAGCGGGCCGGAGGCGAGGGCGCCGAGGAGGCCGCCGATGGTGAAGATGGAGGATATGCTGGCGAAGGCGGCCTCGTCCATGGGGATGCAGTCTAGGTAGTGGCCGTCCGGGGCCGTGGCCGACTTGACGACGGCGACGACCCCGGCGATGGTGGAGACGAACTTCTTGCGGCAGGTGATGACATCCTGGGGGGCGTTCAATTCGGCCTGGTTCGAGGGTCAGCGGGTACTCCTCAACCTTCCTCTTTCTTTGTCCCTCTATCCCGTCCTCTTTCCCTCGGTCCCTCGGTCCCTCCCGAATGCACCAGATGCTGGAGGTAGCAGGTGGGAGGGTGGAACGAGGAGGAGGAAGCATGGAGCAGTTGGGCAGAACCGAACTGGGTCCAGGACCCACGGGGGGCCTGCTGGAGGACGACTGGGCGGTGACATACTAAATGCAGGCCAAACTGCATGGATCCGATGGCCGCGATGCCCATGGACAGCAGGAGATAGTTTGTTGTTCCTCGGCCAGGCATGATGACCAGAGCTGACTCTGGACCGAAAACCAGGAAAGGAAGAGAAATCCAGAGAGAAAGGAAGAGGAAGAAGAAGAAGAGAGGAAGGGGGGTGGAAAGGGGAGGCCGGCGAAGGTTGGAAAAGGGAAGGGCAAGCGAGCTGAGGCGAGGCCGGTCGAGGGTCTGGACCCTTGGGGGGGGACTCATGCAGTACTTGTCATCGCCTACACGTAGCTTGGGTGTGTGAGGTATCCTGCAGGTAGATGACATTCCGTCGACATGGGTGTGGCTGGGATGGCCGGTTCAAGCTACCCTAGACAGGGGCTCACGATGGCTTCACCGACATCAATGGATCGGAGGCGGATATGGACTGGAGGGCGGGCTTCGTCCTTCGGTCTGACCGGACCGAGTTGCTGACCTCCGACGCAATCTCCGTGCTGGCCTCGGCGAGTCTTGGTTCAAGTCTGAGGAACGTCGAGATGATCCTTCTGATGCGGATGGACAGGGTCGTTGAGCATGTCGTACACATGCAAACAAAGACGCGCGAGACGTGGCTTTTCCCCGATGACGCGGCCCATATGATCAATGAAACGCACCCGGCCATTCAAGCCATGACAGGATTGATATAGATGGAATCTATAGGTGGAAAAGCCACAGCTGCTACGAGTACCAGATTGATGCTCCCTGCGATCTTGCAGGGTGACATTGCTCAAGAAGTCTGGCACGTGTAGGAGCATTTTGGCATTCATCCATTGTGTATATCCATGTTCTCATCTTAGCTGGACCACCATCAGTTGTGCTCCAACAAGCCTCGCTCCGTACGAGGACGAGGGGCAAGTCTGTTGCCTCTGTTGCAACGCATCGCCAAAAGGGGCAGCTGATGCTCAAGGCCATCGCATTCCGAGGTATCCCGCTGAAACGCCTGCTCCATGCGCATGTACATGTCAAGAGGGTTTCGCCTCGGTGTCGACGCTTTGATTCGCAAGGTAAAGAGGTTGTCCCTCTCTGGGCATCTCATCTTCGATTCATACGCCCACGAAATCCTGCTTCAGAGATCTCTCTCGAGCTCTTTGCTAGATGACTTGTTTACATAGATAGATCCTCTGGAGGGATCCTTTGAAGTCTGCTTGAAAAAGCACGGAGTCCCTCCCCCACACGCTGGCCAACCTCGATGTAAACCAACAGATGCCATTAAGGACCTGCCCGAGTTTTCATATCCACCTGCCTCAGCATTCGATTCGGAAGACTGCTGCCTACCGACCTCTCGTAGATTTTCGACACAGAATATGAGCTTCATCTTCTCGTCTGCGCCATCTTGACCCATGATGAAGCACCAGCAGTCCTTCCACAGTCCTCGTGGAACAAGTGGTTGTTGATGTCCAAAGCCATGTCATCCAAAGCCATATCATCCAAGGCCATAACGGCAACCGAAAGCGGCATGCTCTCCTCGGACGAGTCGACCTTGAACCCCTCGGACGATGCATCACCATCGTCGTTGTCCATCTCGGTCCCCTCACCAGCTGCCAGCGCAGTCCCAGGTCTAGATACCGAGGCCCCCCCGGACGGCGGCCTCCAGGCATGGCTCCAGGTCCTCGCCGGCTTCCTCGCCGTCTTCAACACCTTCGGCTACCTCATCAGCTTCGCCATCTTCCAGTCCCACTACACCACCTCCCTCGGCATCCCCGCCCCGGCCGTCTCCTGGATCGGCAGCACCCAGCTCTGCCTCGTCTACCTCCTCGGCATCCCCGCCGGCCGCGCCTTCGACGCAGGGCACTACCTCGCCGTCCTGCGCGCCGGCTTCCTCCTGCAGCTCGGCGGCGTCTTCGCCACGAGCTGCGCCGCCGGGGGCTCCCACTCCTCCACCTCATCAGGCTCGTACTGGCACATCCTCCTCGCGCAGGGCCTCTGCCAGGGCATCGGCTGCGGGCTCGTCTTCGCCCCGACGCTCGTCAACGTCGGCACGTACTTCTCCACCAAGAGGACCCTGGCCATGGCCGTCGTCGCATCGGGCAGTGCCGTCGGCGGGCTCGTCTTCCCGGCTATTGCGAGGGCGATGCTGCCCCGCTTCGGGTTCGCATGGGCGGTCCGCGCGATGGGGCTCGTCATGCTCGCCAACTGCGTCTGCGTGCTCTGCCTCACGAAGAGGAGGCTCATCCCGCGCAGGGGCGGCTCGTTGATCGACCTGCGGGCGTTCCGCGATCCCGCCTACACCCTCTTCTGCGGGGGCATGTTCTTCGCCCTCTGGGCCACCTTCTTCGCGTACTACTACTCGCGGTCGTACGCGCTCGACGTCCTCTCCGGCACCTCGCAGGCCTCGTCCTTCTCCCTTCTCATGCTCGTCAACAGCGCAGGCGTCCCCGGCCGCCTCGTCCCCGCCTACCTGGCCGACCGCGTCGGCGACCCGCTGCTCGTCATGGCGCCGACCGTCCTCGGCGCCGCCGCCGCCGTCTTCTCCTGGCCCGCCGTGCGCTCCCTCGCGGCCGACTACGCGTGGGTCCTCGTCTTCGGCTTCTTTGGCTCCGGCATCCAGGGCCTGCTGCCGGCCGTGTGCGCCGCGCTGACGCCGCCCGAGGAGCTCGGCAGGGCCGGCACCAGGACGGGCATGCTCTTCAGCGTCGTGAGCCTCGCGTGCCTGACGGGGCCGCCGCTCGCGGGCGAGCTGAACCGCGTGGGGGGAGGGAGCTATCTCGGCGCGCAGATGTGGGCGGGCGGATGCCTGGCCGTCGGGGCAGCCTTGACGGCGGCAGCTTGTTGGCAGCGAAAGAGGCGTCAACGAGAGGGAGCCATGCTTGTCGAGAAGACGGCGTGATATACAGAAGTGACGTAGGCATGTACGAGTAGAGTTTGGAGAGGAGGTATGAAGAGAAGAGAATCCAGTCTTGATGTCAAAAAGGACACGCACTCCAATGAAGCTGCCTGCAAGTACATTATTGATGACCAAAAACAGACATAAAGTACCTCCTTTTATGTGCCGATCTGTACCAAAACAAAAGTCCCCGCCGTCTGCATTCCTTGTACCTGCAACAACCCCGCCAAGATCTCCAAATTCTCCAAAAAAAACATCACGAATATTCTACCTCCCTTCACCAATCCAACGACAAATCTATATCTCGACCTGCACAATCGCCCTCAACGTCCGACTCCATCCGAACCCATGATCCCGTCATAGCAATGGCCTCCCCCCTCGCCCCCTGGGTCTGCAGACGCTGCACCCTCCACCTCCTCCGCCGCACCTTTTCTCGCCCGTCCTCGACCTCCTCCTCCCCCTCGTCGTCGTCGTCGTCGTCGTCGTCGTCTTCCTCACCCTCCACCCTCCCAGCCAGCCTGATCCGCCGCGCGCAGAACCTCACAGCCGAGCACGACTCCCTGCAGCTCACCCTCGCCGAGACCTTTGACGCCCCCAAGGCCCGCCGCGCCGGCGAGCTCGGGCGCGTCGCCGCCGCCCTGCGATCGTGGCAGTCCGCGACGCACGCCATCGCCGAGCTCGAGCGCATCTCGTCGACGGCGTCTCCCGAGCACGATGAGGACCTGGCCCCCCTCGCGCGGGAGGAGCTCGTGTCGGAGCGAGCGCGGCTCGCCTCGCTTGAGAGGAACCTGCGCCAGAGCCTGACGCCGCGGCACCCGTTCGCGGCGCTGCCGTGCCTGATCGAGTTCCGCCCCGGGCCCGGCGGGCTCGAGGGGCGGTACTTCACGGACACGCTGTTCAAGATGTACAGGGCGCTGTGCGCGCGGCACGGGTTCCGGGCCAACGTGCTCAAGTACGAGATGGCGGACGCGGCGGGGGACCAGTCCTCGTCGGCGGGGGAGCAGCCCGTGCAGGAGGCGGTGCTGGAGGTGCTCGACGCGGGGGCGTACGACATCTTCCGCACGGAGGCGGGGATGCACCGCGTGCAGCGGATCCCGAGCACGGAGAGCAAGGGCCGCGTGCACACGTCCGCGGTCGCGGTGTGGGTGCTGCCGTCGTTTGCCTCGGATGAGGGTAGTAATAGCGCCGGTGATGGCGGAGGGGCCGCCGAGGGCGACGACCCGGAGAGCGACTTCTACATCGACCCGGCGGAGGTGCGCGTCGAGACGATGCGCGCGCGCGGCGCCGGCGGCCAGCACGTCAACAAGACCGAGTCGGCGATCCGCATGACGCACACCCCCACGGGCACGACCGTCTCGATGCAGGACCACCGCTCGCAGCAGCGCAACCGCGAGGACGCGTGGAAGATGCTGCGCTCGCGCGTTGCCAGCCAGCGCGTCGAGGCGCGCGAGGAGGAGGCCGCGCGGCTGCGCAGCAGCGTGCTCTCGCAGGCGCAGATCACGCGGGGGGATAAGATGCGCACGTACAACTACAATCAGGACCGGTGTACGGACCACAGGGCGGGATTCGACGTGCACAATCTGCCGGACGTGCTGGCCGGCGGGGAGACGCTCGACCGGGTCATGGACGCGGCCAGGGAGTGGCTCGTGGGGAGGGAGATTGACGTTGCGATTGCGGGGGAGGCGATGGCGGAGGGCCAGGCTTGATGGCTTCAGGCGGATCCAGGCTTGATGCCTTGCAGGGCATGATGTAGACAGAAGAACTGAAAGGCACCAGGGGAGGGAGGAAGACAAGGGGCACCCATCATCACATGTATTATAGATTCATCATGCGCGGTCTCGATCTGTATACACAAATGCCTGCTTTGCGAGAGGACCAGGTCGAAACCTCCAGCCAGCCCTTTGCTCATCTGGGTATGAAGGACGGCCTGTCTCCTTATGACCAGGGACCTTAGAACAGACACGACCATTGCTCCCACAGGATCTCAAGAACGCCCGGCAGAGGGGAGGAATACAGGAAGAAAAGGATAGAGAAAAAGAAGACAAAGAAGAAGAAGAAGAAGAAGAATAAAAAAAGTCAAATATGAAGAAGGGATGGAAGAAGAGCTGAAGACATAAATCATCAAGGTCAAATCCCCTGCATTCCATCAGAGGGCCTAAACAAGCCCGCTGAGGACGACCTTGCCGATGCCCGCGACCTCGTTCTTCACGTTGGTCCGGCTGTGCTCCTCGAAGTCCCTGACGACGCCCTGGACCATGATCTTGCGCATCTTGCCGTCCGTCTTGGTGAAGAGCTCGGCCACGCCCGGCGTCGCCTCCACCTGCGTGGGCACCATGGCCAGGAAGCGCGTGTAGCAGTCGATCAGCGCGTCGCACAGCGTCGCGAACGTCTCGTAGTAGTCTGGGTCGAAGGGCAGCGACGGCGTGAGCAGGTACGTGTACTCCTCTCCCGGGAGGAGCTCGGACTCTGCCGTCGCGAAGTTCATGAGTGCGGAGCCGTTGCCGCTGCCGCCGCCGGTGTTGTACATGGAGCTGCTGCTGCTGCCGCCACCGCCGAGGGAGCTCGCGAACGCGGAGAGCGCGGAGGGGCTCTCCTCGATGATGTCGGTGGCGGAGGCGGAGGCGGAGGCAGACCCGGAGCGGCGCGTCTTGGCCGCGGGGCGGCGGAACATGCTGGGCAGGCGGGCGCGGGTGAGGGACGCGGCGGAGGGGGGCCCGTCGCCGTGGAGCTGCGTGAAGGTGTCGAACTCGGCGAAGAGGCCGTTGAGGCAGCGCAGGAACTCGAGGGGCGTAGAGGAGTAGAGGTCGGAGATGGTGGGGATGGAGAGGCCGAGGAGGAAGAAGCACGTGGAGCGGCGGCCGAGCTTGCGCGGGTCGAAGGTGGGCATGCGGTTGTAGTCGGGGCGGTCGAAGAGGTACGTGTTGAACCAGTAGATGCGGCCCTCGTGGCTGGAGAATCCTGAGCGTCAGCAATAGTTCAAGAGAAGGAGGAGGAGCAGGAGGAGGATGGACTCACGCCTTACGCAGATACTGGAGGGTAGATATTCGCTTCTTGGCGAGCTCCTGAATCTCGTGCAGGGCCAACCCGCCCTCGATGTTGGCATGGGATTCCCAGTGCGGGCCGAGCTGCGTCCCCATGGCGGCTGCGTGCAGCCTCGCCATGACGAAATTGGGCGGCTCCTGAGGGCTCGTCGGGCTCAGCGCCCCGTCCGTCAACGCAGCCTCTCTCTCCTTGTCCTTGTCCTTGTCCTTGTCCTTGTCCTTGTCTCTGTCCCTGTCGCGCCGCTTCTCCCTCTCCTTGTCCTTGGATCTGTCCCTGTCGCGCTCCCTCTCGCGTTCCTTGTCGCGCTCGCGGCTCTCGCGCTCCCTGCTCTTCTCCTTCTCGCGCTCCCTTAGCTTCTCCTTGATCTTGTCCTTCTCGCGGATCACGACCTTGGCGGCGGCCGAGAGGGCGTACTCGGGTAAGGCAGGCGGCGCGCTGGCATCGGTGACGACGGTGCCGCTGCTGGTGGAGGTAGTAGTGCTGGACCCTGCGCCGGCAGAGGACGAGGACGTCGAGGAGGAGAGCTGCGACTGCTGAGAGTGGAGGGAGGCGGCGGCGCCGGTCCAGGTGCCCCTCCGGGAGGACTTGCGCGTGAAGCCGGTCTTGCGCTCCTTGATGGGCGCGCCGGTGCTGCTGGAGGTGCCACCGCCGGAGTGGGGGTCGATGGTGCTGTCGCGGGTGGTTGGGCGTGAGACGGACACCGAGGAGGAGTTGAAGAGGGCGGAGGAGAAGACGGAGGAGGCGCTGTGCGTGGGCGCCATCTGAGAAAGGGAGGAAGAGGAGGGAGGAAGAGGAAGAAGAGGAGGGAGGGAGGAGGAGGAGGAGGAGGAGGAGGGAGAGAGAAGGGGCCAAGGACGAGCCGAGACCCGGGAGGGACGGCAGGGCTGGGCAGGGCTGGGCGGTCAAAGAGAGACGTCAGCTGGGCCGGCCGGCCTGCTGGAGCTTCGGAGAATCCGTCGATGGCGAGATTGAGGAATGCCCGGATGGAGGAAGTGCTGAATGCCCGACGGGACGGAGGATGTTGACTAAGAGGGCGATGATTGTGCGTGTGCGAGTGTGATGGTGCAGCTGCCGTGGGCTGGCCGGCTTGGCTGGCTTGGCTGGCGGCGACCTGGGCCGTGACGGGCGTGTTGGAGCGGCGTCGGTACGGAGTACTGGCGGGTCGACTGATCCCCGGGCGAGTATATTCTTCCAATGTATAGAGTATACGGAGTACTCCGTAGATAGGATCGTATGTGGTCGTCGTCGGTCTTGGGCGGGTTGATGGCTCGGAGGGGATGGAGGAGGATGGATCGTGAGAAATGTGGAGCTCGCGAGGCGTGGAGTCGTTCTCTCGTCGTCGTCGGCGGCGGCGGCCAATGTCAACAGAACAAAACAACACGGGGGAGGGGTTCCCCTTGAGCAGTTGGAAACAGCTCTGGATGACAGCCAAAGGGGGATTCGAAACAACGGAGACGAATTGATGCGCCCTCAGGACCAGAAACGCCGCGATAGGCAGAACCGAGGCGGATGCTCCGTATTACTGTGCTCGACCCCGTGCGGCACCAGTTCGTCCGACTTTCGAGCGCGGAGAAGAGGAGACAGTCGGAGGGTCGGAGGGTCGGAGTTCGCGGTGAATGGAGGGATTGGAAGAGAGAAGTCTGGAGGGGAAAAGGGTGAGACGGGCGCTGGCCCAGGCGAAGATCTACACCCTGCTGGGTGTCATCGTGGTGACCCCTGTTTTGGAGACTAAATGGACAATGTACGGAATAGTACTGGTACGAGGATGGACCAGGGTTGGAATACGACTCGTGTTTGTGCGATCGTGCATGATGGATAGCAGAATACGGACAGTGCAGCACGAGTATGCAGCAATGGGAGTTGTTGGATGGCGGCGCGTTGTGGGAACAAGCGGTTCGGGGGGATCATGCAGCATCGCCATCCTCCGTCAAGGTCGTGGGCTCTCAGGTCATGGTGGCTCTCGCTCAGCAGTCATGGATTCCAAAGGCTCGGGATTCCTTCCTGTGCCCTTTTGTGCCAGTAGCGTCCATCCTCCGTCTTTGTCCATCCTCGTATGTACGGGGTACCGGCTCATGATGCCCTAAAACTCGTCGTCGTCGTCGTCGTCCTCCCCCCCGCAGTCGGTGGGCTCTGCCGCGGGCGATGTCGTCGCCGTCGTCTTGGCCGGCATCTCCCCGTCCGAGCACACGCACCCCGTGCCCGCGATGCTCGTCACGGGCGGCGCATTGCACAGCGCCTCGTGCGTGAACCCTGCGTCTGTGCCCGTCATCGTCATCGTCGCGTTCGCAGCCATGCTCGCGCCGCTGCTGCTCGCGGTAGTGGTTCCCATGGCAGGCGCCTCGTTGCCCTTGGGCACGAACGTCACCTTGACAAACACGGGGATGATCTGCCCCGTCGCGAGGCTGAACGGCTGGTGGTCCAGCGCGGTCAGTATGCTCCTGATCTCGCCCGAGTGGCTCGTCACGCTGATCCACGTGGACGCATCGTGCGCGAAGACGTCGCCCAGCACGGTCTTGCTTCGCGCGAGCTGGTGCTCCGACGTCTCGCCCTCGTCCTGACCCCCGCGCCAGAGGAGGTCCTGCTCGGAGAAGCCGTCCTCGAAGCGGAAGTTCGGCGCGAACTGCGCGATGGCCGTCCTGTTGGACCGCCGGTCGCACGTGTGCACGCTGATGCCCTCGCGGAAGAGCTCCTTGATGGTCGGTGCAAAGGGGTGCGTCGGCGGGAGGCGCAGGCTCGCGAAGGTGGTGTTGGCGGTTTGGATGCAGCGGCGGAGGGGCGAGCTGTAGTAGGACTGGAAGAAGGGGAGGCCGCCCTGGGAGAAGGCCTGCGCGTAGTAGGCGTTGGCCTTGAGGGCCTGCGCGAAGCCGTCGTCCGTGAGGAGGGCGTCGGCCCAGCTGGCCGTCGCGTTGCCGTCGAGCTCGCCGTAGTAGCACTGCCCCGGATGTCAGTCTGCAGACATGACTCTCCGCAGTGAAGATAGGGTAGATTGTGGTAGGTAGGAAGAGCCATCTGAGGGCCAAGGGCCAGGGCACTCACATTCCATGCCGGCGTCCCGTAGAAAGACTCGGCGGCGTTGTGCCAGCCCTCGCCGTGCCGGCCGAAGAAGACCACCTTGTACGAGACCTGGTTGCCGCTCTCGTCGAACCTAGGCCCGCCGCTGTTCAGGTGGTCGACCCATCGAGCGAAGCGCGACCACTGCGTGCCGCCCTGGGAGGAGCACGTCGCATCCGTGGGGTACGTCCTGTTGATGAGGCCAAAGTTCCATTGCGCCTGGGAATGTCAGCCGGTGATCATGAGTCGATGGCTTGATCAGTCGTCCACCCGGGAGCAGAGGGGAAGACTAGAAGAAAGGCCTGTTTGCACTCACATAGTCAAAGGTGCTGGGATCGGTCGCGGGATCGTCCTGGAGGAAGTACCCCTTGACGGCGCTGAACTGGACATCAAAGTCTCCCGAGTCGCAGCTCGGCGAGGCGACGCTGCCGGCGAGCGCCCCGGCGGCCGCCAAGGCCAGCGAGACGGAGGTAGACAAGGCCGGTCCCTTCATGTTATCGGGTCTGTGACGTTGTTCTTCTCTCCTCGTCCTCCAAACTTCCTCCTACACGTCCTCCACCACCGTGGGATGCGATGGAGCTATATATCCCCCTCCAGACGCGCATGCGCGTCTATGTCGAAACCAGAAGGCGCATCAAGAACACCGGCAAGCTTCCTCAATGGAGCTCGAAGTCCGTACAGAAGTACACCGTACTCCGTAGACGCGCCCGGGGTCCAGGGGCATGCATGGATGATCGGTGCTGAGTCGCTGGAGCTGCAGCTCGCCCTGGGCGCGGGATGACGGAGGAGGCAGCAGCACGGTAGCCCGAGTGTGGATGTGCGGGCATGGAGCAAGGAGAATTCCGTGAGAGGTGCTGCTCCGCAAGGGGGCGCTGGCACGCCAATGGCGCGATGTGACGGTGGCACGAGAGTTCGGATCGAGATGCGATTTGAGGAAAATCCGGGGGGGTTGGCTTCATGGCGAGGGGCCGGATGGGAGCCCACGTGGGGTGGGGGGGGGGGGGGAGCGAAGAGATGGGAATTGCTCGACATGTGAGGCGCTGATGCGAAAGCCGATCGCGATGCTTGAGACAAGGTATGGGATGGTGCGAGATCATTTGGGGTCTGGAATCCCATCTCCAAGACAGAACAGCTTCGTGATGGAGGCGAGAATGGATTCAGGGCCAGACAGTGATCAATTGGATGAACTTGTCGTCGAGGATCGACAGGGTTAGGGTTGGGAGCAAGAGGACATACTCCAGCTGACTACTCCGTATAGGGTAGGCTGTCTGTTCCTGAATGCATGTGATCTTATGTCGTCATGTCTCGACGGTGTCATTATGTAAGCAGCAACATGAGGCAATGTGGCTCTTGCGAGGCCGTGATTGGCCGACGGGCTGTCGAACGATGAACCCGATCGATTCAGGTCGATGGAGCTTCACCTCCGTGATTCCCCATTCCTCTTCGTGCCCGTCGTCGTCGTCGTCATCCGTGCTGCTTCCCTACGGCCTCATTGAAGCTGGTCTTGGCGGTCCTTTCTCCCGGGCAAGACTGTCGTTACATAGGATCTTGCGTCCTCTGCTTTGCTCGTCGGGGCCTGACTCTCACTCTCCCTCTCACTCCTACTCTCTCACTCTGCCCCCTCTTTGCGCCGAGCTTCCACCCTCGCTGTCCTCTTTCGCTCTCACCTCCTGAATCGATCACTCGCTACCGTCATTGTTTACCGGCCATTCTTGCTGGCAGTGCTTGGCGAGATGACCACAGAATACGACGAGAGCCTGGAGAAGCCCCAGGGCGAGCCGGAGCCCTGCCTGTATGAGGGCCGCATCTGGGTTGATGGATGCTTCGACTTCTTCCACCACGGTGTGTTTCTGCCCCCCCCCATACCCCTTATGAGACGAAGGATGAGCTGCTTGTCGAGCCTGGTTCATCAGGTCTTTCATACTGACTTGTGACGAGGCCACGCCGGAGCTATTGTCCAGTCGCGGAGACTGGGAGACGAGCTGTACTGTGGTGTGCACTCGGACGAGGCCATTCTCAAGAACAAAGGTCCCAGCGTCATGAACCTCGCCGAGAGGTACGTCAAGCCTGGTC
Organism: Escovopsis sp. TC; assembly: GCA_003055185.1. Taxonomy (NCBI): domain Eukaryota; kingdom Fungi; phylum Ascomycota; class Sordariomycetes; order Hypocreales; family Hypocreaceae; genus Escovopsis; species Escovopsis sp. TC. The sequence goes on along the minus strand of NIGD01000005.1, from coordinate 306,008 downwards.
TTCTTTTTTTTTTTTCTCCTCTTTCCTTTCTTTCCCGGTCTCCTTTCATCAAGGCAACCCATCAAGACCTTTGATGTGATGACTGACAAACCGCCAGACAAGCCGCTATGGACGCGTGCCGGTGGGTGACCAAGACGATCCCGTACGCGCCGTACGTGACGGACATCGACTACATCACGCACTACGGGTGCAAGTACGTGGCGCACGGGGACGACATCACGTCCGACAGCGACGGCAACGACACGTATCGGTTCGTCAAGGAGGCCGGGCGGTTCAAGGTGGTGAAGCGGTCGCCGGGGATCTCGACGACGGACCTGGTGGGGCGCATGCTGCTGTGCACTAGGACGCACTTCATCAAGTCGCTGGAGCGGGTGCTCGCGGGCGAGGAGGGCAGCGGGACGGCGGAGGAGCGGCGGGCGCGCGGGCAGGCGATGCTGGAGCGGATCCGGCTGTTTGCGACGGACGAGACGGCGGAGCGGCCGGGCGTGGATGTGTGGTTCTGGGGGGAGGCGGGGTGGGAGGCGGGCTCGGAGACTGGAAGAGCGCGGGGGGCCAGCACCGGCACCGGCACCGGCAGCGGCGATGAGCGTCAGACGGGCGTGTTCCGCAAGTTCCTCGACGGCAAGGGCGTCCGGCCCGGGCAGCGGGTGGTATACGTGGACGGCGGCTTCGACCTCTTCTGCAGCGGGCACATCGAGTTTCTGCGACGGGTCCTCGAGGCGGAAGAAGAGCAGGCCCGCTCAGGCGGATGGTACACAGCAGAAGCCCAGGCTGCGCGCGCACTCGCATGCTCCACGGCGGGCGGCGAGGGCGAGCGCGACGGCATCAGCGGCGGCGGCGGCGACTACGGCCCCGCGTACGTGGTGGTGGGCGTGCACGAGGACGGCGTCATCAACGCCTGGAAGGGCCTCAACTACCCCGTGATGAACATGTACGAGCGCGGGCTGTGCGTGCTGCAGTGCAGGTACATCGACGCGGTGGTCCTCGGCGCGCCGTTCACCCCCTCGCGCGCGTACCTGTCCGCCGTGCCGGTGGGCAGCCCCGCGGCGGTGTACCACGGCCCGACGGCGTTCATGCCGCTGACGTACGACCCGTACGCGGAGGCGCGCGCGATGGGGATCTACCGGGAGATCGGGGCGCATGCGTTCTCGCACGTGAACGCGGGGCAGATTGTGGGGCGGATACTGCAGAGCCGGGACCGGTATGAGGAGCGGCAGAGGGCAAAGGGGGTGAAGGCGGAGAGGGAGGCGGCGGCGAGGGAGCGGGAGATGGAGGAGGGGGAGGGGATGCAGTAGGGTGGATACAGTTGGGGGGGATGCAAATGGGGGAAACCCTATAGACGGGGCAGGGGGGGGGAGAAGAGAAGGGCGGACATGTTGGGTAGATGAGAGGTGCTCGGGGTGGCGAAGATGTTGTCGTGATGGTTCCATGGATCGAGGACGTCGACGAGATTCCCTGCATCGCGAGTAGACCATGCCCTGCATTGCGAGTATTGGAAGCACCGAGACCAAACCCCTCCTGCTCATCCATACTACGTACTAGGTACTGCTCAGACTCGGCTCCGTTTCGATGCCATTTGTACGTGTCCCTACTCCCTACTCGTACCACCTCCTACTCCCACTCCCATTTCCACCCCAAACACGCTCCTGTTGCATATTTGCTCTACTCCATACTCCATACCCCATACTACAGGTACTCGTACATGTCAGGACATCGCATGACTGCACTCGTAGGAATACTCCTCGTACTCGTCCATACTCCTACCTATACGGAGTACAGTCTCCGGCGTGGCGCATCCGACGCCTCGGCTGGCCCGAGCTAAAGCCGCGAATAGCCGCGCCTGGATGGCCCGGTCTCGCTCGGACGAGCTCGACGCTCGACGCTCGACGCTCGACGCTCGACGTTCAACATTCACCAATTGTTCCTTGCTCGTCATGGAGCACGAGTCCAGGTACGGAGTAGGGAGTACGGAGTACAAGTATGTGCTTCCAGATGCCGAACACGCCGAGATCCGTCTGAACCTGTGCAATGTTGTCTGCGGCCATCCCGAGCCATGCCCCCATCACCCCCGTACTCGTGCTCGTGCTCGTACTTAAGCCTGTGGCCTGCGGGGAAATCCCATGCTAGGAGGCGGCAATTCTCGGCTTTCCTCTTTTTTTTTCTCCTCCATCTTCCTTCCTTCGAGAAAAGGGGCAGACGCATGCTGACGTTGCCATTCTCTTGACCGTACGGAGAACTACATACCAGTATCCTCGAGTCGTGCTCGTGATGCTCCCCCTCCCCCTCCACACGGTGCATCCAGCCGCCGTCCTTGTATCGTGAAAGATGGACTTCTGAGTCCTTCCCCCGCTCGATCCCCTCTTGGACCTTCTCTTCCCGGCCAAGTCTATCAAGGTCCCTGCACCATCACGCCCATCACCGTCATGCCCACCGGCATGCCCATCGCCATCACGCCCATCATCGCAACGCAGTCATCCCTACGGAGTACTACTGGTACTCGCACATACAGGCAACAAGACATTGATGTGCTGTTCCACGACCCCTTTGTCTCTCTCCTGTCGCCCCCGTCTCCCCCGTCTCCCCTGTCTCCCCTGTCTCCCCGCCTCTTCCCGCCTCTTCCCGTCCTCAATTCAGTACTGCGTACGGAGTACTCGTACTGCGTACTCCGTATGTAGGCACTCGTACTCGTACTCGTACTCTCTACGAGCACGCACTCGCACATCGAGCGTCCCACCGCCAAGAGCGTCACGCGTCCCATCCAGCGCCCCGTGCCTCGCCTGCCATGCCTTTGTGGCCCCCTGGGGCGTGCCCCTCGTCGTCCTCCATTCCCCTTGGTGGCCCTGGCCGCGTCCTCTTCCGTGCCCTTGGCAGCCTTGGATGGGAGTGGAGTGGAGTGGTCGTCGTCTTCCATCGAGATACAAGTAGATGCCCTTTGCAGCCCTGGATGGGGCCACGCAGGGGGAGCCAGCTCGGAGGCCAGACAATGCCCCGGCTCGACGCGGCACGCAATGCATGATGCGATCCCGCATGGGACATCCCCTGTGGGTACGTGATCCTGTCGTTTCTCCAGTTCTACTGTATGTATCCAGTCGTGGATCCAGTCCCCAGCTCCATGCCGTAGCGCGAGGAGGCTCCAGTCGCATAAATCTATTTTTCTTCCCGTCATTTCTCCTTCCTCCTCCTCCTCCTCCTCCTCCTCCTCCCCTTCCCCCTCCCGCTTCCCTCTTTTTCTTCCTCCCTCTTTTTTTCTCCCCCTCTCTTCTCCCTCATCATCTACCCATCTTCTTCTTCTCTTCTTCACCACAGAAGTCTGCTGTCTCGTCTTCACATCGACCACACAACTCCATCCCTCGGCATTGAACCGCCCGGCCCTCGGCACTAGCACAAGCGCACAATCGCCTCTCGCCGGCCTCATTCTCTCCCCCACTTGTGAGTCGATCTCCCGTACGTTCCCAGTGGCATCTCTAGCCCGACTACCGGGAGCTAAAATCCAAGGATTGGATGTGCTGGATGGCAAAGCCGGGCAGATAGGCAGACAGCCCACGGACAGCCAGACAGACAGACAGACCGACAGACCAACCGAACTAACACCCAAAGACCCTACTATAGAAGAAAAATCCAACTTTTTTCTTGGACACGGACGAGGCTCGCCTGGTACATAGTAGAAAGCAGCTCCTCTGTGCTCTTCACCTCGAGCTTCCTCCCGCGACCCTCCCCCTTTTTCGTTCCTCCGCAACCACCATCACCAGCGTCAGCACACAGCGTCAGCAGCAACCCCTACTACCATGGCCCCCTCCGCAGTCCCCTCCGCCAACGGCAACGGCACCCTCGCGACGCAGCAGCAGCAGCAGCAGCAGCAGCAGCAGCAGAAACAAGCCGGCGCCCCTCTCCTCGCCTCCAACCTCACCTACTCGCTCACCACCGCCCCCCGCCCCGTCCCCGAAGCCGCCGTCGCCAACGCCGGCCCCGAGACCATCTGCTCCGACCACATGATCACCGCGTCCTGGACCGCCTCCGCCGGCTGGACCAACCCGGAGCTCCGACCGTACGGGCCCCTCTCGCTCATGCCCACCGCCTCCGTCCTGCACTACGCGACCGAGTGCTTCGAGGGGCTCAAGGTCTACCGCGGCTTCGACGGCCGCCTGCGCGTCTTCCGCCCGGACCGCAACTGCGCGCGCATGCGCCTCTCCTGCGCGCGCATCTGCCTGCCCGTCTTCGACCCCGCCGAGCTCGAGAAGCTCATCGTCGCGCTGCTCGAGGTCGACGGCGCGCGCTGGCTGCCCCGCGACCGCCCCGGGCAGTTCCTCTACCTCCGGCCCACCATGATCGGCACCCAGAGCCAGCTCGGCGTCCAGAGCCCCTCCGCCGCCATGCTCTTCATCCTGCTCTCCTTCATGCCCATCCTCGACGCGCCCCGGGGGGGCATGCGCCTGCACACGTCGCCCGAGGACATGGTCCGCGCGTGGGTCGGCGGCTTCGGGTACGCAAAGGTCGGCGCCAACTACGGGCCGTCGCTGCTCGCCACCGCGGACGCCCGCCAGAAGGGCTATCACCAGATCCTCTGGCTGTACGGGCCCGACGCAGAGTGCACCGAGGCCGGCGCCAGCAACTTCTTCGTCGTCTGGAAGCGCAAGTCGGACGGGAAGACGGAGCTCATCACCGCGCCGCTCGACGACAAGCTCATCCTCGACGGCGTTACGCGCCGCAGCTGCCTCGAGCTCGCGCGCGACCGGCTCGCCGGCGAGATCGAGGTCACCGAGAGGAAGTACTCCATCGCCGAGGTCCTCGAGGCCCACGCCGACGGCCGCATCCTCGAGGCGTTTGCCTCGGGCACTGCTGTGAGTTGCCTCCAACCCCATCTTGTCTGTTTCCGATCGTGCACGTCTGACCTTCTCCGGTAGTACTTTGTCTGCCCCGTTTCGCACATCCACCACAGGGGCCAGGACGTGCCCATCCCCGTCGGGCCCGAAGGCTCCCCCGCCCACTACACCAACCTCATCAAGACCTGGATGGCCGACATCGTCTACGGCCGCACCGAGCACGAGTGGAGCGTCGTCATCGAGGAGAAGGAGCCCGCCGTCTGAGACCGACCGCCTCCAGGAATTTGGCTTTGCAGGAATCACGCTGCACGATATATATGTAAGCTCAAGAGGGGGATAGAAACGGATGTGCTTTGATTTTTTTTTGTCCATTTCTTCGCGCATCTTTCGCGAGTTCTTGCCATCGCCAGCATCAGCGTTAGACTTCTGAACGGGGTTCGCTTTATCATCACGCTTCAACGGAGTTGGCCGCTGCAGCACACGGTGTCCCACGGCATCGGTTCCCGGCATCGGGAGAGGTTTCAGGGGAGAGCAGGAGGAAAAGTTAGCACTTGCGGGGCAGCAGGCTTCTGCGGCTTGGTAGAATACATGTATAGTGGACGTTTTTTGCATCAATCCGCCAGCATGAATTGCATCATTTCCATGGTCTTGGCCTGCATGAGCTCCTTGTAGTGCTGGGGAAGTTAGCGAGAGCGCAGCGAGGTAGGAATGTACGGGGGGGGCATGGCCAGGCGAAACCAAAGAAAAGAGAGAGGCAGAGAAAAGGAGGGAAGGGAGAGGAGAGAAAGACGAGATCAGCTCTATACTTACCCCCTCCAGATCATCCAAAGCCACGATCCTCTCCCGCGCAATCCCCTCCGCCTCGAGCCTGAACGCCTCCATCTGACCTCCCTCTTCCCTCCGCGGCCCCCTCTCCGCCATCTCGCTCCGGAGCAGGCCCTCCCTGCGCGCGTTCTCGTCCCACTCGGCGCGCAGCTTCGCGAGCTCACCCTCGGCGGCGTCAAGGTCGGCCCGCACGGCGGCGATGTGGGCGGCGATAGTGGCGCGGGGGAAGCGCGCGGCGTGGCAGAGGGTCGAGGCGAGGGGGCATGCGATGTTGGCGAAGGTGGCGTCGAGGGCGTCGAGGGCGGCGGAGGAGGAGGTGGAGAAGGAGGCGATGCGGGCGAGGATTTGGGATTGGAAGTGGGAGAGGGTGGTGAGGGTTGAGGTGTGTAGGTGGAGGCTGTCTTGGGCGATGGATTCTGGGGACACGATTACTGTCAGCGTGGGTGCGGGGGGGAGAGGGAGTGAGCAGATTGGGAGTAGGAGATGGGGAGTGAGGGGATAGGGGGTGAGGGGATAGGGGGTGAGGGAGACAGGATGGGGGATGAGGCGATCAGGGAAGGACGGATGAGGGGGGCAGGGGGACTGGGACGAACCTCCAAGCGCTTGGATGAGGCCGTCGTCGCCGCTGGGCTCGGCCCGCGTGTAAGCGCTGACGCTGACGCCGACCGGCGCGGGGGCGAGGGCGGGGGCAGCTGGAGGTGCGCGGGCCGGGACGAAGCAGGCCCGGAAGTGCTGGAGGAGCTGGTCCTTGCCGGGGGGATCCGCACCCTTCTCGAGTTCGGAGGTGGAAGGATCACGGGTTGGGCGCGAGGGGGGAGGCTGGCTGCTGAGGCGGGCGCGCAGCGTGGAGGAGGAGCCGGAGAGGGCAGGGGCGGGCATGATGGGCGGGGGTCCCTTTGCGGAGGTCTGCGAGTTGGAGGGGAGAGAGTGTCGTGAGAGGCATCTGGGAATGCAATCGGCATTGGGATGAATTTCACTCGGATTCGGGAATTTCGAATTGGGAGAACTTGTGCGATGTGGTATGAGGGAAGGAGTGCTGGAGGGGAGCTCCTTCCTCGATGCCTCGCCTGAGCACTCCAGGTGTTGGTGTTCGTTGACGGAGTACATGTACATGTGCCTTGAATCATAGGTAGGTAGAAGCTTCAGCTTGAAGGAGTCTGTCGCCCAGAATCGCCTCAAGAGACGACGAGAGACTTGCGAGAGACTTGCGAGCATGATGACGAGTACGGAGTCGAAAAGGTGTCTGCATGGCTCTTGGGCCGTCGAGCGGGTGGTCCTGCAGTCCACGGCGAGGATCCCAAGCCGCAACACCACGGCGATACCAGTCGACCAAAACCACGGAGCAACGGGTACAGATCCAGAGCCTCATGATCCATAGAACCTGGAATCCATCCATGGATCAAGGGAATCTCTCCAGGGGAACTCCCTTTCCAAGGCGGAATCCCCCTGGCTGAGCCTCTGCCCAGAGGCACCCCCAAGCAGTGCTTACGGAGTATACATGTATCCTACGACACCATGTCCTTGACCCTGAATCGGACCCTCCCCTAACCCTAGGGTTGCCCCTCCATGATTGGTCAGCGCCAACCCATGCGGATCGCCCATTTCAACCTCGAAAGTGCAAGGCAAGCAAACATGAACCAAACATTGAAGCCTCCCCTTCACTTCCGACTTCGCATCTCCCAGCATCCACGCCCAAACTGCCCTTCCCCCGCCTCCCCCCCCCCAGCCACCATGTTCTCCCGCTCAATAGGCGCAGTACGTCTCCCTCCATTCCTCCGTTCCACCCTCTTCCCACCTTGACCTCCCCTCCTCCTCGAAACCTCGCTCCCGTCCTTAACACACCCCCGCGCAGACCCTCCTCCGGCACGCCTCCCGGCCAGGCCTCCTCCGCGCCCAGGCCGCCCCAAGAATCATCGCCAGCTCCAACATCGCCAAGCCCCGCACCATCCCCTCGCCCTTCCTCCACGCCCGCTTCCTCTCCGACGAGACCCGCTCCGCCATCGACAAGGCCGTCGCCTCCGCCGCCGTCGTCCTCTTCATGAAGGGCACCCCCGAGACCCCCCAGTGCGGCTTCTCCCGCGCCGTCATCCAGATCCTCGGCGTCCAGGGCGTCGACCCCAACAAGTTCGCCGCCTTCAACGTCCTCGAGGACGCCGACCTGCGCCAGGGCATCAAGGAGTACAGCGACTGGCCCACCATCCCGCAGCTCTACGTCAAGGGGGACTTCGTCGGCGGGTGCGACATCCTCGTGTCGATGCATAAGAACGGCGATCTGGCGAAGCTGTTCGAGGAGTCGGACGTGCTCGCCGAGACGGACGACGCTGAGGAGCAGAAGTGAAAGGGGGGGGGAGGGGGAGGGGGGCTTGCTTGAGAAAGATATAGCAAAGAGAGGGGAAAGAGGAAGGCGAAAAACAATAATATGTCAGAAGTTCGGAGAGGACCAGATCTCGGCGTGGACGATACCAAAATCTTGCAATATGCAGAATACGGCGTTTTGCTTTTTGTCTTCTAGGGAAGGGCCAACATACTACTACTTAGTCAAAGGAAGTGTATATGGGATCGATCTCTGTGCTCCTTGCTGATGCCCATCCCCGTGATCGTCGCTAGTGTCTGCAGGCTTACAGCAGTTGCAACTCCCGGGCTATCGTCGTGTCTACGTGACCTCAAGCGCTTCTGCCCCTACAAAGGATACGCCCCCCCGTCCCCCCGCATGTCGCTCCCCGCCGACCACACCGGCGTCCCATCCACCGCATCCACCGTATACCGTATGATCTGGCCCCTCCCAAACAGCCCCCTCCCCTGGCCCCTCACCACCTCCACCTTATGCCCCCGCTCCCGCAACCCCCGCACCGTCTCCTCCGGCATCCCGTCCTCCACGCTCACCGTCCAGTCCACCTCCCCCCCCTGCTCCTGGAGGCCCGCGCCGATGCACACGCGCGGCGCGTCGAGCGCGTGCTGCACGCTCAGCCGGCCGACGAGCTGGCCGAGGAGCACCTGCACGTGGCCCTGGGGCTGCATGAAGCCGCCCATGACGCCGAACGAGGAGTGCAGCGAGCCGTCCGCCGCGTTGGTCACCATGCCGGGGATGATGGTGTGGTAGGGCCGCTTGCGCGGTTCGAGGCGGTTCGGGTGCGCCGGGTCGAGGGCGAAGTTGGCGCCGCGGTTTTGGAGGGTGAAGCCGCATCCGAGCGGGACGATGGCGGTGCCGAAGCCGCCGTAGTTGGAGTTGATGAAGGAGGCGGCGTTGCCGTGCGCGTCCGACACGGTGAAGTAGACGGTGTCGCTGCTCTGCAGCGCGGGGGTCAGGAACGCGGGGGGCTCGTCCTGGTCTTCGGAGGAGGAGCAGGGTGAGCCGTGCTTGACGGCCGTCATCGCCCGCGCGGGGTCGAAGAGCTTCGCCCGCTCGGACAGGTACGCCGCCGAGATGAGCTGCCGGATCGGCTGGCGCGTCGTGCTCGGGTCCGCCACGAACCACCCCGCGTCCGAGAAGGCGATCCGCAGCGCCTCGATGATGGCGTGCAGGTAGGACGCGGTGTTGAAGTCAGCGGGCGCGAACGCAGGGATCTTCCCTTGCTTCTCCAGCTCCTGGAGGATGCCGAGCGCCATGAGCGCGACGATGCCCTGCCCGTTGGGCGGGTGCTCCCACAGCTCGACGGCGGGGCGAGGCGGCTGCTGCGGGTGCTGCTGGCCCGCGAACGTGAGCGAGATGGGGTCCACGGGCTCGCTGCCCATCGCGAGGTGGTGCTGCAGGTCGTCGAGCTCGAGGTAGCCGCCTTGGTCGCGCACCGCCCTCACGAGTTCCTCGGCGATGCGGCCCGTGTAGAAGCCGGCCTTGCCGTGCTCTGCGAGGGTGCGGAACGTCCGCGCGAGGGTGGGGTTCTTCATCATCTCGCCTGCGGCGGGGGCGCGCACGCCGTCCGGGGCGTTGGGATCCTTCTTGAGCATCTCGGCGAAGTTAGGCGATGCCTTGCGGATGCTGGCCTCTGCTCGCTGCCACTGCTCGGGGAAAGTCATGTCAGCGCCAAAGACTCACTACGACGTAGTAGTGGTAGAAAACAGAAAGGGCATCATACGTAGTAGGCAGTCCCCTCAGACACGGGGAAGCCCTTCTCGCCCAGCCGGATGGCCGGCTCGAGGATCCTCGCCATGTCCAGCTTGCCGCTGCCGAAGCGCGCCACCGTGTCGACCCATCCGGCCGCCGCCCCGGGCACCGTCACCGCCAGCGCGCTGCTCATTGGGATGCCGCCGGCTTCGCCCTCGGGGATGCCGAGGTCCTTGCGGACCCGATCCAGGGTGTAGTTCTTGCCGGACCGCCCGGAGCCGTTCATGGCGTGCACCTTCTTGGTCGCGGCGTCGAAGAAGAGGATGAACATGTCGCCGCCGATGCCTGTCGACGTGGGCTCCGTCATGTTGAGGCCGGCGGCTGTTCCCAGACGAGTCAATACGATTCATGATGTATGAAAGGGAATCGTGAATGTCCCTGTAGACCTTGCGATCCATCATGCGTCGAGATGCCAACGTACCGACTGCGACAGCAGCATCCTGTGGCTAGGAGTGAGCTACTCTGCTCGAAAGAGTTCGAAGGAGGGGTAGGTAGCAGCAGCGAGAGGGAGAGAGATCAGGACGTACAGCTGCATTGCCGCCTGCGCGGAGGATCTCGAGGCCGCAGCTCGCGGCGAGGGGCTGCGTGCAGGCGACGATGCCCTCTGTGCTGTGGACGACACTCCGCCGCGACGCGAACTTGAACGGATCCGACGAGGGAGCCTCGAAGAGGGTCGCACTGGAGAGCGGCATCTTGGCGTGCTTCAATGAGAATGATGAGTGACGGTCGGGTCTCAGGTCGAAGGGGTCGAGGGGTTGAATCCCGCAAGTACGGCCAGGTCAGCTGGAGGTCGTGGAGATCTGATGACATGTAAGCGATGCGGGGGACCTCGGCGTAGATACCGGCCGAGAGCGGCTTCACTCGGCGGAGTGTCGCATTCGGCCAGGAACTTCTGCTTCTGGATAAAGTGAGAATGAGGGACCAGTGCTTTCACGAGTTGCTGCTATCCCGAGCCCTTGGATAAACCGGCTATACTAATCGAAGCTGCCATGGCGTCATGGAGCTGGCATGATGGCTGGTGGAACAGCTAATCCCCATCGAGATCCCGGCGAGACGGACGGCCTCCGCCGCTGACTGATTCTTGTCTGCATCACCGCATCGAAAAGGAGGCACGTGGGGGCCTGGCCAAGTCAAGTCTGTGAGGCTCCATCCTTGGACGCAACCGAGACTCAGATCTGCGTGCTCATACTCGTATGTGTAAGTGCTTGAAGCATGGATCATCACATCGGGCCCGCTGCGGAGGACACGCGCCTCCTGCTCACCAACGGCCGCATATACCGATCGCCCTCATCATCAGACGGGACTCCCACTTTCGCGCAATGCATGCTCATCCAGGACGGCCTCGTCCGACATGTCGGCGCTGAACACGACGAGCCCATCGCGGCCGCCCTCGCCGCCGGCGTCCCCGTGACGGACCTCGCCGAAAGAACCGTCCTGCCCGGCTTCATCGACGGCCACATCCACCTCCTCATGCTGGGCCAATCTCTCACGAAGCTCGACCTCTCGGACTGCCGCGACATTGGGGATATTCGCGCCCGCATCGCGGCCTTTGCGCGGGCGCACCCGTCCGCGAAGCGCCTCTTCTGCAGGGGGTGGCAGTCCAACGCGATGACGCCGGATGGCGCCGACGCGAGCATGCTCGACGGCATCGACGAGCGGCCCGTCCTGGTCGACAGCAAGGACCTGCACTCGGCGTGGTGCAGCACCGCCGGGCTGAGGGAGGTGTGCGCCGTGATGGGCATCGCGCCGGACGCGGCTGACCCGCCGGGGGGTGTGTTCTCGCGCGACAGTGGCGGGCGGCTGAGCGGCGTGTTCACGGAGAGCGCTGTGTTCGAGTACGTGTGGCCGTTTTGTGCGCGCGTCGCGTCGCTCGAGGAGAGGGTGCACGCGCTGCGGCAGGCTGTGCGGGCGCTCAACGCCGTGGGGTGCACCGGCGTCGTGGACATGGCCATGGACGAGCTCATCTGGGAGCCGCTGGTGGCGATGCGTAGCGCGGCGGGCGGCCTCGGCGGGATGCGCATCGCGGCGTACTGGCTGATCAGGCCGACCGACTCGATGGACAGGCTGCTCGCGCAGGTCGACCGCGCGGCGGAGCTGGCGGCGGAGTGGAGCGCCGAAAGGGGCGTCGTCGATTTGCGCGTCGTCGGCGTCAAGGTCATCTGCGACGGGACCGTCGACCTGTGCACGGCGAGCCTGCTGGAGCCGTACTCCTCCGGCAAGGGGGAGGACCCAGATCCCTGCTGGACGGCCGAGGCGCTCAACGCGGTCGTTGCGAGGGCGCACTCGCGTGGCCTGCAGGCGGCCCTGCACGCCATCGGGGACAGGACGGTGCGCATGGCCATCGATGTGCTCGAGGTGAGCACCAGCGCCGCGTTGCGCCCGCGTATCGAGCACCTCGAGCTCACATCCGAGGAGGACGCCGCACGGCTCGGCCGCCTCGGCATCACCGCCTCGGTGCAGCCCGTGCATGCGGACCCGGCTGTCCTGCGTGCCTGGCCGCGGCTGCTCGGCCACGCTCGCTGCGACCGCGCCTTCGCGTATGGCGACTTCCTCAAGGGCGGCGCCGTGCTGGCCATGGGCTCCGACGCGCCGACCGCGGCGTACCCGCCACTGCCGAACATGTACGTCGCGACGACGAGGCGCTCGGTGCGGGAGCCGGGGCTGGCGTTTGTGCTGGGGAGTGAAGGGTCGAGCTTATCGGTGTGCGAGGCTGTGGCGGCGGCGACGAGGGGTTCGGCGTACTCGACTTTTGCAGAGTCGTGGTGCGGGAGCCTCGAGGTCGGGAAAAGGGCGGACTTTGTGGTCTTCGAGGACATGGATCTCTCTACGCCGGAGCAGTTGGCAGGGGGCATTGTTCAGCAGACGTGGTTCGAGGGGCGGAAGGTGTATCAGGCATAGGGATGAACAACGATGGGAAAATCAAGAAGAGATGACTCCAAAAAGCATGCTTTGTATTAGATAGTTGTCTCCTGGTCCCCTTTCAGGCCGAGATGGGGGGTTGGAGTTTGGTTTCTGGGATAAGAGAACGCAGCACTATACTATCTGGGGAGTGATCCTCGGGTCTCGCGCCATCTTCATCATGTCGGTGGTGCTCGTTCGGAAAGCCCGAGACATCGTCCGAGAGCCTCAGGAATGACGTCCCGGTCGGTCTGCGGGTCGACTGCTGCCCGATGGTCACGAGGGGGTTCTGGGGCGCGCTCCCATTGCCCTTGGAGCCCGGGGGGCCGCCCGCAACGCCGTTGAGGGCCACCGAGTCTGCGCCGCCGTGGAAGGACGAGAGGCAGGGGAGCCGGATGCCGAGCTTGTTCGTGCATAGTCGCAACACGGGGAGCAGCGTCGGGAGGCACGCGGATATGATGCTTGCGGCGACCTCGATAACGGACCAGACGATGGACGGCCCCAGGGTGTACGTGGAGTCGGCGTGGTCGTAGGTCAGCAGCACGAAGAGGCGGTAGAAGGAGGCGCAGATGACGAAGCATCCGAGGCCCATGATGAGCGACAGGCCGAGCTTCTCGCTGGTCCGGAGGCGAAGTTTCCAGATCTGCCGGATGGGCATGAGCAGGATAATGAGGTCTGTGACGATGGTGGCCACGCCATTGGCGATCCAGGTGCCGACCTGGTTGATGCAGTAGCCGGGGATCTCGGGGTACCAGATCTTGGCGGTCGGCACGCAGATGAAGACGAAGAGGAGCGTGGCGCAAAAGGCCCAGATGATGACGAGGCCGGCGACCCAGCAGGCCTTTCGGCGGAAGGGGGGAAAGTCGAAGATGCGGTAGTACATGAGCAGGACGGAGAGCTTGCACCAGCACAGGTTCCACACGTAGAAGATGCCGCAGGCCAGGAGCCACTTGGCCGTATGAACGGCCTTTTCGGCAGGGAGGACGTCGACGTGGATGCCGACGCCTTCGTGATAGAGGCCGAAGTTGAGCGCTTGCAGGCCGTAGAACCAGAACTGGGATGATGCGTTAGAGGTCAAAAGACTTCTCGTGGGACGGAGGGATATGGACACCTACGAGTGTGAAGATGATGGTATAGTCGTCCCACCAGAGACGCTGCTTGCGAATGCGGCGGCTTGCTATGCGGAGGATGAGGATGAAGGTCGCGATCGCCGCGACGCCGAGACTGACGGAGATCATCCATGACTGCATGTTGTCCGGCGCGTACCCGGGCAGGCCCTTGTGGTGCGGCTTGTCCTCGCTATCCATGGTGACGGCTGGTTCTGGTTGCGAGACGACTGGGCCATGGTGACTCAGTGCAGAAGAGGAGGTTCTGTGAGAGGGTGTTTATACATCCGAGGGGGAGAGAGGAAAAGAAGAGAAGGACAAGAGAGAAACGAGCACACGCGCCGAGACAGAGAGCGAGCGCCAGGCAGAGACAGAGAGAGAGGTGGAAGAAGAAAAAGAGGCCAAGAAGAAGTCATGACTGCCGGGTCTGTGGCATGCATGCATACATCAAGAACCAAGCACTCACATTGTGTGTATGCAATGCAGAGCAGCAAGCGAGCCTCCCAAGGTCACGCCCGGCAGTGGAAAGCCAGCCGCCCGTCCGCGTTCGTCCCCCTAAACGCCGACTTGAGCTCGGCGAGGCGGGGCTGCGAGCCGTCGAGGGGAATGCGGCCGAGCAAGAATAGAACAAGAATCCCGAGAGCCTCACGATGTCGGTGAAGCACACTGGCTAGGCGGCAGTTGTCAGGATATCCGATATGCGGGGTTGGCAGCAGGTCTTGAAGCTCTTCAGCAAGTCCGAGCTGGGCTCATCCCTCCCCCTTCTACCACAGAATACGAGGGATTGGGAACAAAGAGAAAGAGATCGATGCGACAAACAAGAATGTATGTATGTGGGCAGGGCGACAAGTGTCCTCGAGAAGGGCAAAGCCTTGACCTCTCTTCGAGGTGGCCAGCCAGCCGAGACCAGAAGCCGGGCCTTCCCTTGGGCAAGCCGCTGTTGGTTGTTCGCCATCGCGCGCGAGGAACTGTCGCTCGTCTTCTTCTTCGGGTAACAAACAGAGAGTGTTGCGCGGTTGGACCGCGGTTACACAGGGAGGGAGGGCGCTCGAGAAACCAACACGCATGAGAAGCGAGAACGGACCCAGGGGTCAGGAAAAAAGAGGTGCACTCATCCTCCATGTTTCTGTACCCGGAGTTGTGCGGCAGCGAGGATGACGCACGGCGTAGCCATACAATGCCAGATCAGGCAGCGGCGTTTTGCGGATCTGGATATGGTGTCCCCTGATCCTTTCATTCTGCCCAGACGAGCCGCATTGTTTGAGCCTTGGGATCTGATCCCTCTCGAGGCGCGACAGGTCAGAAGTCAAACAGAGAGCGGGAAGCATGGGAGTCGCAGTTGGCGTGTCGGCCGCCGGGGAAGCCAGATCAACAGACAGATCCAGGGAAAGGAGGGTGGTGCATCACGGCCAGAGAGACAGATCGAGATGATGCACGGGAGAGGAAGGGAGCGAATATCCGATGAAGTCATCGGCTGCCGAGATGAGGATGAAGAGATGGGGAGAGGGACGGGAAGTCGGTGGTTGAATTGACGGGTTCGCGAAATTAAAGTCTTGTGAAAGCAGTCCCGAGGATCTGGTCCATCCATCCACCGACCTGGCTGGCATCACCGCCGCTCAAGCCAGCCTCTGCGAGCACGTCTGCCCAGTCGTGTACGTCATGAAGCGCCCTGGCTTTGAGGAAAGCCGCATCCGTCCTGGAAGGGCTGTCGTCGTGATGGATGGCTAAGCCTTCGAGGATACCGTGCTTGGATTTGAAGTGGATGCCGTGCTAGAGGACCAAAATCAGATCAGCTCGAGATAATCATGGACCCTTTGAAGCAGCCTTTGAAGCAGTTTAAGCAGCCCTTGGAGAAGCCCTTGGAGGGAGGAGGGGGACATTGGAAGAGAGAATATCACGTACCTTGAATGGGAGATCAGGGCGAGGACGAGGGTCCTCATCCGTCGGGAGCGTCCCAAACGAGAACCGGGGTGTCTGTCCATATATCCAATTCCTCGACCTGAGCTCGTCGTAGCCCCTCGCGATGCTCTCGTCTTCCAGGGCAGAGTGGTCGAAGCCCCCATGAAGGTCGAAGGCGCCGTACACGCTCCCAAACTCCTCCACCACGGCGGCCTCAAAGTCCCCGTTGTCGAGGTCCACGTTTCTGACGGGGCTGCGCACGCTGTCCACGCCGAGGGCTTTGATGAAGCCGTCGGCGGGTGAGCGCAGCAGGGCCGAGATGCTGCTCAGGTTGGGGCTGCGCAACAGGCACGTCCCGTGGTGGAGGGAGCGAAGGCGGGTGAGCTTGTAAGCCGAGCCGGAGATCTTGAACGTGCTGGTGCTGCCACCACTGCTGGGCCCTCCATCATTGCCGTCGGCATCGCCATCGTCGACGACATCCATGACGATGTCGTGCCGCCCGTTGACGCGCGTGTTCTGTCGTCCAAGGCGTTTGAGGGCGCGCACGACCATCTCAGCGTGCTTGTTGCGGTCGAACGCCGCGGGAGGGCATATGACGCTGAAATTGACGTTGCCAGAGTCGTGGAAGACGGCGCCTCCGCCGGACCGTCTCCTCACCAGCTGCACTGGTCCGCCCTTCCATCCCGTGCTCTCGGGGGACGTCCTGACCTCGGCCAGCCGGGCCAGGTTCACCTCGAGCCAGGGGTTCTGGTTCCTGCCGAAGACGATGCTCGGGGCGTTGGTGTAGAGCGTCAGGATGGTGGAGTCGGGCGGCGTGATCTGGAGCAGGCGATGCTCGACGGAGAGGTTGAGGAAGGGATCCGAGGAGCGCGAGATGTAGACCTGCGTCTTGTTCGAGGAATGCGATGCCGCTTCGGCGGAGAAACTGCGGGCTGAGCTCAGCCCGGAGAGAAGGGCATGGCGGCGTGGGAGCGTGAAGACGAGCCGCAGGCCGGGTCGTGTGGGTGGGAGCAGCATCGACAAGCTGAGAAGAAGGGAAGGGTGAGAGAAGAGAGAGGGAAGAGGGAGGGAAGCGGGAGGGAAGAGGGCGGGGAGCGAGCGTCTTCTACTACCTCCTCAGCATCGTTCGGACGGAGAGAGGGCCAGTCGCAGGACGACTGCAATCGTCAAAAGCGAGTCCCTTCGGAAGCAGAAGCAAAAGGCAATGGGGGGCGGAAGTGGGAGGATTCCGGGCTGGACGTGGAAGATGAGGCCATCCCAAGAGGTGTGGGTCGCACAGGGTGTGTTAGGAAGAGAAGACAGGATACCGAAAAGATACAGACTGTCATGTGGGCTTATGTATCAGATCCAAGGTATCCCCGGGTAGACCCTCCTCTCCCCTCTAACGACAACGCAGCCCCTCCCCCGCGGCGGCCAAAATCCCCAGAGTCACTCTATTTCGAGTCGGAAAACCCACCTTTTTTTCTGACAAGGCTGATGTGACCGAGATCGGATCGCCATCGCCATCGTCATCGCCCGGCTGGTATTGATTTGGATCCTTCCAGATTCCAGCATTTGCATTTGATCATCCTCATCGCCCACTTTCTTTTCCCCCTTCACGAATTTGTCTCTTCCTTCTTTTCAATTCATCGTGATTGAGCAGCAAAGATGTCGTCCTTTGGCCATTTCTTCCGCGTTACCACGTATGTCCTGTCCCCATGGATGTCCCTCCCCTGCTTGCAGTGCAGCCCGATGGTGTCGACGTGCGATCGAGACACGGCTTCGGCCGCTGGAGGGGGGCGGTGGGTTGGGTTTCGAAACTTGTAGCTGATCCATCGACAGCGCCGGCGAGTCCCACGGCAAGTCGGTGTCGTGCATCATCGAGAACTGCCCGCCCGGCCTGGCCCTTGTCGAGGCCGACATCCAGCCCCAGCTCGACCGCCGACGACCGGGCCAGTCCGCGATCACGACGCCCCGCAACGAGAAGGACCGCGTGACGATCCACTCCGGCACCGAGTTCGGCCGCACGCTCGGCACGCCCATCCTCCTGACCGTCCCCAACGAGGACCAGCGGCCCAAGGACTACGGCGACCAGACGGTCGACCTGTTCCCGCGGCCGAGCCACGCCGACTGGACGTACCTCGAGAAGTACGGCATCAAGGCGAGCTCCGGCGGCGGCCGCAGCAGCGCGCGCGAGACGATCGGGCGGGTCGCCGCGGGCGCCGTCGCCGAGAAGTGGCTCCGCGAGACGTACGGCGTCGAGATCGTCGCCTTCGTCTCGTCGGTGGGGGACATCAACCTCTTCGGCGACGCCTTCTCCGTCACCGAAGACCCCGTCTTCCTGGGCATGGCCGACACCATCACCCGCGAGCAGGTCGACTCCTTCCTGCCTGTGCGGTGCCCGGACGCGGAGAAGAACGAGGCGATGGAGCGTCGCATCGCGGAGCTGCGCGACCAAAAGGACAGCACGGGCGGAACCGTGACGTGCATCATCCGCAACGCGCCGTCCGGGCTGGGCGAGCCGTGCTTTGACAAGCTTGAGGCCATGCTGGGTCACGCCATGATGTCCATACCCGCCGTCAAGGGCTTCGAGGTCGGCTCCGGCTTCCGCGGCACCGCGATGAACGGCTCCCGCCACAACGACCCCTTCGCCGCCGCGCCCGAGCAGGCCGTCTCCGCCGCAGAGAAGAAGCTCGGCATCCCCCGCTCCCGGCTCGTCACCAAGACCAACCACTCCGGCGGCATCCAGGGCGGCATCTCCAACGGCATGCCCATCCTCTGCAGGGTCGCCTTCAAGCCCCCCGCCACCATCGGCCAGGACCAGACGACGGCAAAGTACGACGCTTCCGGCGAGGACGTGCTCGCCGCTAAGGGAAGGCATGATCCCTGTGTTGTCCCGAGGGCCGTGCCCATCGTCGAGGCCATGGCCGCGCTGGTCGTTGCCGATGCCGTCATGGCTCAGCACGCGAGACAGATGCACATCCAGATGAGCGCGAGGTGATGACGGAGTGGTGGACAGGTGGAGGGATGTTCTTTGTCTGTGATATATATCCAAAATTGGAACATCTAGCACAAAAGTCTTGAATCTGGTCCTTGTTCCTCCCCCTGCTCCTTTTTCCCCTCCCCTTCCCCCGCCTTGTCCGTCAGGTCGAATGAACTACCACACTCGGCCTCCAAAAATACTAAGCGAACTCATCCTTTGATACCTTCTGATTCGAATGAGGAGGGACCCTTGCAGGGAGCGATGAAACACAATCTCACAGCATGTACGGAGTATGGAGTGCCACCTTTCCGACCTTGGTGTAGGCATTTTCTGCAGGTATGCATGCTCGAGAGCCAGCATCTCAGACGGTATCAGACCCTTCCAACGACTCGCTCCCAGGATCTCCATGCCGATCCGTCATTGTTGTCCTTTGATCCTGAAGAGAAGGCAACGATTGGTCCAGACGTCACGCCGCAAAGTGTTTCAATACCCGGATGACCTGCAGCCGCGAGGACCTTGAAGCTCCTTGGAGCTCCTTGA
Organism: Escovopsis sp. TC; assembly: GCA_003055185.1. NCBI lineage: Eukaryota > Fungi > Ascomycota > Sordariomycetes > Hypocreales > Hypocreaceae > Escovopsis > Escovopsis sp. TC. Next base: position 286,856 of record NIGD01000005.1, on the reverse strand, counting down.
AGCTCCTTGAAGCTCCCACGACACGCGACGCCACAGTCGAGACGCTGGACGAGCCTGCCAAGCCACATGGAACCTGTCGAGACGTTTCGGTGCGCCACAGATTGGAACAAGTGTCTTGGAGCACAGCATCTTGATCGACGTGCCACGCCTGTGTTCACTGAATTGCGAAAGACACAAGAGAAAAGGGAGCACGGCATTCTGGATCTATTCCAAGATGCCTCTTTTTCTGCCCCCAATCTGTCCTCGCACCGAGATCATGTCCTGCTCACTGATGGTTGAAGGGGCGCGTATAGTCACGGAGTTCGATAGGTTACCCTCAGCGACAGCATAAGTACAGGTACTCCGTACACCGCCCGGTGATCGCCCCGGCAACGAGAATCATCAACACGGCATCCATGGAGGGATCGTCAGACGTGGAAGAGCGGCAGCCCAACTCCAATGGAGGGCCTGCGCGTCTCGACAAAGTCATCTACTCCCCATGGCCCGTCCATCCCATCCATCCAGCTTGCCCATGCGCCGAGGGGGGAGGAGGTTGGACCAACCAGTGACGAGCAGCGGCACGGCGAGACTCGAAACCTGCTCAGCCACATCTTTTCCCCCCCTGGCCGGCCCTCCATCATCCTTCAGTCTTGCCTTTCCCTCGCATCGCATCGCATGGATCGGGGCCCTGCAGATCAAGACACATTTGCTGCTGTTCCAATTGCTTCTTCTCTTCTTTTCTTGCTTCTATTTCCCCTTCTACTCGACAGTCCAGGCTCATGTACCCTTCCCTCGCACGTCTGATGTTGTTTCAGTAGCAGCGAAAGAAAGCCGTGATAGACCAACCTTGGAAGAAGAGCACGTCTGGCTAGCGGTGGGAGGCATTCCGTCGTCACCGAGTATTCCTCTTTCCACTCACGCGAGTCCCCTTGTCGCATCACTCGAATCACTCGAGACGCAGCCATCCTGCGAAGCGGCGCCCCCCCCCCCCCCCCCACACACACACCGTTGGGGAGACCGTTTCGCTTCCTTGGGCCTAGTCGGTCACAATACGGTATGCCGCCAGTGATCCGTGCCTGGGAAGCCTTTCCCCCTGCGCGGATGAGCGGGACGGAGCAGTGCTGACGGGCTTGCTGGAGCAGATACGGTACATACAAAACAGCCTAAGGACGCCTCTCAGACCACAGATGCCCCGACAGAGGACGATCAAGCAGCAGCAGGAGCAGCAACAACGAAGCGAAGATCCCTACTTGTACTCGTACGACACGGATATCTTGGCCGATCTGAGTTTTCTCGACACGTCGTCGTCTTCTCGGAGGGACACGCACTTCGCCGCGGTCGAAAGCATGGAGGACGATCCCCACTACCTCGCGCGCCAGGAGAAGCACGGCGCGACGCGCTCGTCGTACGCCTCCATTGCCACGGACGGTGACAACAACAGCTCGCACCACGAGAACGAGCACGAGGACGATGTCTTCAGCGACCACAGCCCACCGAGCTCCATGGGATCCGTCTCGCCCGAGGCGGATCACGAAAAGTCGCGGTGGCCTCGCCTGGCCGACTATGAGCGGCAGGACGAGGCACAGCGACACTCGCAGCAGGGGGCGAGCCACATCCCCTCCCCCACTGTGAAGAAGAGCTCGTCCCCGCGCGTGCAGCAGAGGTCGTCGCCATCCGGCAAGGCCGCACAGCTGTCCTCCCCGTCCTCCTCGTCTCACATCGCGGCGGGCACTCCCCATTCCGGGCGGCGCAGCGCGATCCCCACCGTGTCGCGCATCGGCTCACCCAATCCGCCTGCCCAGTATTCGCCCAAGAAGACGCCCCCTCGCTTCAAGAAGGTCACGCCGCCTCTCGTCCTGCTTCATGTCACCCTTCTACCGCTGCGATGGGCCTGGGGCGACGTCTTGAATAGTGCCCAGCCAAGCGAGCTGAGCGACGAGGCCAAGACCCTGCGCGAGGCCTGGCGCCAGCTCCAGGATCGGCAGGGCGATACCATCCAGGACCGCGGTATCTTGCTGCCCCATCCACAAAACGACTTCGAGCTGCTCGAGGAGCGGCTCCTCGAGGCCATGGAGCTTCCGTTCAAGAGGCGCGCTCGTATCATGGAGTGCGGACACTACCTGGGACCGTCCAACATCATGTCCTTTGCCAATGACGAGGAGAGCGAGGAGGAGGGTGAGGAAGAAGAAGATGTGAGCCATCTCTACTCCGACGAGGAAATTGGCGGCGATGAAAAGCCGCGCAAAAAGAAGAGCCCCCGAAAGGCCACGCACTGGTGCGACACCTGTGTTTCTGATATTCATTTTGATGCGCTCGGCTTCGGCAAGGTCTACCGCGTCAACATCTACGCGAGCAACGGACTGCTCAAGGCTGGAGCTTGGGAGGCGTGCTGGAAGGAGATGGAGCGGGTGGACGTGGAGCTCGAGCCCATTATCGACACGAAGATCCAGGATGAGCTGCTCCGACTCGCCGACCCGGAGAAGGCGATGGAGCTGGACAGGGCCGCTCTTCAACGGCAGCGCCGCGCGGCGAACGAGAGCAGCCGCCGTCGCAAGCAGGTGGACGGCGACGGCGAAGGCTTCATGGCGCAGACCAGCTTCCGCCAGAGGATATCCCCGTCACGGTGGCGCGAGTGGTACGGCAACAGAGCGTCGACCGGCTTCTTCTATCAAGGGCGCTCCGGGTCGGAGGAAAGGTCCTCGGCATACGGGAACCTGTCTATGCCGCAACCTCTGCAGGACGCGTTCCGCTTCCTCGTCAAGAACCAGAAGAGCGTCGGGCTCTTCCTCCTGGGCCTCCTGAGCGTCCTCGCCCTCGTGGCCACGGGCGCGGAGAACCTTTCGAGCGGCGGGCGCGCCGTTACGGACTGGGGCAAGCAGGTGATCCCGCGGCAGGTCATCGACGTCTTCCACGGCGAGGGGTCCCTTTTCTCGGCCCGTGGACCCCTGGGTGGTAGCAAGAGGCACGGCGGGGCGCCGTGCGTGGCTACGCAGCAGACGATTGAAAAGGTGCAGTGCACGACGACGACGGTGACGCTGGGGGAGGAGATGCCGTCGGCGTGTGCGGAGGGGGACGACGGGGAGGATGTGCTGTCGGATGAGGACGAGGATGACGAGGAGGATGGTGAGTGGGAGGGGGAGGGAGACGGTGAGCACGATGAGGAAGAAGGCGAGAAGGAACTATGACTCTTGACCATCTCGTATTTGCAATTTTTGGGTTGTTCTTGGTTATTTGCAGCGCGTCGGGTGTGAGATCTGTTGTTGTTGTTGTTGATGCTACTTGGTGCGTTGGTTTTCTCCCCTTTTGTCATTTGTTTCTTGTGTGTACGAAATGAGACTCGGACGTCATGAGAGGGAGGGAGATGATGGGGGGGAATGTGGAGAAGGGGAAGGAGGAAGGGGGGAGAAAGGGGGAGAGCGTGCTCGAAGATGGCCTGATGATGCTGGTCATTGCGATCAAGAGATTGAAACTTAATGCGTAGATATGAGATACAAATGGACATTGCTGGAACGCGAGCATGGGGATGATTACGGGCGTCTGGGAGTCGTGCTCTGTGCTTTGATCTGCTGTGCTTGTGTGCTCCTATGCTTGTGTCCCCCTCTGAGCTTCTGTGCTTGAGCTCTGTGCTTGAACTCCTCCTATATGTCTGTGTCCTGTGCCTGTGCTCGCCTTTTGAGTGTCAAAAAGGTCTGTTGCTCCTATTGATATGCTGTGCTGCAGCGGCGCCTTTTGGTGACACAATTGGGCCGTCGTTTCCAGTATGGCCTCTGGAGTAGATGAAAGGTATAATGGCCGATGAAACGCAGGCTCTGTCTCTCGCCATTCCTGAAATACTAACGAAGCCGGATGCAAGATGGTATTTGACGATGATGACACAATCGAAACGAGCCTCCCTCCTGCCCCGCCTACAGCCTGATGTAGATATCCATGCATTCGATCCTCCACTCGCGCTTGCCCAGCAAGTTGCGCAGCCACTCGATGCCGAGCCCCGTCCACTCGGGCCTCAAGGCGACGAGCTCCTCGGCCGCGGCGCCGACGAGCGACCTGGCGGTGGCGTTGACCATGGCCGCGACGGTGGCGTTGAAGGCGGCGGCGTGGTCATCTGCGGAGGTTGTGGTGGTGATTGCGGATGTGGATGTGGGCGAGGTCAAGGAGGGGGATGCGGTGGATGTGGCGGCGGGGCGGGGGAGGAACCAGTTGCTGCTGAAGTCGAAGAAGCATCGGTCGGACCAGTTGCAGGAGGTGAGGAAGAGAATGAGGAGGAGGAAGGAGCAGTAGACGCAGGGGCGGTTGAGGAAGTAGGAGCAGATGAAGAAGAGGAAGATGAAGGCGGGGGAGGCGTTTGTGGGGATGAAGAGGAGGGGGAGCCAGCTGGGATGGTTAGCGGTGGCAGGGCACAGGCTGTGAGTCGCGGAAATGTCTGGAAGAAAGGTGGTGGATATGTCGAGGGAGTGATGAGGGAGACATGTGATGTTCAGGAGGTGGAAGGGAGGGAGGGAGGGAGAGAGGGAGGAGTTCATACCTTCTTAGGCAGAACATGGCGAGGACGATCGAGTCCGCTCGAGGATCTCGACGGCGGAGGACGGTGAAGTTGGTATGGCGAGATTCGGGGATGGAGGGGAGACCGTCCGGCGCGTTGACATGAGAGATGAGACGTGTGCCGAGTTCCCTCGTGGAGATGGGACATAAATAGACGGGCGCGCTAGGACTCGGCTGGGGTGGGATGGGCGAGGATTCTTCTGGGGATGGATCCTCGTGGGAGACTTGAACGGAAGAGTGCACGCGCTCTCGAATGTCGGGTCGCGGCGAGATATGATCGAAGAGATGGCAGGTGGGATTGTGCGAATGGCCTTTTTGCCGGGGGTGACTGCTCGTGGAGATGGGGCGATCGTGGGGAATGGCGAGGGCGGGGGCGAGGGCGAGGGCGAGGGCGAGGGCGAGGGCGAGGGCGAGGGCGAGGGCGAGGGCGACGAGGAGGAGGATGGATGATGATGATGGATCCGGGGTCTGGCTGGCGTTGAGGAAGATGGAGGATCGGGGTTGGCTTACTACCTCTACGGAGTAGTAGTACATGTACGGAGCATGTTAGGTGAGGATGGAAGGTGTGGCGCGGCAGGTGTGGGAATCGAGCTGCGCCACAGACGGACCTGGGATTATGTCATTGGAGATGGGGCTGCGTTCTTGGATGAGGAAGTGCGAGGACGGCGCGCAGGTACTCCGTACATATAGAGGTAGTAGTACTCCGTAGCTCGGGGGACTACTCGTACTCGTACGGAGTGCGTGAGGAAATGAGGGAGTCTGGACTCGCGGTGCTGGATTTTTGACGACATACACCACAATACTACTGTTCGCAAATTCGCTGTCGAAGTTGAGACTGCAGGTGTCGTCAGGACGATTGATCGCGACGGTGTTGAGGTCCATCGTCCGTGGAGCTCAAGCTGTAGTACTTGTATGAGTACGAGTTCCTACTACTCCGTAGTACTCCGTACCTAGTACTCCGTATCGCGTTCTGTCTTTACTACTCCGTACCGATGGTGGATACTCCTCGTGGAATATGTATATGTAGGTACGGAGTACGGAGTCCGTACTCCCATACTCCCACAGTGCTTGTAGTAGGGCTTGGTCCTAAGGTGGATGGAGGAAGGACTCGCGAGACGCGCCACACATGGGCCAGAGCCACACAGTGAATGGATCTGGATGTGGATGCGGGTTGGATTCAGCGCGTCCATCCATGGAGTAGTCAAGCAAAGCCAAGATAGCGGAGTAAGCGTAGCTTTTACGAAGCCGAGGCTTTGCTTTATTATTGGAAAATTTGGCGCACCGCCACCACACTTCTGCGCCACAATCTCTTTTCTAGGCCTCTCATTAGCTCTAGAAAAAAGTTATGCCGGTCTCTAATTGGTCTGTCAAAGTTGCTGTGGGGCAGTAGCCTCTAATTGGCTGCTGAAAAAAGAAGGGGGGGGGGGGTCTAGTGCTTTGCTTGCGACTTTTGCCGCGCTGTATGGCGCGGCAATCACTTGTACAATGGAATGGCGAGGGGCGTCGATTGCGAGCTGCTGGAGTCGAGCCTGGATCGACTTCGTACTCGTACTCGTACTCGTACTCGTAGAGGGAGTTGCTGGGAATGGGCAACTGCCGAGGACTCGCCCACACACGATGGATGGGGTGAATGGGCCAATATATCCATAGACAGATCGGGATAGTATGCTCGCAGTCGTACGGAGGACTCGTACAATGGGCAGACGAAGAAATTGATCGATCCAATGCCCTCGATTCCATCTCCTCCTCCTCCTCCTCCTCCTCCTCCTCATCCTCATACGGTGCGAGGTCGACGGCGACGCACGAAAAGCGTAAAGTCCCAAGCCCTCAAGCTCCAGCCAATGGATCCTCCACTTCTTGCCAGTCCCATTTGATCAATCCCGCCACCCAAATTGATTCCGACCGCAGAGGCAGCGACTCGGATCCATCCCATCCCATCCCATCAATCCCAACCGATCCCATCCCATCACCTCGTCTGCCACGGGCTGCCTTCTTCCCTCTCCCCTCTTCCCTCTTCACTATTCCCTGGCACCTTTTCTTCTTCTTCTTCTTCTTCTTCCACTCTCCTTTTTTTCTCTACCGGTTCCTGTCTTGGGCCACCTCACCCGTCGCCCCCCCACAACCGGCTTCGTCGGGCATCGTGCCCAGGGAATTCTGGATCCTCGATACCCCCAACTCCCTCCTCACCCCCAGTTTTCCCCTTCTGTTTCTCTTTCCTTCTTCTCCTCCTCCTCCTCTCTTCTCCGCCGTGACCCCGCGAAAGCGGTAGGACAGCTCGTCTCGCCTCGCCTCCACCACCCTCCTCCCCGCCGCCCACTCTGCCTGGCTCGCCAGTGCCGTGCGTGCATCGCAACCGCTGCATTGCGCTCGAGTCACGTCTCGTCTCGTCTCGTCTCGTCTCGTCCGTGAGCGACCCCAGCGCGCACTATGGATCTGCCGCCGGCACCCACCCCGCCTGTAAATGGCGGCGGCATGGGCCAGAACCCGGACAGGACCGCGAACCTGCTCAGCCTGCTCAAGTTCAGCGCCCCGAGCAGCGCCGCCTCCTCCTCCCAGAAGCCGGGCCCCATGCCTCAGCCCATGCAGCCCCAGCTGTCCCAGCAACAGCAGCAGCAGCAGCAGCAGCAGCAGTCGATGCCGATGTCGGCCCAGGACGAGATCGAAGAAGAGGACGACGACGACGATGATGAGGGGGAGGACGAGGACGTCGACGAGGAGGACGAGAGCGAGGACATGCAGCCCACTCACCAGCCCAATCAGTTGAACCGCCAGCCCAGCACCGCCAGCATGCAGGCGCAGAACCCGTTCCCGACTCGCATTCACCAGCCTGCCCCCGCCGCCGCTGACCCTTCGGGCCTGCTCGCCGCCCTCATCAGGGGAACGCACGAGATGGAGGAGCCAAAGTCGCGCGTCCCCCCGCCGCCGCCTGCCGCCCAGCCCTCGAACCCGTTTGCAAACAATGGTTCCCCCTCGGCCGACACGAGAACCTACCTCCTCAACCTCCTGAACCGCCCCAAGCCCAGCCAGACCGACCAGCCCATGTTGGCCGAGTCGTCCTCGTCCTCGTCGCGCGCGAATGAACCCGCCGTCCTCTCGACGGAGCCATCCGCTGCCGCTGCTGCCGCCGCCGAGACCGTTCACTTCCTCGAGGCCTCCCACCAGCAGCAGCCGTCTCACTCATACAACCCGCATCAGGCCTACCAGCTCGACTCCTTCTCCGACATGCAGCATCTGATCCCTACCAACACGTACTCGTATACCCAGACTCAGCAATCGGTCCCGGAGCCCGCCGGCATGTCCGCCATTTACCAGCAGCTCATAGGCAGCTTGAAACAGGCTTCTCCCAACAACAGCAGCAGCAACAATAACAACTTCGGCGGCAGCGTCCACGGGTCCGTCCATGGTTCGAATGCGCCGTCCATTCACATCCTGAAACAGGAGGATCAGACGTCTCCCGTGGGGGCCTTGGACCATTCACACCCCATCAAAGACCACGGTCCATTTGCCGGCGCCCACGGCCAGAGGCTCTCCCTCGACCGGACCTCGTCGCTTCGCTCTCACCACTCCAGCCAGTCGAACCACTACTCCGTCAAGCCGACACCCCCGGTCGCCGAGTCTGGCGCCTTTGGCACGCTCGAGCAGAAGAAGGAAGCTTCGCTTTCTAACCCTCTTGCCCCCCTTGTCAGTCTTCTCACAGGGGGCACCAGGGAGACCAACGAAGCCTCCTCGGATCGGGAAGCACGCGGATCGGCGGCATTCCCTGCTGAAGTCGTGCCCAGGACCGAGGACCTTGACTGGAACCAGAATTCTGCAGTCACCAGCGACGCCGTCTCCTCGCTCGAGAAGCAGATCCTGGAAGGCATCATCGCTGACCAGGATCAGCGCAGGTCTCTCGACTCTTTCGACGAGCCTGCCTCCCGCCAAGTCGACGCGCCGTCCGCCGAAAACGCCGGCGATGCTCCTAGCGTTGCCGACAATTGGGAGAATGCCGAGCAGGACGAGGTGGTTGTCGTCGATGAGAAGGCGACGCCCGCTGTCAAGGTGTTCAATTTTCCCATGAAGCCTTGGATCTCCATCTCTCTCAACGACGACGCCACCGAGCCCAGGCCCCAATTCAAGGACGAGTCCATCATGGACATAGCCCGCCTCAAGAAGGACTTTGACCAGATCGACCGGAACCTGTACACCGCATCCCAGACCTACATGACTTATGGAATGTCAAAGCAGGGTGGCTTGCGTGTCATTCGGCAGGACGATGGCAAAGACGCCAAGGTCTTCACCGACACCAAGGATCGGGTCTTCAACGTCGCCATGTCGGTCACACCGTCCGACCACAACGGACCCGCCAGGGAAGCCATCATCGGCACCGGCATCAGCGGCACCGTCTACTGGGTCCAGATCAAGGATGGTGAGAAGGACCACATCGAGGACCACCTCGAGCAGTACGGCTTTGCTCTGCCCCCCATCAGCTCCCCTGACGGCGACGCCCCCGGCGGTGCCCTCAAGACCAGGGCCCGCGCCTCGACGACCCATCCGGAATTCTTCGCCGTCGGCCGCGGCAAGTCGATCAACTTCATCTGGCCGTCCTACATCATGCAGAACAACCTGTTCAAGCCCGGACACGACCGCGTCGTTGACACGGAGGCTCTGCTGGATCAGTGCTCGCTGAAAATCAACACTGGTAAGGCCGGAAAGGATTTCACCTTCAGCCAGGATGACACCGTCGTCGTCTCTCTCGACAAATCCGGTCGTGTCAAGTTCTGGGACGTTCGCGACCTGACTACCGCCAAGGAGGGCACGGAAAAATCGCTCCCCTTGCCCACCCACTCCTCGCTCGAGGTCAAGGAGCCGATCATGACTCTGGCCAGCACTCCCGAAGGAGAGAAGGCCTGGCCCACCTCGGTCCTGCTTCTCGACAAGCTGCGCCCCTACCAGAAGAGGTGTGCCCTGCGATACATGATCGTCGGTATGAAACAGAACCACACCTTGCAGCTCTGGGATCTCGCCCTGGGGAAGCCCGTCCAGGAGTTCAACCTGCCCCACTCCAAGGAGTCCGACGCCGTTTGCAGCGTCATGTACCACCCCGCCAGCGGGATGGTCATCATCGGACACCCCACCCGCAATTCCGTCTACTTCGCGCACTTGTCGGCTCCTAAGTACAACCTCAAGAGTGTGTCGCAGGCCGAATATATCCAACGCCTAGTTGCCCAGGATCCCTCGATCCCGCAGCCGGATAGTACCGCTGTGATTAGTGGTGTCCGCGAGTACTCATTCGCCAATCGAGGCATTCTTCGCAGTCTGGATATTCTCTCCAACCCCGCCATGATCCATGACGCCGACGAGCCGACCCTGTTCGAGCTCTACGCGATGCATTCCAAGGGCGTCGCTTGCTTGTTGATCCGGCAGGCCGAGCTCGGCTGGTCCAAGGACAACAAGGTCCTCGAGCCCGTCGACGCCGTCTCCGAGGGCATCGTCACTGTCGCCAAGCTCAAGTCGCCGCCGCAGACCGAGATCGTCCCGCCTAGCGCCGTTGCCGCGGAAACCGCTTCCGTGCGCATCGCCCACCGCGCGTCGACCAAGGACTCCGTCGCCCAGTCGGGATCCTCCAACAGCGAGGCCGCTCCTCGCGGGGTCGAGTCCATTACCCCCGTCAAGTTCCGCCACGAGCCCAAGGAGACGGAAACGCCGGTGCAGTCCTCGAAGGAGAATCACGCCGAAAAGCCCGAGCGCAAGCAGCGTAAGAAGAAGGGCAAGGAGGCTGATGTCGCTACTAATGGTAACGGCCAGAAGCTGGAAGGCCCCAAGGCGTCGACCGGGCTTGGCTCGCACGGGATTCCCTCGGAGGCGTCCGACTCGGCGATTCACGGCTTGGAGACGCGTCTCGGAGCCGCGATGAACGAGAGCCTCAAGGCGTCCTTCCATGGCCTACACAGCAAGATTGACGAGAGCGCGCGGGCCAGAGAGGAACATTTCCGCGATCATCAGCTCAAGCTTCTCGACATGGTGTCCGTGGTCCTCAACGACAACACGCAGAACGTGCTGAGCAATCTGGTAGTCAAGCAGTTCGAGGACGTCCTTCGCCCCTCGATCGGAGACAACGTGTTCAAGGCCGTGTCGGACCTCTTTGAGCAGAAGCTGCAGCCCAGCACGCTGTCCATGTTCCAGAAGGAAGTGAAGACCGCGCTGCCCCAGGCGGTCAACCGTTCGCTCCAGTCGAGCGAGTTCAACAACGCCGTCGCCGACAGGATCGCGGGCGTTGTGTCTTCCAGCGTGGAGCGGGAGTTTGCTGCGCTCACCCACCGACTCACGCCGACCATCACCACCGTCGCGACCCAGTCGGCTCAGCGCGTCGCCAGCGACCTGCACCAGCGATACCACGACCAGTTCGAGCAGCTCAAGGCCCAGCACACGGCAGACACGAACAAGATCGATCAGCTCCTGTCGTACGTGTCGCGCTTGACGGACATGGTGTCGACGATGGCTGCCTCGCAGTCTTCCCTGCAAGCCGAATTCTTGAAGCTCAAGTCTCACCCCCTGGAGCTTCCGGCCCTCCACAACATGCACGCGAGCAGCAGCGGCAGCATGGCCCACACCCTCGGGCCCCACCACGGTTATGGCAACAGCATCACCAGCCCGCGCAGCAGCTACGGACCGAGCCAGGCGCCGAGTCAGATTGCCAGCCACCCGCACCAATACGCTAACAGCCCCCAGTACCTCCGCGGGTCCCACCAGGTCTCTCAGATCTCGAGTCCCCACGGCTCGGCCCCCGTTTCCGAGCACGTCGGCCCCGTCACCAGCGTTAACGCGCTGGCCGGCGCCTACGCGCACCAGATGAGCAAGACCGAGGCCGAGGCCGATCACGACCTCGTCCAGCGGATCCGAGTCATCGAGGCGTTCATCCAGGAAAACCGTCTCCAGGAGGCCATGATCCGGTGGATCCAGAGCGGGCGCGAGGACGACATCTTCCGACGATGCTTGTGTCGCTATCCGGCCAGCAAGTTCGAGAACCTCCCGCCTCTCATGCTGCTTGTCGTGATCGCGACCGTTTCGAGGGATATCAAGGCCGGCCCCTTTCTGAAGTCGGAAATCGAGTGGATTGAGATGGCAGTGCGAGCCTTCGGGGTCAATCTCCCCCACTTTGTAAGTGCTTAACAATGAATCATCTGTTGGATTGGGGGATCAGTGCTAACGTCAACGGAAATAGGGGTCTGACGGTGACATCTCGCGCGACGTGGTCAAGAGCGCCTTGTCGACATTCGAAGTCCTCATCACCCGCGTCAACACGCTCGTCCTCGCCATGCAGGAGGGCTATCCCGCGGACCCGTACCTTGCGTCTGTCGACCGGGGAAAGCTCGAGTGGATCGTCATCACTTCCCAGCAGATCCTGGAGACCTTTGCGCGGGCTTCACGCTAGGCTCAGAGCTCCCCTCGTGCTTCATTGTCCACCTGACACGGGAGAGGACGAAACTGCGGCCACTCGCAAGTGAAACGCCGCCTTCACTTCTGACCTTGAAGTCCGAGCACGCGATCCATCAGACAGTACACAACACATCTTCATGCCTCACAGATGCAAGGTCCCAAAGCGCGAGTCGATCATGTTGGCCGGCAGCCACAGGGAAACCATAACCTCACCACCATTTTGCCGGTCTGCGTTGTGGGCCCTCTTCACACTGCTCTTTTTTTTTACCCATTCCCACATTTTCTTTCTTTTTCTTTTCTCTCTTCTATTTCTCTTTCATATTTGAGTCTTGCTTTGCTTCGCTCTGAGGACCGCTGGCCGCGACGCTCTCAGTGCGCGCGGCCGGGTCCTGCGCTTTGCCGGTCTGGGTCGGGGAGCCTTGCTTACACGAGATACCTATCTGCCTTGGGTGCCGAGGGGAGCGACGGACATGCGTTGGGGGAAGGCGTGGGATAAAGCGCAGGAGGAATGGCATGGGTGGATTGCATGGGAGGAATCAACGGGATGAAGGTTGGCATGAGATGAGGGGATGACTGGTCGGAACGGCGGGGATCGGAAAAGTGGTGCAGGTTGGGGGATCAGCAGCTCGCGGTGGTTTAGGTAGCGGGTCGCGTCTGGCACAATTTGTCGAAGAGGTGACTCATGAAGAATAAGAAGGGGTTCATGGCGATGGCGATGACGGCGTCGCGTCAACGGGATGCGAACCGCGTCGATGTGAATGCACTACTCCGTACTACTGGGCCATAAGGTTAGGGAGCACAAATAGCTGCCTTGAGGAGCTCGCGTGCTATGTTTAGGTGAAGTCGGATACATTGTAACAACATGTCTGGTATCGTGGACGGTGAAACCTATGGCGTTGCGAAGTTTGATGTCGCTGTGTGTAGTGGTGATCCCTGGGGGAGGTGGGATGATTGTGTGGCGATTAGAAGTCCGGTTGCATGTGTGCTGTGACCCATGGTCCGACCCTGGGCACCGGGGGGGGGTCCGTAGTCTTGAAGAGGAAGGGGAAGGCAAGAGGGGTTTGGTTGGCTTTCAAGAGGTGGGTTGCGAGTTGCATGGCTTTGGCCGTGTTTCGAACGAATGGATGGCTTTCTGGCTGTGGGGAGAACGAATGGGTGAGTTTTTTGACGATGCATTCTGGTGATTCTCGCTGGGAGGGGTAGGGGGGGGGGGGATACTCGGAGGCGGTTGGGTTATCTGTGAGGGGCAGGTGGTTTGCGGGAGGGATGCTGGAGATCCTCAGGGGCGAGGGAGGCTGGAGCAGTCCGGGGGCGGGCGATGCTGGAGCAACTCAGGAGTGATCATTGCTTGACAAGCGGTTCAGCACCGGGAGGGTGGAGGCGGGGGGTTCGGGGACGAAAGAGTTTAGGGGCGATGGATGAGCTGCATTAGGGGAGGAAGGGCTGGTTCTGGGTTTTGTTGATGTGGGGATGGGCGGGTCGGGGGCTACGTGAATTGAAGGAGATTCAGATGCTGCATCGATGGGGGGGGATGTGAGCGAGGGACATCGGCGATGAGGGACATCGGCGATGAGGGACGTCGATGAGGGGCGTCGATGAGGGACACCAGCGATGAGGAGGATCAGCGATGAGGAGGACCAGCGGTGAGGGAAGTCGTCGATGAGGGACGTCGTCGATGAGGGGGTCGTCGATGAGGGGGTCGTCGATAAGGAACATCAAGATTGAGGGACGTCAAACATACGTGTAGGTAAGGGACATCAGCGACAAAGGATCACAGAGATAAGGGCCAACAGTGATCAGGGGCGACAGCGATGAGGGGCAACAATGATCCGGGGATTTCCACAGCCCAGGGGCTTTGCCGATCCAAGGGCTATGCATAGGGATGTCAGCGATGAGTTCACCAGCCATGAGGGACACCAGTAATGAGGGGCGACCGCGATGAGAAAACCAGCGACGAGGACACCAGCCATGGGAACACCGGCCATGAGACGACCAGCGATGAGAACACCGGCAATAAGGGGCATCAATGATCCACGGACTAGCAGAAATTCAGGGGCTCTGCCGGCTCAGGGCTACAGCATCCACGGGTCCCTCAATCGAGGGGCTACGTGGCAGCGGGACGTTAGCCAGGGAATATCAAAAGCATAGATCCGTCTACGGAGTATTTGTTTGGGACGTAGGTTCAGGGGCTCGAGGTTTCCGGGCGACCGAACGAGAGCACTGGAGGGCTTCATTGCATGACATTACAGGGCTTTTCATCCCTCCGAGCTTGATGACCATCCGCCTTTTGCCTTGCTTCCTCAACTGAATGCTGCGAAACGAGGATCTCAAATGTTGCATTGCTTGCCCAACTTCATGCCGCGATTCGGAGACCCCAAAATGTTGCATTGCTTTCGTTTCATAGAAACATGAATACTAGGGTTCTAGGACGGTACGAGGAAGCAAATCATCCCTTGTGAACATGTATCACCCTTGAGAGAACTCAATCTCGAGCACTAGGCCCTTAAATCTGGTTTCGAGCACCACCTGCGCCTATGTAATAATCATGACTTTTGACTGAATCAAATTCACCGCCCTCCTTCGCCCTCATCTTCCACGATTTAGGACTTTCTCCACGGTTCGAAACAGCTTGCCATATAGGGAAAAAACTCAGGGAAAAGCGAGCAATTCAAAAACCAGGAAGACCAGACGAATTTGCGAAAAGGCGGGGACAAACAGAGGGCGGTTCCAAGGACTCATGGAAGAAAGATAAGGAGGGGATTCCGAGGCGGGACTGCAGAGATCATACCTGGGACTAGAGAGGCAAAAGCGACCGAAAGCCGGAAACTTACAAACATGGAAAGGCAAAAGACCAAAAGAGGGGGAGAAGAAGAGACCGCGAAGACAAGGCCTGTGCATTACAAGGGCGAGACAGAATCATGGAATGAGAAGCAGTGAAAAGCGTGATCAGCTGCAGCTGTCCAAAAAGAGGCGGGGAGGGTGGGAGACTACAAACTCAGAACCATGAGGGCAGCATCAGACTGGCAAGATGTGGAACCTACAGCATTAGAGAACAAGGGTAGCACAACACAAAGCAAATCGAGGCGGGGACTACAAGACCATAGATCTCAGGGGTTGACAGGAAACAAAGCGCGAGGACTACAAGATCATAGGATAGAGGGAAAGAAGCCGTAAGCGAAGAGGAGAGAGAACAGAGTGAATGAACAAGATGAAGCCCGAAGAGGGGAAGAGGGGATCCCTACGGGATGCAATGCAAGGAAAGAAGAGAAGACGGAGGAGGAAGAAATCGAAGAGAAGGGGGAAAGGAAGTCAGACGCGAAATCGAAGCACGAAGGAGGCCCAGAAGGGGGAGGGGAATGACGAAAAAGGGGGAAACGGGGGTGACGCGGGGAAACGCAAGAGAACTGAAGAAGAAAGACAAGGGAGAAGAACATGACGGGCGGAAGGAGACAAGAGCAAGGAGACAAGAGCAAGGAAGAAGCACAGGGAAGCGCGTTGCAGACACACCAGGGGCTAGGCGCATCTCATGCATCCCCGTCCCCGCGCCCATTCCAAGGTTCTCCGTCAGAACGCTTCGAAGAACCAAGTCCAAGCATCCTGTAGGGCCACGCCGTGCTCGCTGCGCCGTGCTCGCTGTGTTGTCCTCGCCGTGCCGTGCTTGTAGTTGCTGTGGTGTCTGCTGCTTGCTCGCGCGCACGTAGCCCTCGTAGGCAGGCCCTCCCCTCCACGTAGTCTCCAATATCACGGACTTCCTCCACGGACTTCCTCCACGGGCTTCCTTCACCAGGGATCCGAAGGTACTCCACCACTCATCCTCACCGCGGATTCTCCCTCCCCGAATCCTCCCCTGAACCTCCTCACCACGGACTCTCTCACGGATTCTCTCTCGCGTCCCCCCTCCGGATCCATCAGGCGGGATCGGAAGAACATCGCCGTAATCAAGATGATGAGGGAGACTGAGGGGAAAAGAAAGACAGGCACACGTGCAAGGAATCCGCGTTCAGCTTCGCCCCCTTTCTCTCGCTGTGCAACCGAAAAGGACAAAAGCAACCACTCAAGCCAGCACTCATTCCTCCTTCACTACGCGTCACCGTTTGATCTGCTCATCTGCTCAACATCTCCTCTCTTCGCATATGCAAAAAAAAAATTTGACATTTCTTGTGTACTCGCTTCCTTTGATCGTCGTCGTCACGGTCGTCTCTGGACGTCATACAGAATGAGTTATTAGGTTGGGGTATAGGTACTGCTAGATATCGCCGCTGAAGCCACTCCACCGGGCGCTCATACACTGTGCGGAGGGACGGTCAGGATCCGCCGCAGCTGTCTAGACGTGAAAAAGTCGTAAGAGTAAACGTCATAATCGTCAAGAATGGTCGTAGATCTTTGCTGGTGGAGTACAGTGGGCGTCCCGGGCGTGGGCGCTCGGGACTTCGAGTCTGAACGTTTCATAATGGTTGCCCATTTTGTCGAACAAAAAGATGGTGTATCTTGATCCAATTTCCATGTTTCCTCGTCGGGAGCGTCATCATGAAGGTTGGTGATGAGACTGTCGGACTCTTCCTCCCAATCTCAAACCACCAAGCAACGTAATGAGCGTGTACCGCCGTCGTGTGGTTTCCCCTTTTGGATCATGCAAGCACTGGCTCAGACGTCCTGGTGGAGAGGCTGTGTGAGTATTACAAGGGGTAAAAGGCAATGAAGAAGGAAGAAAACTAGGTGAAAACATCTGATGCGAACATCTCGGAAGGCTCCAGTGAGTCGTCCAATTTTTTCAAAGTCTCCGCGTGGCGCAAGCAGACGCGCAGAGAGGGGATGGCGGGGAAAGACAAAAAGGTAGAACGACGTGGGAGTGTTTGTTGTCGCCTAGTGATATCGCGATGCGGTGGTCGAGCTTGTTCCGACACGGGCGCCATTGTCCGAAGAGTCTACATCGTTAGTCGTTAGTCCCATTTTTCCATCACACGAACAGCTTTCAAGATTTCTCAACGTACCACTGCCACGGTGCGCGTGGCCGTTCGTCCGGGAGCGGCCGCTGAAGCCGTTAGACGACTCCCATTCGGGCCCACGAGGCTGCCTCTCCGGGGCGCCTTTAACACTGGCCGTCCCGTTCGCGCTCGGTCGCTGGCTGCCAATGGCTCCCGGAGTGCTGCGAGTCTGAGGCTGGAGAGAGCCGGAGTCGAAAGCGCCCAGGCTCAGAGCGCCCAGGCCGCTGACTAGCCCGTTGTCGGTCTTCGCGACAGGGGTGCTCGGGCTCGCACTCTGGTTGCCCTGAGAGGCCATGTAATCGCCAAAGCGCGCCGCCGAGCCAGACGTGATGCTGCTCAGGGTGGCGCCGGGAACAAGGTAGCTCGAGGAGGCCTGAGATGGGCTCGGCGTGAACGAGCGCAGGTCCGCAAAGCTCTTGGCGGCGCGCAGATTGTTCGGAATGGTCGTGCCATCGGGACTTCCAGGCAGCTCAAGGGTCGGCCCGTGACGGCCGAGCAAGTGGGAGTAGTTGTGGCTCGCGGCGCGCGACTCGCGATCCGAGGCGAAGTCGAAGGTGGCAGCCCGGCTGAGGCCCCGCTTGTGGACGTCGAGACTGCTGGCCGGGGGCGTCTGGATGTTAGCGGTCGGCGAGGGCTGCTGTCGCTTCAGCACGGTAAGCTGACGCGAGTCCGCCTCGCCGATGGACTGGTGCTCGAGACCCATGTGATGGGCCAGAATGTGGATGGATCGCCGGTGTTCAGGGGAGATTCCGGGCGGGAAGACGAGGATCTCGCGAGTGTCGTCTCTTCGGAACATGATTAGCTCGGTGTAAAAGTCCAAGGTCTGAGGATCGTTTAGATCAACGTCGCCCAGGTGCGACGCGGTGCTCCTGGGCTGAGAGTTGGCAAGTCCGGACAGGGACTGGATGGAAGCTTGCTGGTGAAGTATGGGTGCCCGATGCTGCTCCTCGAGCTGGCCTCTTCGCTCTCGCTTCTCTCGCTCGATGCGCTCCCTCTCCGCCTCCGGAAGCATCTTCTTGTACTCGACGCGAAGCTTTCGGCCGTGGACGTCCATGCCGTTCATCGCCTCGATCACGATCCTGGTGTCTTCGGCCGACTGAAAGTTGGCGAAGGCTAGACCGCGGAAGACGCCATTATCGAAGTGGTAGTTGAATGCGTAAGGCTGTGGGAGATGCATGTCGAGCATGATGGAAGCGAGGGTCTCCTTTCGCACAGCAAAGGGAATGTTCTTGATCACGATGGCGGTGGGGATGAGCTGATCCACATCGCCCGCAATGGAACGAAGGTCGGTCGGGGAAGTATGCGCATTCGCAGGATCGCCGCGCAACCCAGCGGTTGTCAAGGTCGAGCCGTTCATGCCAGCGGGGAATGGCTGGAGGGTCGCGTGCATGGCCATCGAAGGATGATCGGTCCAGCTCTGATGGTGAAGAAGGGGCAACGAGTTAGTCTGGCTCACCACCATCACCTGATTGGGCATGCATAGGAACTTACGGTAGGCAGAGCGGCCCGTCTGTTTACACCCCTTTGTCTCCCGGGGCCGTGGACCGCGCCGTTGACCGTGGCGACGCCATTAGCGTTGTACGTCCAAGCCTGGTTGTTTTCGAGCAGGTAGCCTGGCATGCCGCCAGCACTTGACATGGTATCCATCATCCTCGGGTTGTAACCGATGCCGATCCTTTCCGTAGGGTAGAGAGAGGTCGAGGCAAGGGGGGCCTCAAAGGGTCGAGAGGTCTGTCTGGGCAGGGACAGTCCGGAGGAGAAACCAGACGAGCCGTAGCCCTGTCTGGAGCCGGGCGAACGGTTTGCCGGCGAGGTGTAGTCGAGGTAGGTCATGTCGTGTGGCTGTTGGGTCATCTCGAATTTCTCGGAAATAACTTATGCTGCTATCGCTCCACGGCAAATGCTTTCGCTATCGATATGAGATCGTCCGAGATGGAAAAGAGGGGGACGCGCCACCAAACAGTCGTAAATCGGAGTACTCGGGTGTCTGAGTAGGGGCTATATGTTGCTAATTCAAGATGAGACGGTGATGGACAGTGGCAGGACGAGATCGACAACACATATAGTGATAGCTAGAATCCAAACAGCGAGATCGTTTTCGTCGTAACGGTCGTAAGACGCGGTGAATGGCGAGAAGGCACACGGGCTGACGACGATGTTGATGCGGCGCAAGAAGAAGGGGGATTTATGATGCCAGGCCTTGGCGGGTTCAAGGGGTCGCAGAGAGATCCCGGCGACTGGGATCGCTGGATGGGGGAGGGGTTTGAGAGAGAGAGAGAAAAAAAAGGGGGGGTTGAAAAGAAGAAAAAAAAGACCGACGGATGAAATAACGATGGCGATGGTTGATGCTGACTTTTCCTTATGGCTGTGCCCTTGGGCCTCCTCCTCGCTGCGTGTCCTTGCTGACGGCGACGGTGCGACAGGATACAGCAATCGATAGATGGGGCAGTTGAGGGGGGGATTGAGGGGAAAAAAAATAAAGGAACGTTCTCAACTCGATGGATTCGTCAGACGGCTATTGTCTTCTGTCCAGGCGAGCTGGCGTGCTGGCAGCTGTGAGTGGTGAAGAGGGCGGACAGCGGGAGGCGACGGCGACGTCGGATGTCTCTGTTGACGACGAAGGGTCTTGGGATCTATCGATCTCAGCCAGACGGGTGGGAGGACTCGTTGGAGGTCGATGGGGGCGGTGTTCAGCTTAGAGTGTAGCGCCGGCAGGAAGGCCTCCAGTCGTGACTGGGTGGAGCGTCTCTGCCAATGGGTGATCACAGAGGGCAAACCCCATGCAACAAGGCGAACAGGTCTTGCGTGACTCTCGCAGTAGAGGTATGTACTCGTAGGAATTGGGTAGTCGTGTTGGTCTTGCGGGGGTCGCTGGCGGTCCGGTAGTATCAAGAAATCCTTCCGCGCGTCCTGGGAGCGCCAATCTCGTGACGATGGGCCGTGGTGTTGGAGGGAGGAGAGGCGGGATGCTAAATGATGGACAGCGAGAGGATGAATGATCAACGAGTTTGGAAGGAGTGTCGGAGAAAAAGAGAGAGGGGGGGGGAGAAGGGTGAGGGGGAGAAGGAAGGGTAGCAGCGGGAGGGTAGGAGGGTTGTAGGGGAGAGGGAGAGGGGAAAA
>NIGD01000005.1:255543-266789 GCA_003055185.1 Escovopsis sp. TC | reverse complement strand
AACGGATTGTTCAGAATACACTATGAGGCGAACACAGAGATGGAGAGAGGAGAGAGGAGAGAGGAGAGAGGAGAGAGGAGAGAGGAGAGAGGAGAGAGGAGAGAAGAGAAAAGAGAGAGGGACGAGAGAGGGAACGTGAGAGAAACGGGAAGTAGCCCTATGCTCCGTACTCCGTACTCTGTACTCCGTACGGAGTACTCTGTAATGCGACGCAGGTCGTTGGCGAGAGGAGGGAGAGACACGGTTCATGTTGTCTGGCGAAGAAAATTCCGCCTCGACGGCTCCGTCCCTGGCGGCCTTTTGCCTTAGGTAATGTGATGATCTTGAAGCTCTGGCCGGAAGGGGAGGTTGGAGGTCAGAGGTACCTCTCGTACGGAGCGCAGGTAGAAAGAGTACATGCCTCGGAGACACTTGTACCTGACTTGAAGTCTCCGCGCCGTGTGCGAAAGGAGAGAGACTTGGGGCAAGTTGGGGGCAGGAGGAGCCCTGGAGCCCACTGCACTTGCACTGTACGGAACATCGAAGATACATTGATGGATACTAAGATGTACTCCGTACTCCGTACGGAGTAGTAGTATCGAAGATGAGCAAATGTCAGGAGGCACCTTTCATCCGCGCTCTGCAGCAGGCAGCCCTGATTGTATCCATGGGGTCCATCTCCATGTTGATGCTTCTGCCCTCCTGGGCGTCCATCGGCAGGAATCCATACCACGGCAATTGCACTGCAACTCCCACGAAATCTGCGTGCTGGTCAAGAGTGGAGGGTATCACTCCTCCGTACGAGGCACTGTACAGAGTATGGGTAGCAGTACTAGGACCTACTAGGTACATGTACATAGCCCTGACGCTCGGGCGGCACGGCGTACAAGTACCCGCATATACGGGGCACAAGCAGGCCGGGTGTGCACTGGCACCCGGGGACTCGCGCGAGATTGCGTACATCCATGTACTCCGTACCCCAGACCCCTTAGTAGGTACTAAGTACTACTACTACTAAATTGAGCCCCTATTCCAGGGACCCTGCCCTGAATGCCATCCATCCATGGAACCATTCACTGTCCGTCAACATCCTCGCGATGCAGACGTCGACCATCTACTCCGTAGATTGGGGCCGCTTCGCAATCTCCAGCACCGTCTTTTGAGGGAAAGCGTCAAAGCAAAATCACGTTCCCGAAATGAACGCAGGTTCGTCGTCTTACTCCCCTTCCCCCGCAGCCCGGGCCGGGATACCGTACGGGTACATACTCGTATCTGGGAATACTGCTATTGGCAAGAAACGAGACGCGTCCAAAACACCTCCATGGGCTCTTGCAGTGGACAACACTCTGTGCCGCCTACATCTACTAGATGTACGGAGTATCTCGATGCTGCCTCCCGGCACGCACACTGCTGGTACTCGTACTCCGTACGGAGTACTTGTGGTCCGTACGGAGTACAGGTAGGGTCAGAAGTTTCGCCCGTTTCTCATGTCCAACATCCGCCGTCCCCCATGTATCCAACCGCCCAGTCGAGCCTCTGATCTACAGACGCTGGCAGGGGGAAGGGTGCAAGAAAACAACAACATCAACGACTTGGGAAGCACCGTCAAGGAGAAACATTCATGTTGTTTCCTTCGCCCCGGAGATCCCCCTTAATTACAAAGGGCCCCATTACAAAGCCGGGTCGCCAGAAGCAAGGAGGAGGGGAGGCGAAACACGGAGGCACGGCTTCCTGCCGAACCTCCTGCAGAGATTGCAGCGTGGCCCGGGTTACCGAGCACGGCATAGAGCCCATTCTCAAATCGATCCCTTCCATCCATGGATCAATCCACGATCCATTTCCTCTTTAGACCTCCCGAGCCCCGTGCGTGTCGAGTACTCCGTACTCCGTACACGTCCACGGATCCATTCATCCGTCCCTCTCCGTCAGCACGTCGTGCTACCTTTACGAATCGTCCCCGTCACCTTGCGCCTTTGCGGGCGTTCCTGGCGGCCCTCACATCGGATGCCTGCTCCGCGGGCCCTCCTGGGCTCTGTATGGCCACAGAGGGTCGCTCGCGTGGGCGTTGACGGCCGCCTCCAGCTTCCACCGCGTACAAGTCGTGCTCGATCTATCGAGTGGTGTGGCTGCAGCGGCGGCGTGTTCTGTATCCTGCGAGATTCCATCTAGATGGATACCCTCCTCGTCCTCCATCTTCCATCCTCCATCCTCCATCCTCCATCCTCCATCCTCCATCCTCATTCACTCCCCGTCCTCAAGAAGCCGAGGATACTCTACGACCCCCACTCCATGGCCGCGCCAGCTGGCAGAAATACCAGATCACGAATCCTCCTCATCCTCCTCCTCGCCGTGACACCTCCCGGCGAAGCCCTGTGTGCCCGGTCGGCCAATCATCCCCCCGCGAGTCCTCCTTCGCTTGCCGCCCGCGAATCACGCCGAGGCGAAGCCTCTCCTGCAAGGCGATCCAGCCTGGACGCAAGGCACAGCCTGTCCCAGATTTGGGTTTCGAGCGCCCTTGCGATCGTGCCACGATGGATCGCCACTATGGATGCCTTCCAGGTTGCTCCTCCACGAGGTACTCCATGCTGCGTGTTTTGTGCGTCCATGGAATTCTCATAGGTACGGAGTATTTCACACGTCAACGGAGCACTGCACTGTACCGGTACTCGTACAGAAGACCCAGGAGAGGCGCCGTGAGGGGCACGCACGCCCACGATGTTCGGGCTTTGCACCTGCGCGAGCCACGAGGGCTGCATGCGGGTCACGCACGGCGTGGTACGAGTACTCGCACGAGTACATGGAATTGATGTATATTCACGATCCGGGATCCAGTAGCGGAGCTGTCAATGTCTGCTGGCGATGGCCACGCCTTGATCACAACGGCATGGAGGTCGATGCTTGTGCTCTGATGGCCTGGCATGGAGGCTCTCGATGCTCCTCTTTTGCCTCTCGCTCGCGCCATTCTCTGGCTTCCAGCACCCCTCGGTCATGTTCGTGACTGCCCCATCTTCCCCTCCTCTTCTCTCACTCCCTTCTCCCCTCTACTAGGTAGGTACCAGCCCGAGGTCTTCCTTCAACCTCCTTCTCCCCTTTTCATCCCTTATATCCCTCATCCAAGCCCCATACCAGGGACTACTACCTACCATTGTCTGTACCCCTCACATCCTCGCCCCCTCATGAGACTCACGCTCCCGGCAGAACCTCGACAGGTCGCAGCTGAACTGCTCCTCCATATCGAATAGCGGAAAAGGGTCCCACGAACCTTGGTGTTGATGTACTCGTATGTACCTGAGCCAGCGGGAGGGCGGCCTGCACGCTTCCGGGCTGCGGGAAGAGCAGTGCTCCTCCCAAGCTCGTACTGTACTCACGCTGGTCCTCTATATCGAACCCCCCTCGACCCCGGCTTGCCCCCTTTCTCGCCCCTTTCCCTCTTTAATTTCCATCGACAATCTTGCGCCCCGGGCGTGACGGCGCTCTGGTCGGAGAGATCGGGTCCATGCGTCGTGGGGATCTGTGCGTCAGAGAGCAATCCATGCCCGTCGCTTTTGCCGGGTTCCACAGCGTCCCCTGACAAGCACTCGTTGATCCATCTGGTCGAGCCACTGGTAGTACTCGTACTCGTACGAGTGCTGGTACTCCGGACATACCTCGTGATGGATGTACGGGGACTCGTGCTCGTGATACATCCATGTATACAGCGTCCACCCGTCCGTCCTTTACTCCAAGGCCTTCGAGGACGGCGCATATGCTCGTCCCGTCCGGCAAGGCGACGTTGAAGTGATCCCCTGATCGATGCTCTCTATGAATTTGTCCCGCTCCAATGGTGCCGTGTTGAGCCCTTGGAGATAGCGTGACGCCTTTCCCGCGTCCATCAAGTGCTTATGCGCGAGATGCCTCACGTCCCTGGGTCAAGCTGCACGCTGGCTCACGGGTGGTACTGATACGAGTACGAGTACGGAGTACCTCTCATATTGATGGAGGAGGCAAACGAGGTACGGAATCCATCCTTGATGCGTGTATGGACCTCCTCTCGAGGGGCTGCGAGTTGCCTCCGAGCCCGGGGCACAGACGACCATCCATCATGCACGCACTCCCGATCGGAATCTACTAGAAGGGAGGAGGCCCGAAGAGGCGGCCACCGTCCGACGATCGGTCGGGCCATTCCGGGACGGTTCTCTCACAGGAACGAGTACACCGTACACTCTGCTCCGTGCGATGAGGGATATACTCCGTATGCAGACTCTCGATCGTTCTGGAGCCCGCAGTGGTATAGAACACTCCCTCGTCGCGCAACGGCTGATGGCAGGTTCGGGAGTGATGGGGCGCAAACACCTGGCCGATATGCCACGGCGTGCCTCGTCGATCGGGACATCCATGGCGCACGCAGCCGCCCTCGAGGCAGATATCGGTGAGCATCCCGACAGCTCGTCTGCCGTTGTCCGAGCCCGGCTTCATCTCGTGATCGTGCAATGGATGCTGCCCAACGGCTCCATCTGTAGATGGCTCTAGGGTAGGAAAGGTTCTGGATTGAACACAAGTGGTCTGGTGCAGATATCAACAGTCATCCATGTACGGAGTACGGAGTATGTACGGAGTACGGAGTACATGTATGTAGGATTCACAGGCACCGCGCCACATCGTGCTGCAGCGCCATACATGATCTCCAGCCACAGCGGGACAATACCAACTCCAGGCTCCGGGTCTTGGAGAGGCCGGGGGGAGGGCGCTGGGCAGGAGGTCGAGACAGCTCGTGCTCGAGGAAGGACGATCACGAGTCGACAGCCTGCTCGGGGCAAGGCGAGCTTGATGCTGCCGCCAGCGACATGTCTATGCGGGGCATGATGCGGGGCATGGACCCCACAGAGGCAACGACACGGTCTCTGCGAGAACGAGACCATGCTCGCACTCGAGCAAGGAGTCCCGCGGGACTTGCGCAGCTGCCACCTCCTGTGCCTCTCCTCTCCCCGGGGCGGCTTGGTGGCAGCAGCAGCACTCCGCCCGCTGCTGACCTTTCGCACTCCTGCGCTCCAGCATCATGGCCGTCTGTCTTTTGCAGGCCATCATGACCAGGAGCGCTCTCTTCTCCAGTCGATGCGCAAGCCTCGAGCGGACCGCCGATCACCACGGACCGCACACCACCTCGACACCACCTCGAGGCCGGCCCGAGTTCGAGCCCGCCCCTCGCGAGCTTCCCAGGCCGGGCCCTGATGATCCAATGGAGGTGGGTGGAGGGGCTCGGGAGAACCTCGGCAGATCTGACGCCGGCGCATTCCGGCGGAGGAAGCTCGAGGCATTGAATGCTGGATCCATCCATGGCAGAGATGCGCGATTCCAGTGGCTCTACCTAAGCTTGTCGACAGCGCTGAGCCGCTTGAGGATCCATCTCCATAATGAGTCCATCCGATCGATCAGAGCAGCCCGCCTCAGCACGAGCTCCGGTCTGAGGTGAGGGCTCCATTCGAGCTTCCCCTTGCCGTCCCTCGCAGCCGCCCTGGAGAGGGAGGGGACGGGAGGAGCACACGAGGAGATACAACCCAGGGAAGCAAATGCCTCGAAGGGAAAGCAGCAGCAGGAGAGGCAGCTTACATCCACATAGATGGATCCATCAATGTAAGGAACCAGGACTGGAGGTCGGTATCCGCTGGTTGTTGGACTGGAACGCTTGCGGGCTTCGCCTTCCAGCAGGCAGCGCCCACTTGCGTTCCAGTGCGCCTCCCGCCGCGCCCTTCAAGTTGCACGCCATCCACCGTCACCTCCAGTGCTCCCACCGCTGCGTCCATGTCCATTGGCCTCCCCCCCCCCGACCAAATAGCACGATCTCTCGTCAAACAACAACACCTCCAGCTCCAGCTCGCCCTCCAGCCCACCAGCCCACCACACCACTGCACCTCCACCACCTCCACCACCTCCACCACCTCCACCACCTCCACCACCTCCACCACCTCCACCACCTCCACCACCATTTCCATCCATTTCTCAGTGCTACCGCCGCCGCCGACGCCGCCGACAACAACAACATTCGCCGCTCCGTCACGCGCGTCCATTCGCATACTTACACATACCCCATACTATCGTCTTCTTCGATCCATACCCTTCGACGACAAATTTTTTTCCCCTCTTCATCCATCTTTCTTTATTCTTTCTTCCCTACCGCGCCACACTTCCGGCTTCTCACCGACACGCACGCACGCATTTACGCATCACGCCTTTCATCCGCTTCCGAACATCGTTTCCAGGAAAAAAACAATGGCTGGAGGCAAGGGAAAGTCTTCGGGAGGGAAGAGCTCGGGCGGCAAGACCAGCGCCGAGGGGGCCAACAAGAAGCAGCAGAGCCATTCCGCGAGAGCTGGTCTCCAGGTAAGATTGGACGGCTGGAAGCTTCATGGTGGAAAGTTTTTTTTGCCGTTTTTTTTTGTTGCTACGATCTTTTCTTCCCCTCCTCACGTTGCTCGACTCGTCGGAGTGGGCAAGAACGGCTCCGGATACTTCGATGCGAACCATGCGCAACATCACAATCCCTCGACAAAACGGTCTCGCCAGTCCTGGAGCAACGCAGACTTTGAGGATCTATCCGACCGGCCGCGTCTTCTCGGCCTCGACGGCGACGGCCATCACTCCCGCCTCTCCGGCCGAGCTCGAAAAAATCACGAATCCGACAGCCTGGCCAGGCTTGCGCGAGGGCGCCCGCTGTGCCCGTCTTCGATGCCCAATACCTGCCAACGGGCGTCGCGTGGCCTGATTTGGGAAGAGCGTTGTGGCCTCTTGATGTCGAAGACAACCGCGGGCAGCTAGCGTTGCAATGCTTTTTTTTCTCCCTACGCTCCTCCACCGGCCGGACTTGGATGGAGGCTTCGAGCGCGCTGCGAAGGACCCGAATGGCTGATGACTTGGTGACCCTCTAGTTCCCCTGCGGCCGTGTCAAGCGATTCCTCAAGTCGAACACACAAAACAAGATGCGAGTAGGAGGGAAGGCCGCGGTCTACGTCACAGCCGTGTTGGAGTATCTGACGGCTGAAGTTCTAGAGTTGGCAGGCGTACGTTCCCTCCTTGTTCTGATTTCTTCCCTCCCGTTCCCCTTCGTCCAAGCTTTTTTTTTCCCCTCTGCCGTCCCTCTCGTGACCCCGCGTCTTTCGCTGCAGTGGCATGTGCGCTGACCTCATATTTTTTCCGCCCGCATAGAATGCTGCCAAGGACCTCAAGGTCAAGCGCATCACCCCTCGCCACCTCCAACTCGCCATCCGAGGCGACGAAGAACTGGATACCCTGATCCGCGCGACCATCGCCTTTGGCGGTGTCCTGCCACATATCAACCGCGCCTTGCTGCTCAAGGTCGAGCTGAAGAAGAAAGCCAAGGCGCTGGAAGGTTGAAGCGGAATGGCGAGCGCGAAACCCGTCAGAAATGCTTTTGCTCTTCTCCACTCTTCGATACTACTACTTGGCAAATTGCTTGTGTGTTTGTTTTGGCTTTGTTGTGAGTCAAGGGAGGGGTGGGTTCTGAATCGGGAAATTGTTGGAATGAAACAAGTTGCTGCTGTCATTATTGTTGTTTTTCTTTCCTCTTGTTTTTTTCTTCTCCTGTCCTCCACCCTCGAACTCACCCCTCGCGGGTCTTGCAGGGTGGGACGGAAGGTATCTCACGTTGCAATGCAGGGCATATCCAATGCAGGAAAAGGGACTTTTTTTCTTCTTCTTCTCCTCTTCCTTCTTCCCAAAGAGAAATACTTCCTTGTTTATGTGTGTGAAATCTTGGCGAGAAAGGGAAGCGAGGAGATTCCTCGTCCCTGCCGGCTCGACGTCTTGGGGGGCGACAGTTGATTGAGAAGGCTGAGATCAGGGACAAGGTCAGGGGACAGAACGGTAGAAAGGGCGAGAAAGTCATGTTCTAGAAAATGAACAAACTTTTTGGGAAGAAGAAACAAGGAAAGAAAAAAAGGGAAGAAGTGAAGAGAGGGGAGAGGGAAGAGGGAAAAGGAAAGGTATTAGTGATAGCCAGGAAGAAGGATTGTTGAGGCCGGACCGTCGACTCGTGGAGCTGGGGTTTGGTCGCGGGCTAATGTACAACATTACCAACGTGAGCATACTCCTATGTCTGACCCTCTCTTGCGGCTGTGGATGTGATCTAGACGGAGAGAATGGACTGGATGGACTTGGATGGAATGGACGAGTAGGAGCTGGATGAGCTGGATGAGCTGGATGAGCTGGATGTGCTGGATGAGCTGGATGAGCTGGATGAGCTGGATGAGCTGGATGAGCTGGATGAGCTGGATGAGTTGGATGAGCTGGATGTGCTGGAGTGAATAAGATCACCTGGATCGTGTGGATTGGTTATGCTGGGTGAATTGGATGTGTTGAATGGGGTGGGTTTCCTGGACGAGTTGAACCACGTTGGAAAGCTGGCTTGCTTCGGATGAGGTCGGCCATATTGGATGTGTGAATCGGTTTGGATCTAGATGTGTCCTCTGCCAGACGCGGAAGGGACAGCGGATCCGCGCTGTGATGCTGCTTGATGGATGAAGGGGTGAGATGGCCCAGATAGAGCGGCGGAGAGGTACTGGAGCATGATGGTATTTGACGGATGGAAAGGTGCCCTCTGTGAGGACCTCGGGAAAGGGGGTGCTCGGTCTACAGATCGTCTCCTGGGCTGTCTTGATGGATGTGGTGCGTTGCGTTTGCGCTGGTCTGTCTGCGTCTTGGGTGGAGAGTGGTTTGCTGCGCTCGTTGATGTCTGCGCCTTGAATGAGGGACGTGGGGTATTGTGCTCGTCTCTGTCTATGTGATTCATGGGAAATGGGAGATCCTGTCCTTGTCTGTCGGACTTTTTGGAAACCGAGGTGGTGTCTCGTTCACGTTTGTCTGCGCCATTCACGAGGGACGCGGTGTTTTGTGCTCGTCTCTGTCTGCATTCTTATCAAGGGGCATTCTGGTGTGTATGCTTGTCTGTGCCTTCCAGGAAAGAAAGGGCATCTTGTTCTCGTCTGTCTGCGTCTTCGATGAGGGTCAGGGTGCCTTGTCCTTGTTCATGTCTGCATTCTTGACCAGGGGCGTTTTATTTGTGCTTGTTCGCCTACGCCCTTGATGGGGGACGTGGTTTTCTTGGCTTGTCTCTGTAGATGTGCTTCATGAGGGACGCGGTGCCTCGTCCTCGTCTCTATCTGCATCCCTGGCGAGAGACGTGAAGGATCCGGATCTGATCTGGATTCAGTCTACGTTCTGAATCTTCGGTTCCACCGGCGAGGATTTACTTTAGGGGATTCTAGATGGCGGGACGGGCCTTGAGACGACTTCGCTGAGCATACTGGGCGACCGAGGGTTCTGTTTGGCAGGGTTTTGGGGCACATCTTGGGCGAATACTGGCTTTCAATTTGACCGGATTGAGCGCAACTCGTCCCCATCAGAGACGCAGGTAGGGGTGAGGACGAGGCAGCATCGCTTCTTCTGGCGTCTTTCCCTGGCATGAGGATGGGCATCTCTCTTGACTGGCGCTGCTGTCAGTCGGACGGCCCCTTTTGACGGGGGATTTCGATGAGAAGCCTTGGCAAGTGACGATTCTCCTGACAGGAGATCGGGCATCTTTCTCGACTAATGATGGTCTCGGTCGATCCCTTCCAAGGGGGTTTGGTGGACATTCTGGACAGGTGGCGGTCTCATTGACAGCAACCGGGCATCTTTCTCGACCGATCTAGATGCCAGCGTTGTGGAATCATCCTTTTGACAGGATCTGGGTGGTGTCTTCTGTTTCAGCAATGGTCTTCCTGAAAGAGGAAAATAGGCATCGTCCTCGAACAATGTTAGCTTGCTCGAACGACCCCTTTTTGACGGGATGCCGGGGGGACAAATTACTTTCGCCACAGACCTTCTGACAGGGCAAGGGGTATCACCCTCAACCAATCCTAGTCTTTATATCTGACTGCGACGCTCCCGGATCGCCTCTGCTACCGTGTTCTCGGACGGCCACCGGCCCTTTCGCCATTGGCGAGGATTCCACGAGGTGGTAGTGTTCTTGCAATCATTAGCCATCTGTTGAGACGAGTCTTGCAGTGGCTGGCCATTGCGCATCCTGCGGGGGTGGGGAGAACCCTCCTGGTGAAAAGGGGCTTCGCCGGGAAACCAGGTGGCCGCTTCGACACAATTTTCTGGAGCGGTTTTTCTCCCAGTGATGAAGACCCGTTGCTGAGACTGACCTGGCAGACAGAGACTCTCTCTGCAATCTAGGAAGACGTACGGAAGGGAGGGTCATTGATGCTGCGATGGTGCTGGACGGGATGAAGAAGAGGGCTAGGGAGTACCTGATAATGCTCGTGGCAGAAAGGGGGAGAATACCTGCCGAAGAATCTGGGCTTGCCGGTAGAGACGGATTCGAGAGACTGCAGGGGAAGATTGAAAGATAGAAATTCGGTCAAGCCTTGGGATGGAGTGGGTGTGCGGCCATTACGCACGTCTTTTTGCTTCCACGATGCAGAAGGACTCGCAGGGAGGAGGATGACCTTGCCGACTTGCCATCTGAGCCTGTTACCATCTTACTCTCTCACCCTCATTCCGTCTAACCATCTAACCACCTCACTCTCTTATCCTCATTTCGTCTAACCATCTTGCCATCTTGCCATCTTGCCGTCCCTGCTAGCGAGGCCATGGCTGCATGAAGTCTGCCAACTTGCTCCCCCCATCAGACTGACGAGCTGAATGGAGTACTCCGTCCTCCGTACTGCGCACTGAATCGATGACGGTGCGCGTCTCGATGGGCTGTCCGTCCATGGGCCGGCATGGCTGCAGAGCTTATCCCGTCATCCGTCTCTGCATGGAACCTGAATTTGTCATGGACATGCTCACGTCGTCCAAGGCCGTGGCCAGGGCGAGCGAGATCCATCACCCCGATGACCAAAGGCAAGACTGTGCTCTGTGCGGCAATCAGCAAGGCCTTGATCACAAATCGAGCTCTCTTGCCAGGAGATCACGATGACAGGAACGGGACCAACCTTCACCGCCTGCAGGCATGGGCGTACGAGTCCGGAGCGTGCCGTACTCCTTAGAATGATCGGGATCCTCGGGCTCCCTGAATGACTTGCCCCTGGGCGTTCATGTCGTGGCCGTCTGCATTGTTTGCGACTCCTTGTGATCCGGCAGACCCCGCAGAGGATCTTGGAGGAGACGAAGGAGGGACGAGGATGACTTCTGAGAGTGCCCAAGTCGGACTCCAGATGAGGGGCCTGGGGTGACGTCAGGGGGGGGGGGGGGGGGGGGGGGGGTCTTGTTTTTTTTTTAGGGGCGGA
>NIGD01000005.1:241670-255518 GCA_003055185.1 Escovopsis sp. TC | reverse complement strand
GGGGGGGGGGGGGGGGGGGGGGGGACGGTCATCTTCTATTTTTATCGAGGCCTAAGACATAGTATGCATTGATGGTTTCCAGGGCAACCGATCGCCGTCGATCACCGTTCCCTACGGAGTTGTGGATGTATTCAAATGAATCGTGATACTGGCACTTTCTCCGCACTCCTTCTGCATTGTACCGTGTTGACAGCCCTTTCGTCGCCTCTCGAGACATGTTGGAGAAGACCGCGGCGGGTATCCGTCAAGAGGCCCCAAACTCGGGCGTCCAACAGCCTCACCGTACAGAGTACTCGTACCAAACACGCTCTACTCCGTACCCAAGGTGGCATCGATTCATGCCTCACCCCCCTTTCCCCCTCTCGCCGCCCTTGCTCGCGGCCCTGCCGTCCTCTCGCGGCCCTGCAGTCGATTTCTTGCCCTCGTCGTCTGGATGAGCGACATCCTCTCCGTCCCATCCGATGCGATGCTCATGGGCGTTGACGAACTCCGGAGTCTTTGATGCTCATGATTGGTGGTCCTCCCTGTCTGGCCCTATTACCGTTCCCCCCCCCTTGTCAGCTTGAGTCTTTTGCGTTCTCGAAGTCCGCGGCGATGGACATCCCGGCTGCCTCTCTCTCGACACGACGGTGGTGCGAGACGGAGTATGAAGTCCGTACTCCGTAAGACGGATTCCATACTCCGTACTCCGTAGCCGAGAGGGATTGGGCCAGCATGGAATCCGGAGCGGCTGGGAGGGATCTCGTGGCCGTGCTTGGGAGGTCGTCGCGGCCGGGAAGTTGAGTCTGGCAAGGCAAGGCGTCAGCACCAGTCATCATGGACAGCCACGCCTTCGAGACGAGTCAGTTCGACTCAACGGACGAGTCTGATCCGTGGGGGATCCGAGGCGTCTCCAACAACCTCTGCGCCTTCAGCATCACATACGGAGTACTGTCAGCAGTCCTCTTTCTGTCGTCTTGCCGCCCGCCCAGTTCACGCCCTCTGGATTCGAGCTGCATCTGCCAACGCTACGGCATGCCTCTCAATCTCTCGATGCCGAGCTCCTTGACTTCACGGCAGTCGGATCGATCAGAGATGCCGAGACAACCAGGCTGGCCCTGTCACCTGGAAGAACGGTGCGCCTCGACTTCGTGTGCCGCCTCGGGAGTCGATGCAGATTTCGAGAGGAGCCCCGTCCCTCCATCGGCCCATTCGGGTCTGGTGAGAGGAGAAAGAAGCGTGCTCGAGTATCTTCTCACTCCTCACGGAATATGTGTGAGACCTGCGCTTCAAGGACTCGTCAGAGCCGCAAGACCTACATTCCCTGGTCAGACAGGAGCTCCTGGGGTCCCAGGTCTCCAAGACCCGGTGCGAGCACTTGCATGGATCCGCTCAAAGGGCACGGAGGCATCTATTGCCCCGATGATGGTCCTACGCCTCCGGCGGTGCTGAACGTTCACACCTCATCACTCCATGTACGGGCTACAGTTTAGTTCGTTCTTACGAGTAAGAGCGCGGTCTACTTACGAGTACTCTCACAGGCATGCGACGATGCCCTCCTCTTGCCAATGACTGACCTCAGGTACACAAGGTTCCTTGGCCTCCAGCCTCATCAGCAGTTTGCTGACCACCGCGATGGACGGTATGCCAACTCTGGGTTCGATCTCACCCATGCCGTGCGCCCGTGGTGCAGATCTCTCGCCCGAGTCTGAGGCTTTCTCTTGCCGCGGTTGGCAGGACACTCTTCGACGGTTAGGATGCCTCTGACTTCATGGCAACCAAGCGCCCGCCCCTGTCCCCGGTCCTCCGCGCTCTCAACCGCCAGCAGGGGCCCCTTTGGGGGGGACGTTGGAATGGGAACGACTCGATGTGCGGAGGTCAACGCATCGAAAATATAAATAGTTCGACTTGGACGGCCTCAACGGCTTGGTTCTTCTTGTTTTCCTTCAGACCAGTCTTCTCGAGAGGCCTTTGAGTCCAGGTCCAAGCCCCTGGACGTACACAACTCGCTTTGAGCACTATCGTCATCTCCACTAGACATCAATCATGCGGCACTCCCTGTTTGCGGCGGCGGCGGCAATGCTGCTTGCCACACGCGCCCCTGCCCTAGGCTTCTCCCAGCTCAAGGCGGGCTCGAGCAAGACACAGTTCGCCGATTTCAGCACCCTCGAATCTCAGGAAGACGGTGTCCTCAGGGGCACCTTCGAGCAGCTGATCGATCACGACGACCCCAGCATGGGCACCTTCACGCAGCATTTCCTCTACAATGCGAAATACTACCAGCCCGGCTCGCCCATCGTCCTGATGACCCCTGGCGAGGCTCCGCTTGAGGTCTACGAAGCCTATACGTCCAATGACTATTTTCTCGGAGCCCTCGCTGAGAGGTTGAAGGCAGCGGCCATCCTACTCGAGCCCCGCTTCTATGGCAACTCGTCTCCCTACAGTCTCCTCACGGTCGAGAACATGACTACCCTGACGGTGGATCAGAACCTCCAGGATCTGACATTTTTCGCTTCGGTGGCCGAGCTGCCCTTCGACCAGAATCGCACCAGTTCAACCGACAAGGCCCCTTGGATTCTCTCGGGCTGCCTCTACAGCGGCGCTCTGGCTGCGTGGGTGAGCGCGCAATACCCATACACCTTTTGGGCGTATCACGCCTCGAGCGCCATGGTCGAGTCCATCACAGATTACTGGCAGTACTTTGACACCATCGGCAAGGCCTTGAGCTCCAACTGCAGCGCGGACTG
This sequence comes from Escovopsis sp. TC, assembly GCA_003055185.1. NCBI lineage: Eukaryota > Fungi > Ascomycota > Sordariomycetes > Hypocreales > Hypocreaceae > Escovopsis > Escovopsis sp. TC. The sequence goes on along the minus strand of NIGD01000005.1, from coordinate 252,792 downwards.
GGTCCGGGTGGTGGATTACATGGACGGCGTGCTCTTGAGCTCCGACGAGAACGCCAAGCACCAGCTCAAGGCCAAGATCGGCCTGGCCACCCTTGAGCACGACGACGACTTTGCGGCCATGGCGATGAGTCCCCTCGCCTACTGGCAAGCCCACAGATTCAGTGATGGGTACAACAACATCTCCCAAATGTGCGATTATATCGAGAACCGATGGCCTGGAAGCAAGTCTCCTCAACCGTCGGCCAAGGGCGTGGGCACGACAAAGGCGTTCGAGGGCTTCGCCAAATGGATGACTGAGATCTTTTTCCCACAATGTGAGCGAAAACGTTCTCCCCTTGCTCGTGGTGGCGGTCAGGTGCATGGAGATATAGAGATGGCAATGGGAACCTTGACGACGCTGACAGACTCTCTCTTGTCCAGCTTGCGGGGACTGGCAGTGCTGGGACACGTACAACACCACGCTTCCAATCATACATGACCTCTCCCTGTCCAACGAGCTGAACCGCCAGTCGTTTTGGATCCAGTGCCACGAGGCGATGGAATGGCTCTGGGACCGCGGTGAGTCCAAGTACATGTCTCGACTTGTCACGCGACATTATTGGCAGCGGCAGTGCGGGATGATCTTCCCCGGCGTCGACTTCGGGAGCCCCTCGGCGAGAAAATTCAACGACCGCACGGGCGGCTGGTTAGGCAAGTTCCAGCCACGCATGGCCTGGACGGCCGGCGAGCTCGACCCCTGGCGCGATGCCACCATGATGTCGGACTACCGCCCAGGCGGGCCCATCCGGAGCATGGTGGACCAGACGGTGCAAATCGTGCCCGGGGGGTCGTCCTGCGAGGACTGGCATATGATCGACGCTGCGGCCAACGAGGGGCTGCAGGCCGTGGTGAATGCGAACCTCAATGCGTTGGAGGGCTGGGTCAATGAATTCTACCAGAACGGAGGCTGGCCGCAAACACAGAATTAACTACTGTAGTAGCTTGATTCATCCTTGATTTTGTTCCGCCTTGCTTTCGTTCTTTGTTGTCTTTCCTTCAGTCCCCTGGCATTCCAGGGGAAGCAGGCTCTGGGACACGACACGACATTCACCTCCTCCTCTTGAAGGTAGAGACCATGAAATCACGAGAGTGTCAATATGACTCCTAAAGTCACAAATGGAAATGTTCTATCGAAGTCAGTTTGGTCACAAGGGGGATGACGCTTCTAGTCGCAAAGTCGTGCTCACAAGATAGAACATGATCTTTCCTCTTCAACATTCTGTTCACAGGGTGATGGTGGCTCTGACCGCAACTATTCTGTTCACAAGGTAGATGACCCTCTTGTTCACAACGGACTGTTCACGAGGGTATTGTTGGTTCTGTCCACGAACGATCCATCTGTTTCCAAGAAGGACCACAGTCTTCTACATAACCAGTAGTAGTACTCTATGAACCGAGGAGAATGATTGCGTGGTCTAGTATCCAGGAGGTGAACGTCCTGGCCACGAAATGGAGAATAGACGTGCCCCCCTGAACTTTCGATTGCAGGATCAAGGACAATGAACGCGCTGTCTACGGAGTCTTCGACAAAGAACGTTCTGCAAGCCATAGAAACATATTCCATCTACGAAGAATGAGCAATTGACTAGAACGAAAGGAGCAGAGGGGTGTGTCCATCTGAAAATAGACACAGAATCGAAAGGAAATGCCGGTTTGAACGCAATTCTTGATGAGTCCATTTCCTTATCGACCAATCCAAAAGACATCCAATGTATTGATGTTTACGACCGTCCACCCCCTATCCCTCCTAGTCGGTAGGCGGCAGAACTTCTGGCCAGGCCTCTACAGCACACCTGGGATGATGGCCCTCTTCCCCGCGAGCTTGTCCTCCCCAAAGCGCTGCACGTACCACGCGCGCCCGCTCACAGCACGGGGCAGCATAGAGAGCACCTCGTTCTGGAGGAAGACGCGAGCGGGGGCACACCCGCCGGGGCCGGCGGCGGCGGCGGCGGCGGCGACCCAGAAGCCGAGCCATTCGATCCATTCGCAAAAATAGTGCGGGTAGAGGATGAAATGAAAGAGGCCGGCCTGGGGGATGGTGTACGTGCGCTGTTGGTGCTGCTGCTGCTGCTGCTGATGTTGCTTATTTGAGTCTTCTTGATGATTTTGCTGCTGCTGCTGCTGCTGCTGCTGCTTTGCGCGACTTCGTGTCTGCATCTGGTACTGGGATTGGGAAGAAGAAGAGGAGGAAGAGGACGAAGACTGGGATTGAGAATGGGAAGAGACAGGACGTCGGAGGGACCGCAGGTGCTCGTCGTGGATGAAGTTGCCCGCGAGGCCGGCGCAGAAGATGGACACGCCGACGAGGAAGCGCAACGTAGACCAGAATGTGGACGATGAGGAGGAGGAAGCGAGGTGGAAGCCCAGGCAGGTCGCGTTGCAGAGCTGAAAGAGCACGGCGCAGGACCAGACGAGGATGTGTATGGGTGCCATAGATGGCTGGAGGAGCGGGTAGAGGACGGCGCGGTAGGCGTAGTGGAGGAGCTATAGGGTCGTGGTCAGCGGGGTCGGATGCATGGATGGAAAGAGGGAAAGGGGGTGAAAGGCAGAAAAGGGGGAACAGGGGGGGAAAGGGGGAAAAGGGGGGGGACTGGATGGGATGGATTGGCTGGGTGCAATGAGGAGAGTAGGCTGGGGAAAGAGGACTGGGCAAGGGTAGGTTGAGTGGATGTGGACTGGAGAAGAATGAGGGGAGTGAATAGAATGAGCAGAGTTTGGCCGAGGAGATTGGGAAAGGTCAGGGTTAGACTTCAGGAAAGTGGACTCCGTGGAATGAGCAGAGGTGGACTGAGAAGAGTGGACTGAGAAGAGTGGACTGGAAAGGCAGATGCATAAGGGTAAGTCTGAGCAGGTGTAGGCTGGGCTTGACAGGTCGAAATGGGCAGAAAGCAGGGAGATAGAGAAGTCATAGAGCATAAGCCACTTACAAACATCCCCGCGAGCATCTTGTTCTGCCAGGCCAGGCCCGTCCAGCCGCCAGGCCCGAGGAGCGCGTGCATGGTGTACACGAGGGTGAGGGGCCCGGGGAGCTCCATGGTGATCCAGGCGAGGCGACCGGGGAGGTTGAGGATGCTGGGGTAAGAGGTTTTGCCCATGGGGTACCACGATGTGAACCACTGCGCGGAGGCCATCTGGGGGAGGGGGGGGGTCAGTTAGTTCATCTATCTGGCGTCGGGATGACGCGGATGGGTTGCATGGTATGAGATGCATGGGCTGCATGGTATGAGATGGGCTTGGGTTTGAGAGGCATGGGCTGAGTGAGATAGACAATTGTCTGGACTGTGTGCTGGGTTTGCCCGAGTCGACTAATCGTATATCGGGAGGGGTTCAGGAGTCTATCTGGGCTGTACATCAGGGAAATGGGGTGACATCTTTTTTCGTTCTGAGCATGAAGTATGGATGCGGCGAGTGGCTTACCAGAGGATATCCGTACTGCCAGAAAAACAGGATGGTGTCAAAGTGCTCGCGCGTGGGCGGCAGCCAGCCCTCCACGATGGCCATGCTGGCAGCTGTCTCGCGGGAGAAGGATCGGCGGGATGCTTGTTGCTGAGGAGAAGGGGGGGTGCGAGGGGCGGTGTTCTCTGGTGGGAGGACCTTCAACGGTCCCTGAGTGTTCCGAGGTGGGGAGTCTGGCGATGACTGTTCCTTGTGAAGTCGCGAAGAAGAGCCAACAGTCACTGATGGCTGCTCGGGACCACTGCTCGGCGTTGAGAGGGAAATTCGACCCCTGACTGTCGAGGAAACTCCTGGTCACGACTCGTTGCCAAGACAACCTTCACAGGCAATGATGGATGGTCCAGCTCCCTTTGAGTCACACTTCTGACGGTCACTGCCGTAGCCTGAGAGAACGCCGACAGGAACGCCAGCCACGGAAGCGACTCGGGCTGCACAAGTCCGCTTGGGAGAGGACGCTGCCGAAGCCTTGAAGATTCGTGAGGCCCTGCCTTTTCGCCGAGAGAAGGTCGTGAGGCAGCACCCCGCAGTATGAGAGACTGCCCGACGTGAGAAGCACAGAGCGCGGAGTGCTGCCTGCGGAGTGATGAGGCTGTTAGCGGTGCTCGGCCACGGCGGGGAGAAGACACCGAGGGCTCCGTCTCGAGATCGGTGCTCCTGCCGGAGGGGTTGGAGACTGATCCAAGCCCAGAGCCAAGGAGTATCAGGCTGAGGTCCGCAGAGTGGGCAGCTGCAGAGTTCGCTCAAGTCGCAGAGTCACTCACGAGTTGCAGAGGCTTCTGGCGATTCGTAGAGACCACGGCCAGTCCACCGACGTGTCCAAGCCCGCGTGGATTCAGTTCCACCAAGGAGCTTCCTTTCCTTGGGTCGCAAGATCTGGTGAGATTTCGAGTCCACAGGGATCTCGAGCCTGATGAAGATTCGCAGAGAGCAATCCAGTCCAACGGGAACCCGAGTCCGATGGAGTTCCGCGCAGGATGTCCAATTCAAGAGGAATCTGAAGTTGAATGAGGATATGTCAACGCACAAACGCGTCGAGAAGCCGAGCCCATGAAGGATTGAGGAAGTCGTGCTCCGTACAGTCTACAGTCACAGTCCGGAGTCGAACCCCGCGAGGCCCTCCCGCGCGTCCGCGTCTCCCGGCGCAAGCACGACGTCATCACCGCAGGCCGCTCCGTCAGCGACGTCTCACCGCCTTCCCAACAAGAATGCTCCATGACTCCGTACTCGTACGAGTACTTGACCTCAAGATAGAAGTGCATTTCGGCTTCACTTGAAATACGCCATTCTCCGTACTCCGTACAGAACTGGGAGATACTGTATGACAGAGTCCCAAGAAGGTACGGAGTCCACTTGGAGACAGAGTCGAGATATACCGCGATACAGTTCAAGATATGCATATTCCGTACTTCAAGATGAACCTAGAGACTCCGTACACCGAAATGGATATTCAAGATCCACTCGAAGACCCATCAAGACACATCCGAAACCCGAAGTCAAATCAAGATACGGGTACACCATCTGGAGTCAAAATTAGATACAGATCAAGATCAACTGGAAGTCGATATCAGGGGATCAAGAACTCGTAGACAAACAAAGTGACCCTGGAGGTATTCTGTACACTCCGTCCACCACACCGAAGTAGTGTTCTCCTTACCAGCCGATCGTTGCAGTATCCCCATCCATCCCTTTGACAGAATTCCCCCCATGATTTCCCACAGGCAGGACACAGGTCGGTCCCTTCCTCCACAGAGCAGCTGTTCAAGCCACACGCCTTCATGAGTCTCATTTCCCGCTCCCTGGCATAAATGAGAGGCTTCGCGATCCTTAACATCCCGTCATCTAGAATAAGTGGCTTTATGTCCTCTGAACCCTGCATCCATACTGAACAATAGCAGCCATGTATTGGTCCCGTGATGCCAGCATGCATTTCCAAATCTGCGAGCCGAACGCCTGCATCCTTGCCCGTGTGTCCCTTTCCGTGCTTCCAAAATCAATAGCTCCAACGCCCTTTAAACCCGTAGACGTGATCAACGCCGTTCGTCCATTCATATCCATTCATGTCCTTCGTGTCCGTTTCCCTTCATGTATTCCTCACATCATTACACACTCCCTTTCCCTCGACACGTTCGCCATCCCCGCCGACGCGGGCATCCTCCGGCCCCCAGACGAGTTGCTCAGCCTCTGCCCCCCATCGCTGAATCCCGCGCCCGGCGCGCCCACCGTTGCGTGCGATCCCGCATTCATCGCGGCCCCGCGCCGCGTCACTAAGCTCGGCGTGCTCCCGGGGTGCGTAGGGTGCCCCGGGGGCGGGATATAGGCCGGCACCCGCGCCGCCTGCTCGTACGAAGGCGGCGGGGGCCCGTCCTCCTCATGCACGGCCCTGTTCGTCCTGGGCTGTCGCCCCAGGGGCGGTATGAGCGGCCGCACCCGCTGCGTCGTCACACCGTGCTGCCCCTGGTGCATGCGCTGGATCTGCTCAAAGTTGGTCGGCGCAGGGGGACGATCATCTCGACGGCGCGAGTAGGGGGTGTCGGCCGTCGCCGCCGGCGCCGCTGCTGTCGTCACGGGCGGAGCAATGCTGATGCCGTTCGAGCTTCGCCGTGGCGGCACGACGTGATGCCCCGTGCGGGGATCGACCTGCGCCCCGGCTCGGCGGTTGGCTTGCTGCTCGATGTATCGTTCCGACAGCATCGCTTCCCTCCTCCTGCGCTCTTCCCGTCGTCGGTGTTTCTGGTCCTCCTCCTCCTGCAATTGCAGCGCAAGCGCCAGATCCCGATCCTCCTGCTCCGGAGAGAAAGGCGCCCCCTGGAGCATCTCTTGCGTCCTTCCATTGCCGTTCGGCGCCGGCTCTCTCCCCGCTCGATGGTGAGAGGCCTCGCTGCTCGTCGACGTAATCCCGAGCGGCCTGAAGTCGCCCGTCAGGTACTCGTTGAACTCTCCGTTGACGTCCAGCAGACTCTCCCACACAATTTCGCGGTGGCTTTCGTATCCCGCGTCCGTCACCAGCGTGAAGAGCTGTAGCGTCTCCGGATGGCAGTATAGCGTAGAGAAGTGGTCATTTCTGAAGAGGATGGCGAACGTGCCGGGCCGCATGACCTTGCCAATCACCTCGATACCCCAGGGCGTCAGCTGTGTGGCCGATGAGTCGAGGAAGTACTTGATCGTCACGATGTCTTGATACAGGTTCTGCTCCCCCTCGGTGAGCCCCGCGTCCGTGGACAACTTCATCTCCAGCTCCTCCTCTCGGAAGAGCAAGTTTTGCGTGTCTTCGTACGACGCGGCGTGGCGTTGCATGGCGTCATGCGCCGGGTCGTCCGCCGGTGGGAGCCAGCCATGAATCAGGGGGATCGAGAAGGCCGCATAGAGGCTCATCTCCATGGTGTTCTCAAACGTCCCGGGGATGTACTTCCCGCGTTGGCGGGGGTCGACGTCGGTCAGCGATGTGCGCCTGAACGCCTCCACCATGTCAAGGGTCGGGATGAAGCGCGGATTCACATTCATCCCCGTGTGCAAGCTCTGCAGGAATCCGTAAAGGTCCGAGACGTCGGGCAAAGCGTCTTCCGACCTGGTTCGACGAGGCGACATGAGCTCCTCGAATACGGCATCCAGCAACAGATTCAAGCTGACCTGCTCTCGAGAGCTGAGGACATTGGCAAGTGTCGTGTCGGACACGTCGGCGGGGGTCGTCAGTGTCAGCGCGTTGACCAAAGCAACTAAGGGGCAGGGGCCGTTCTGGTTCTGCATGAGAATCGGTGAGATGCGGGGATTCGACCTGGAGGTGGGGTCGTTCCATGAAATGTTTTTGATGAGATAGGTCTCCGAACTGCCGTCAGGGGGCAGCCTCGATGGCGTCCACCTTGCCTGGTCCGCAGTCTGGCGTGGTGGAAGAGGAGGGTGCCGAACAGCTTCTTCGGCGCCACCGGCTTCCTGAGGCTCCCCGGCTTTCGAGGGAGGACCTCGGGACGGTGATGCGTCCTTGGGAGAAGGGGTGTAGACGTCCGAGTCGACGATGTTCCAATCGTCGAGCGGCGTCGACCCAGTGCCAGATGCAGTCGTCCCGGAGCCCGATCCCGGTGAAGCTGCCGTCGTCGGTTGAAGCGACTGACAGGGCACGTCTGGTTCCGCCCTCTTCTCGTCCAGCAAGCCTGGACTATCGTCCCAATCGTGCTGCTCGCTCATGATCTCCTCTGCCATGTGACGATGCCTCTCCTTTTCAGCAAGAGCCTGGGGAGGCTTTTCTTCCTCGGACTCAGAGTCGGACTCGGGGTCCGACTGGGGCTCGCCTTCGTCCGAGGCATCCTCCCAGCCTGAGCCGTCTGAATGGAAGGACATGAGGGCGGGAGATCCTGGAGACTGTGGCTCCATCGCCGAATGATTCGAAGAGGCTCGGGCCCATGGCTCGGTGCCCACATCTCTGGGATCACTGGGTACGGCCGAATGGGGATGGCTGCTGGGGGCTCCCGGGGCGTGGGTGGCAGTGGCTTCGGCGTCCATCGCGGACTGCCACGGATTATGGCTGTTGGACTGCTCGTCAAACACCAGCCTGGAGAAGGAGTCGTTGAGTCCCGTTTGCTGCTGCTGCTGCTGCTGCTGCTGCTGCTGCTGCTGCTGCTGCTGTTGGGCTGATTCCTGACCCGGGATGGAGGGACTGGAGCCTGTCGAGGGAACCGGCTTTCTCAAGAACGGGTTCGTCTCGCTGCTTCTGCCGGCAGCAACAGGGCGTGAAAGCTCGTAGTAGCCCGGCGGATGGCTTGAGTCGTCCCAGACATCGTCCTCTTCGCCTTGCGTAGCGTTGCCTGCTGTTGACACGGCGGCGCGCGGCCTCCAAGCCTCGGCGGCTTGATCTGGGTTTGAGAGTATAGGGAGATTATCAGGGCTGGGATGGGGGCTGTTTGTGGTCCTGTTGTCGCTGTCGTTTCTGCTGTGGCTGTTCTCCATGTCGCCAGCGTTGCTCGCGTGGCGAGTCTGCTGGCGGGGAGAAGAAGGAGTTGGGTCCTGGTGAGTTTGACGGCTTTGGTCGAGCGTGAGGGAAGAGTTCCCGCTGGACCGTCGATGTTGCACAGGGCCGTTTTGCGGCGACTGGGTGCTGAGTGACGTGCGTTGCGTCACCATTTTGAAGGATGGAAGTTGGGGATGTCGTCAAAGGCGGCAGAGGGTCCCAGCTCTGGAGCGGATGATGGAGGCAGCGGAGAGAGAACAGAGGACAGAGGAAAAAGGGTTGGAGATGGAGATCTCGAAGAACAAAGGGAGCGTCGTGAATCGGGCGAGATAAATGATTCGAGTGGTTGATACTCAAGGGGAGAAGATCACAGAGACTGTCGCTGGCGATGCCGTCGAGCCGCTGTCATGATAGAGAAGCCGTCGCGTCGCTGGTGACTGCAGGCAAGCAAGCAGGTACTGGAACTAGGTGGGGATGCGTACTCTGGGACTGTGCGGGATCTTGTTGACGGCAATGAAGGAGATGCGAATTCTAGGTCGGGAGAAGAGATGAGGGTTGGAAGCAATAGGATACCAAGCGAGATGACAGTGTAGATGAAGGAGGAGATGGGGAAGCAGATGGAAGAGTGAGTCTGTAGATGGGGGAGGAGAGTGGATGACGACGATGAAGAAGTTCGAAGAGGACAGATGGATTCGATGGATTCCAAAGTTCAAGTTCGAGTTCCAACTTTCCAACTTGAATGAGGCAGCCCGAATGGAACCTCCTGCCTCGGATGTGCCAGTGATGTAGTGTTCATGGATGATGTCGAGTGTGGCTTGACTTGGAGCTGGAAGTCCCCCCCCCTGCTATCACAAGTCCCCGCAGTCGCTGGGAGTGCGTGCGGGGAACCTTGTGTGGCGGTGCCTCTACTTGCGCAAGTACGTGCACGTTGGCCGGCCCGTCGTCGCCGAGTTGAAAGCCAGGTGGCTGCGCCTTGGCTTGTACTACTAGGTACTAACACAAGTACGGAGTACTCCGTACTACTACGAATACTCGTTAGTACCTGCACGCCTTCAGCTGCCATAGCAAGCCGCAGGTCCGTGAAACGACCTGTTACCTCGTAGGTACGGAGTAGTAGGTTCAGGTAGTAGCGGGAACTTGTAGGAAATACAAGGGCTGCTTCGAACAGCCACTCGGTCCAAGTTGCTGTAGAAGTGAGCAGGAATTACGAAGACTTCACCGAGCGAATCGCTCATTTTGGAGAGTCTTTAGAAGTTGCGGGATGTTCGAGTAATCTTCTACTAGTACTTCCCAAGATGCGAGTCTTCCAGGCGAGAACAGGAGATCATGCGGCTCGAATGTGCGCGTACTCGTACTCGTTTTCGTACGAGTACATGTGCCTCTGAGCGGGAGGACATGGGCCAAGCTGGATGGCGTGGCGATCCTGCGCCACCGCCAGGGAGGCCAAGCCATGGAGAATATCCGCGTCATCGCGATCCGCCGCATCCGCAGGGCTACGATCTTTCACAATTCTGATCTCGTGGCTCGACCCGAACGGATGGGAACGAGCGATGTCGTCATTCCTTCACTCATCCTTACGACGGAGTATTTGTGCTGCAGGAACTGCAATCGCTTCCAGGAGCCTCGGGTACTACCGCTCCAACTGCCAGTGGAGACGCGATGCACCAGCCTCGGGGGATCCGCACCGCCACAGGCCTTGCCAGAATCGGAGCTTCCCCGCACTTCGTCCATGTCCTGCTCCAGCCACAGCCACAGCCACAGCAATTCCTGCAGGCAAATCATGAATCCATCAAGCCATTCTCATGCAGGCACTGAACGACTCGGACTTCCCCCCCTCCCCCCCCCGCCTCAGCACAATCATCCATGCATAATCACATGCATCGAGCGGGTCGTCCTAGTCGTGGTCTGGGGGTACGAGTACAAGCTCGACAAGTTTCTCGAGACAGCTCGGCATCATGGACCGTTGGCCCTCGCCAGAGCAGACCTGCACTTCCGTGGCCAACAGCGCCCCTGAAGATCCAGACCCTCGAGTCCCCCACAGCTACATCGACATCAAACAGCCGAGGAGTTAGAATCTCGAAATGAGAAAAGAGAGAGCTCGAGAAAGAGGGAGAGAGATCAAAATTCAGAGAAAATCGACAAGAAAGAGAGAATGCCATCATTCATCCAATATCGGAGCTAGATCGCATCCGGAAGCCAACAATATGCCGGTCTTGGCCATCCACGAAGCTCCCACACATACTTATACACATTCATATCCAACGGGCATCAAATACAGAGATCAAGAGTATAGACAAGAAAGCAAAATCCGACAATCCTCCCACCTCACAAGTATTAAGTATGAGTATGTGCAGTATTGCCTCCCTCTCACGCAACAGAGTACCCCCGACTGACCGCATAGTCGAGCTCCTCCTCCTCCTCCTCCCCCGCCGAGCCAGCCCTCGCTCTCCCCGCGCCTGTGGATCCCAGCACCGGCCATCTGTTGATCTTGCGTGGTCTCGACCCCCATTCTCAACGTGACTGACTAGAATATCAGTATGAGCAGCTTTTGTGGGGAAAAGGGGGGAAGGTGCCGGTGGATGGCGAAGGTGATGGTGATGGCGTATCGGGTCATCATCATGTCATTGCCGTGTCGTGATAGCATCGCGCTGACAGCCCCACCCACGTCCTCCTTCTCTCCCCCCCGCT
>NIGD01000005.1:220698-233046 GCA_003055185.1 Escovopsis sp. TC | reverse complement strand
CCCCCGCCGTGAGAAATCCCCCCCCCCCCCCCCCCCCCCCGACCCCGAATCTCTTATTGCATCGCATTCCCAATTCATGGACCCACCCCATTTCGAAGACGTCGAGATTATTCACACCTCCCAGTCTTCCCATCGTGAAGCCCAAGACGCCCGACGAAAAGGTCCCGCCCATCCGGACCCAGCACCGCGCCGCCACCATCCTCCCCAACTTCGTCGGTCTCAAGTTCGAGGTCCACAACGGGAAGGACTATCTGCAGATCGAGATCACGGAGGACATGGTCGGCCACAAGCTTGGCGAGTTCGCTCCGTGCGTATAGCCTCTCCCATCCGTGATACTGAGTACCACTTCTTGATCCATTTGACTGACGTGTGGGTGGGAATAGGACGAGAAAGCCGCATATCTGGGATAAGAAATAGGCGAAGCCCGGGCGAGAAGGGGGAAACCCACCAAAGGGCGACATATACGCAAACACATATCTTGATCATAGACGACATTGTTACGACAACCTCACAAAGTGGGGCCAGCACTTTGCTCAGCTCTTGTTGAGAGGCAACATTGCCATTAAAAAAATAGAAAAAGCAAAAAGTTCAAAAAAAGAAGTCAAAACTACTGCAGAAAACTTGGAGCCATTGCATGTTGAAACAGACCTCTGCAAACCCGAACGCCATGGATGTCTCAGATCCAATGTTCCCCCAAACGCCAAACCCATTCCCCCCTTCTGGTATTGTATCAACCCACGCCCGACCAAAATCAAGGAAAAAAGGAAATAAAACGAAATCAGGAAAGCAACCCAGCGTCCATCTTATCTGTAAAACTCGCTCCTCTTCACATTCACCCCGTACTCCCCCACCGCCATCCCCAGATCCTCCATCGTAAGCACCGTCCGGTTCTGGCTCCCGCCCTGCCCGCCCCCCCCTACCCCCGCCCCCTCCCCCCCCCCCGCCACCCCCAGATCCGCCATCGTAGGCCCCGCCCGGTGCTGGCTCCCGCCCTGCCCGCCCCCCCCATACCCCGGCCGCTGAATCCCCAGCGGCGCCCCCTTCCCCTGCTCCTTGCTGTTCGGCTGCCCGCCCTGCTGGCCGGGCACGGGGAACCCCGCCGCGGCGCCGAGCGTGCCCATCGGGTTGTTCGTGTTGCTCGACGCGCGGATGCGGCTGTACTGGTACGCGTCGGCAGCAATGTCCGCGATGAACTTCTGCGTGGCAAGGGCGAGGAGGCGCGCAAGGCGGGGGTCTGTCTGCGGAGGGGGGGGGAGGCCCGCCTTCGTCATGTAGAAGTGCGTGACACTGTCGGGAATCTGAGGCCGGGATGGAGAGGGTCCATTAGCAAAGGGCTTTTGATGGGAGCGTTTAATGGGAAGGAATGTGGGTGGTGTGGGGTCGGAGAGGGGTGGGGTGAGGTGAAGCGCGGAGGGCGGCTCACGATGGGCGCGAAGTCGTCGATCTTATTGAGGAACTCGCGCAGGGAAACGTCCTTGCGCGTCGGGAGCTTGGTCAAATCCGGCGGGGGGATGATCTGGTCCGGCGCGTCGCCCCCGGCGCCATTCGGCAGCGCGGGAGCCTGCTGCTGCTGGGACTGCTGGGACTGCTGGGACTGCTGGGACTGCTGGGACTGCTGGGACTGCTGGGACTGCTGCGACTGCTGCTGCTGCTGCGGCTGTGGCGGCGCCGGCTGCTGCTGCTGCTGCTGCTCCATGCTATCTGGCGCGTCCGTAGTCATCGTGATGGATGCTTCGAGCAATGATCCTGATGCCGGCGATGGGATTCGGGATGATCGCGATGGAGATCGGGGTCGGTGCTCGAGCATGTGCCTGCGAATTGTTGCGTCGAGGGATGTGGTCGGCAGGTGAGATGATGACACTGGTCACGTGATGCAGACGACGAGTTGCCGGGGCGCGACTCGGGCACAGCACGGGTGACACTCAATTGCTTCACGGCCGGGATCCGGCAAGTCATTATCTTGCTTGCTTCTCGCGGAGAATGTAGATGACTATACGAGTGCACAAATGTTGGCTCATTGCTCATGATTTCGTGCTGCTGAAAAGGGGCCGGGTGCATTACTTGGCACCAGCATTTCTTTCCGAGGATCCTCACTGCCCTTGAATCAGCACCGGCCTCGTGATCTACATGTAATCTGTAAAGAACTTGAAGCTTGTCACGCCTCCACAGAAACTTTGAAGTTACCGATGTCCCCAGCCAGCAGCGGACGCGATAATCGACTTTCCACCCGTCAACCCAAGCACGACCACAGAACGCCGCCAATGCAACCCAGCTTCGCCCCCCCTCTCGCTTTCCCCCCGGTGACTTTCCGCCTTCCGTCTCTTTCCATCTTTGGCTCGCGAAAGCTCTAGAACGTGGTGCACGTGGTTAGCACGTGCCCTTTGCTAGAAGCATCAGGCTCCAGGAAGAGGAGCGCAAGCCGGTCGAGGAGTTGTAAAAGAAAGTCTGGCCCATGGAGCATGGGCAAATTTCTTTTAGACCGGGAGCTTGAACTTCTGCCCCTTGAGGACCTTGGTGTAGTAGATGTAGAAAAAGTCGCTGTAGAGAACGGTCTGGACGACGCCGGCTGTAAGGGCGATCCAGTCGACGTGGTACTTAGTCTCGACAAGGTACCGCCAGATCCAGTTGGGGATGTAGAGGGCCCGGTAGGAGCCGAGCGCGAACAGGTAGTGTGTCGTGATGGTCTCGGCCTCGCCGGTGCGCTGCAGCATGAAGAGCTGGGGGAGGATGGCGACGGACTCGAGCCAGATGGAAAAGGCCCACAGGATCTCGGAGACGGTGTACTTGTACGGGAACGCGAGGGCGAGGAGCGCGGCTCCGCCGAGGAGGTACTGGACGCGGAAGGTGTCGACGTTGGGATCGTTGGTGGGCTTGTAGGCGTTGGTCATGAGGTAGATGATGTATCCCTGAGAGCCGATGAACATGACTTTGAAGATGAAGTTGTAGAGACTGTCGCCGGAGAAGAGGTCTGCCAGTGGGGGCACGGAGAGCCCAGGTCAGCGATCGCGAGGGGAAATCGATCGTCATGTATCCACGATTGCGACAGGGGCGGCATACCGAGATATCTGGTGACGTAAACGAGGAAGTACAGCCCTTGAGACTTGAAGGAGATGCCGGAGCAGCTCTGCCATCTCGATTAGCGGGGTGACGGAGGAGGGAGTCGATGGCCGCGGGGCACTCACATGCAGCTGCGTCATCTTGTGCAGCAAGATCAGGATACTCGCCAGATGCGAGAAATCCGCTGCCGCACGGGTCAGAACTCGAGCTTCGCGTGCCCAGACGAGGCGGCAAAGGGAGGGCAAGGCAAGGGAAGGGATGGGAGCTCACCCGCAACGCGGAAGAGGTTGAGAGCCATCGTCGCTCGACTTGCGCCGGACGGAAGACCTGAGGGAGCTCAATTGTGTCGGCGACTGGCAGCGAATGCCTTGGAGGGAAGGGATGCAAAGAGGGAGGGGATTGCACGCGGATCGTCGGGGGCGCAATGAGGTCGTGAAGCGACAATGAAGGTGGGGAGTTGGATGCATCTGGAACCATCCATCCATTCATCCATCGAGGCATCGAGACTCCCGACGAGAGTGGCAGCTCTCGGGATCCATCTGGAAAAGGACACGACGCGACTGGCATCCCATTGGCTGAAAATGCAGCCCGCGCTGCTGAGAGATACCGCCACAGGAGGTCCCTTCGAGATCGCTCCCGCGGTCCAAGGAGGTGGGCCTTTCCCGCCGGGGAACCTGGATGGGAAGTACTCCGTACCGGATTAAGAACTGGATGGATTGAACTTAACCAGGGGTGGCCCGCGGAGCGCTCAGCCCCTCCAGTCCGGGAACAGCGCGCTGGGGGCTTCGGTTCAGCGGCCCCGTCCACTAACCGCATGGGCGTTGAGGCGTGGTGGATCTGCCGGAGTGTGGGTCGATACAGCTGGAGGGGGTGCGAGTACTCCGTACTCCGTACGGAGTACATGTCCTCTATTTCGGGTTCTGTACTCGTACGAGTACTACGGACAGGCACTGCCAAGCGAAAGCCCGAGTGGCCGGGTCCAGAATTGAGACCGCCTTGTGCCTCGTACATATAGGAGTCGGAGGTCGTGCCCCTGCCACGAAATCATGAAGAGGTGGGTTCATCATTGGATGGAGTGTGGGCGGTTGAGGCTCGATATACGGAGCAGACGCCGGCGGTCTTGCGAGTCTTCAAGTTGATATATCGTACGATGAGATTCACTAGGAGGTAATGAGTCTCAGTGTATGAGCACGTGCATGTTGGAGATCCACTGGCGATTCTTCGGGTAGATGTACGGAGTACCGATACATCGAATTGTCAATCCTCCTCACTTGAAATGGACACGAGATGACGCGGCAAGAGCAGCCGATCCATCAGCCCGCCAAAAGCCAACATGCCGTGTCGCAGTGTTGAATCCAACAGATCCAAAAGCAATATATCGCCATAGGGATTCAAGCTCAAGACGTCCATTGCTCAGTCTAGGAGTCTGGATTCCCACGAGATACCCATACTGGTATATGTAGTATGTACTCTGTAGTACTGCCTACTACTACTGGTACTCGCGTAGAAGCTTCCATCCGCCAGGGGTCTGCGCGATACCGCTCCTTTTCGCGGATCATGCGGGTGGGTTCAGGGCACGGGGCGCGCAGGGTCGGGTGCCGGACGCAGGAACGATCGATCAGGGATCGGGCCATGCTCCGTTTTCCGAAAGCAGCACCTTGGTCTCCGCGAAATGTCCAGTGCGGAGTCTACGGAGTGGGAGGCATAGTAGAAGCCAGCTGCTGAGAAAGGGGCCAACGCGATGTTGAGCGAGTCCACTGTCGCCTCTGTCAGCGCAGAGGGCTGATGATCAATCGATGCCCGTGCGTGCCCTGAGATTGGAACTTGAAAATGGAGGAAGGATCCGGCGTGTTCTGCGGTGTTCGTCATCCAGGGCACAGCCTCCATGTGGCTGAGGCAACTCCAGGAGTACGGAGTACATGTACTCCGTACTCCGTACTACTATAGTACTCCGTACTCCGTAGGAACCGAGCATTCCGCAGCCCCGAACTCGCTGAGTCATTGAAGCGTAGCAATTGGAGAAGTTGATTGGAAACAGCAGGCAAGAGGCAGGCAAGAGGCAGGCAAGAGGCAGGCAGGAGGCAGGCAGGAGGCAGGCAGGAGGCATGACGTACCTCCCCCAGAAGCCGCCACGGAACTTGCCGCCCTTCAGCTCCGAAATACGAAGGATCGATTTTGACAGGCGGGAGGGAGGATGGATGGATGGATGGATGGAGGGATCATGGAGGGACGATATTGATGTACGGAGTACTCCGTAGACGACCTCGAATGCCGCCGGTCTTGGATTTCAGGATTGCTCCAGCTACGGAGTACTGGCACCTTTCTCCTAGGCATTGGATTACTGTGCAAGCAGGACCGCTCCGTAAGCAACCTTGAACGTGCTTCCTCAATCCAAGCTGCCATCCATCGCAGGCCGCCGCCACCTCCGCGTTTCCTCCCTCATGATATCACCGCATCCTCCCGAGCATCGAGCATCGAGCATCGAGCCGCATCCGCATCGATATTTCAACAGCGATCCCTGCGGCTTCTGCCTTGGACCCTGTCTCGATATCATCATCCAACTCCCGACTCCTCCACACCTCCTGTCTCCATCATCGTCGTCCTCGGCGTTCCCAAGACCAAAGCATCATTACAGTTCATCGCTACATACATACATACGGAGTACATACTACCTATCCAACCCGCCACCATCGTCAGCGTCTCACTGCTCCCCTGACCACCAGCTTGTCGGTTGCCACCTCAAACATCCATCGTCCTCCATCCTCTCCCAGGAGCAATGGCACACGAGATCGAAGTGGCGAGGCCTGGCGGGGGCCTGCCCGCGGAGGCCAACGCCACCCCAGAGCCACCAGCCTTCCAACTGCCCGACCACGACGGCGACAACAATAATGCCTCCGACATCGACGAGCTCCCATCCTTCGGGGACTCGAGCGAGGGGTATTTCAGCATCCCCATCTCCCACCGCGGCACCATCACCAACCTCGGCTTCTTCGACGGCGCCACCCTCGCCGACCTCTTCTCCGAATGCGAGTCCTCCTTCGGCATCCCCCAGGACAAGATCAAGCTCTTTGTCCCCAAGGGCCCCATGCTCAAGATGCCCCTCAAGGAGCCCGACGCCCCGCTCGCCCCCTTCGACGGCAAGACGCTCAAGCTCGTCGGCTCCAGCGCCGACCAGATCAAGGCCATCAACGACCTCAGCGCCATGAGCGCGGCCCGCAGCCAGCGGGCCGCCGCCGCCGCCCACAGACAACACCAGCGCAAGCCGGCTCGGCGATCCGCGGCCGCCACCAGCGCCGACGACCTCAAGTACACCTTCCTCCAGATCCGGCCGCTGCCCTTCCTGCCCCGCCCGGATAAGAGCGAGCGCCTGCTCCAGCGCCTCAAGGACGACCGCGGCATCCGCGAGGCCATGAAGAAGCACAAGTTCACCGTCGGCCTCCTCACCGAGATGGAGCCCCTGTCCAACACCCAGTCCAGCCACGAGGGCACCGCGCGCACGCTCGGCCTCAACCGCAACAGGGGCGAGGTCATCGAGCTGCGCCTCTGGACAGACGCCTACGACGGCTACAGGGACTACAAGACCATCCGCAAGACTTTGTGCCACGAGCTCGCGCACAACGTCCACGGGCCCCACGACCGCCACTTTTGGGACCTGTGCCACCAGATCGAGCGCGAGGTCGCCGCCGCAGACTGGAGCGCGGGGAACACCATCGGCGACGTGTCCAGACAGTCCGTCTTCGGCGGCCGCGATGATGGTGATGACGACCACCAGGACGACGGGGGCTGGACGGGTGGCGAATTCGTGCTCGGGGGCCCGACCGCGCAGGCGGGCCTGAGTCGTAGGGAGATTTTGGCCAATGCCGCGCTCGAGAGGCAGAAGAAGGAGGACAAGGCGGAGAGGAGGGCGGAGGACGGGTGGCGGCCTTGTCAGAGGCACCAGCGGGGCGAGTCCCCTCGTTGAGTGGCTGGCGAAGGCATCACGGACGGCGTTGAGCGATTTTGCCCCTTTCTTTCCTCTTCATTCTGTCGCCCACACTCCTTGCGCGACGATCTCTGACTGTGTTATTTCCACCCTTTGTCTCATAGATACCGCAACAGCGACTGCCTTTCAAATTGATTGATTTATTCATTGATCGATTGACTGACCGATTGACCGTGGATTCCACCTCAAAATCTCAGTGGCCATCTCAACAATTACCTCGACATTCTCATCCAAGGCTGCTGTGTGCTCCCGCCTGTTTCTCACGCATGTGTCCAAGACAATTTGGCAACGGCCCCCTCCCCCACCATTCACTCGCCGTATCAACCCCCTTGAGCCCACCGTGAAGTACCGATCCGTCGGACCCCGTAAAACGAAAACGATCCCTCATCGATCCGACTCCTCCTCCACACGCCTCATCATCACGGCAGCGGATCCAGGCCCATCCATTCAGCTCATCAGTACGGCAGCGGATCCAGCTGCAGCCCCTCGACGCTGAACTTGAACGAGTCGTTGCGCGAATAACTCCCCGCCGTATCCAGGTCCAGCCTCCCGCCAATGCAGTCCCGCAGGTCGATGTCCGCATAGATCAGGCCATGATCGTCCTCCCACTGCGGGCCCGCGAGCACGTCCCCGAACGGCGACACGATGGACGACCCGCCCCTGCAGGCGAACCCGGAGGAGCCGAACGTTGCGGCGGGAGGTTTCATTCCCGTCATCCCACCGGCACCGGCACCGGCACCAGCATCAACACCAGCCCCGACGACACCGGCAGTGCTGCCATGTGTGTGTCCTGGATGGTGCGTGCTGATCCGCAGAGACGTCGGCGACTCCTCCTCCTCGTGGATCTCCGCGTCCGCGCTGCAACTCAGAACGATCTCGTTGCCGTCCTCGTCGAACACACTCTTCCTGCGCCTGCGCCTCGCGGGGGAAGCCTTCGCCGCCGTCTCCTCCCCCTCATCCGCCGCCCCCCCTTGCTGCTGCTGCTGCTGCTGCTGCTGCAAGCCCTCACGCCCGCCCTTACCCGCATCCGTCCCCTCCCCCGCCTGCGCCTCCTTATCCTCCTCCGCGATCGTCTCCTCAACCGACGAGTACCGCCGCGCGCCCATCGGCGGCGGCGCGCGCGGATGGCTTGCAGTCATAGTAGTTGCAGATATATCCCCAGCCAAAGGACCCCCCGCCTGCCTCACGCACATGTTGCTGCTCACCACGAAGCACCGCCCCTCGATGCCGACCGTCCGCATCAGGCTCACCCACGTGTCCCGCGCGTCCGCCGTCGGCGCAATGTACAGGTTCACGTTCTGCGCGTACAGCGCTTGCCGCACCAGGGGCATGTAGTTCTCCCAGCAGATGGCCGCGGCGAGGTTGACCCGCTGCCCGCGGATCGTGGTCGAGATGGCGCGCAGCGTGGCCGGGCTGCCCTGCGCCCAGATCAGGCGCTCCGAGCCGGTCTGGTGATACGCAAGCAATCGTTAGCATCTCCTCACTTCCGTCATTGCATCCATAGTTCATCTTCGTCCGTAGTCGCTTGGGGAGATCCATTGTGTGGGATCGAGATCCAAGGGGGAACGCACCGGTTGCACTTTGCGGCGCTTGCCTATCATCCCCGCCTGCGGGCAGACATACACCACCGCGCAGTAGAGGCTCCCGCCCGTCTTCTCAATCAGCCCCGTCACGATGAACACCCCCGTCTCCCTCGCGATCCGCTCCAGCTCCTCGCGCGTCCCGTCCCCCCGCCCGCGCGCCCCCTCCGCCGCGAGCCCGTCCCCGTCCACCTCGCCATGGGTATATCCATGTTGGTGCACGTGGTGGTGTATCTCGCGCCGCACCCACTTCGCCCCCGCGCCGGCCCCGTCGCCCACCGTGTCCCCCAGGTCGACCGCCTGCTCGAAGTACCGCACGAACTCCTCCCTGCCCTGGGCGCTGCGCGAGCCCACCGCGCACCCAAACGTCGAGCCGCGCGGGTATCCGCCGATGAAGGCCTCGGGGAGGACGAGGATGTCGATCTTCTGGCGGGAGGCGCGGGCGGCGAGGTGTGCGACGAGCGCGATGGTGGCTGCCGTGGTGGCCTGCGTGCAGGGGGAGGCCGTCCCGACGCGGATGGTGGACATGGTGATGGATGAGATGGTGTTGTCTTCGGTCGGGAGCTGCGGGTGTGCCTGGATGAGGAGGGGGAGAGTTGATACAAGATGGGTCGAATGTGTATGTCTGGTGGAGAATCGGCGGGGGATCTCATGCGGGGGAGATCGACTGATGGCTGCTCGTATTGGATGGAGCTGGAATGGATCTCGCACCGCTGACGAGCTTCTACGAACGCAGCTCAACTTCACATACAGGATGCTTGAGTAGATGCGGTAGCTCTTCTACCAGAGTCCAACGACTCCTGGTTCTTGTGAACTTCGACTTCATCATTCGCATTCGTGCTCAAAACTTTGACCCAGACGCCAACCTCGAATCCTGCTATCCGTTGCCATGCAGCAGCTCTCCCCGCAATGTCTCGCCCATGAATGCGGGGAAATCTTAGCTTCAACGGATGGATCAATGGATCCATCCACCATCATCCGTTGGATTCAGTCCCAAACTCGTTAGCTAGCTCCAGCTCTCCAAGCTCGGATCGCCGGCTCCATCATGGGCGAACGCGCGGGGAGCTCTCCAACCCTGACCCTGTCCAGACCCTGGCTTGGAAGCTCGACCCTAACCCTGGATCTGGACGTCACATTGACAGTGACATGAACGTCGACATCGACACGGATATCGGCGTCGACTTTTGCATCGAATTTGCATCGCCCTGGAGACTCGATTGCATCGACGCTGGTATCGACATGGAGACTCATATCGACAGGGAGACTCGAAACTTGCCATGGCCCGGAGTCAGTCCGATGCTGGATCTCCTGATCTCGCATCCTTAGCGGGCCCTGAACAACCAACATAAGTCATCTCGGAGACGCGGCCTCAAAGCCCTCCAATCGACTCTTCTATCCTGCCAGAGAAACTCCGCCCCTGACGGCCCCCTCAAAACTTCCTCCTCGTCCGGCTCGCAACGGGTGCTGCCTCAAACGGATCATCGTCGCTGACTTCATCATCGCTTATCTCAATCGCTTTGCTCTGCGTCTGCGTCCCCGGGCCCTGCTGCGTGAAGTTTAACTTGGTCTGCCTCCCGCCTCCTCCTCCTCCTCCTCGTCTCGAACCACCACCACCACCACTCGCAGCCGCAGCCCCTGCTCGCGCCCCTCTCGCGCCCCCCCTACCTCGCCCCCGGGGCGCTGCTTTGCTGCTCTGGCCGTGACGCGTTGTAGATTTTGAAGGGGGCGCCGGGGCTGCGTCTTCCTCGTCGGACTCCATGATCACATCAACTTCCTCTTCTTCTCCATCGTCGTGGTCGCGCTGATCTTCCTCCTCCGCCTCCTCCTCCTCCTCCTCATCGCTTTCTTGGAAGGGCGTCCTGCGCTTGCGAGCTGGCGCCTTCTTTTTGGCCGGTGCTTTGGCAGCGGCTTTCTTTCCGCCTCGTTTCGCCGCAGTCCTCGTAGCGGCTTGTCGTCCGTGACCTTGATCATCGTCATCGTTCTCGTCCAAATCCATCGAAGTATCTTCCGTCCTCGCTCTACCTTTGCCCCTCCCCGTAGCCTGCGCGGCCCCAGATCCCTCAGCTTCAGCCACCTCTTCGTACACCCAAGCGTTCGGCTCATCTTCCCACTGCCCGTCGAAGTCGCTGTCCCATGTGTCCGGCTTCGGCTTTAATACGCGCTTCCTCTGCTGCCGAGCCTGCTCGTCCCTCTTGCCCGCCCCGAGGGCAAGCTGCGCCTCCATTTTCGTGCGGTACAGCTCCATGGCGCTGTTGAGGTCCTCATCGTCTGATTCCAAGCCCAGCATCTCCTTGACCTGCCCGGAGAGATGCTCGGACACAAAGAGCTCCATGGCATGCTTGTCGTCCTTGGACACGAACTGGGTGACCGCTTCGCCAAAGGGTCCCTGAGGGAGGACCTTGAGAGATTGAGCGGATAGGAATTGCTGCACTAGGGAGTCGACCTTGGCGCCATCGCCCTCGTCGTCGAGTTCGTCTGGTCCTTCCCCTGGATCTGCCGCAGTCGCCTTCGCTGTTCCGCCTGTAAGCTTTCCATGGTTCTTATCTCATACGAGAGAATTCTGCGATGCTGGGGTTGGATGTTACGGAGGACTCACGCAGCCTTGTCTTTTTCCGGTGGAAGAAGATCACGTCGTTCACGTTGGCCACCTTGCCCACGAACCGGTGCGAGAAGCGCTGAGGGTTCTCGAACTCGTACTCGCCGCCGTCCTGCGCCGTGTACTCAACCTTGAGCCGAATCAGCGGCAGCGGGCGCTCCCTATTCGCCCCGTTGTCCATCTGGATGGCGTCCCAATTCTTGTTGGCCTCCTCGATCATCTCCTCTACGACTTCCATGAGCCTCCGTGTGAGCTCCTGCCGGTTGTCCTTCTGGCGATACAGGTCCTTGAAGCGTTTGTCCTGGGAGAGCACGATATCGCGCGTCACAAAGGGGCGCACCGTCTTGAGCGGGATCTTGTCGACCTTGAAGTTCTTCCCGCACACGCTCACGACCGCGACATGCTTCTGCTTCGCCTCGCCGGGGACGAGTGAGGTGGCGACCGACGAGCCCGGCTGCATGACGTGGAAGCCGGTCTCTGCGTTCTGCGAAGGGTCGATGAGGCATTCGTGCTCGTGGCCCCAGACAACGAGGTTCAGCCAGTCTGGCAGCACGTTCTCCGGCAGGTACGAGGTCTGACTGTGCGCGTGGTGGTTCTGGTGCACGGCAAGCAGATTGAACCAGTCACCCATTTGGCTGCCCGGCCGGAACCACTTGACGCGGTGGTCGCGGAACGTGCGGAACATGCGCTCGTCACGTACATTGCTGAGCCCGTACAGGGCAAGCCGCGTGTCTCCCTTTTGCAGCAGGATCGGCTTCGCCTGGATGTTGTCGGCCTCGGCGACACGGCCAAAGTAATTGACCAGCCCCGCGGCCTGCAGTAAGTCCAGCGAGCAGTAGTTGCCGTCGCCCGAGGGGTCGTCGTGGTTGCCGTGGATCGAGAAGACGGGGATCGAGATGTTGATATCGGGGTCCTCGTAGTTGACGTGCGCGAACGCGCCCTCGAACACGGTCGCTGCGTCGGAGAGGAACTCGAGCGGGCAAGGCTTCATGCCCAGGCAGTTCTTGCGCAGCGTGCGGATCACCTGGTACAGCGACTTCCGTGAGGGTTTGTTGTCGTGGAAGAGATCGCCCGCGAGTAGCACCATATCGACCTATGTCCCCGCGTTCAGCAGTTTGCCGGGGGGGAGGAGG
>NIGD01000005.1:197731-212200 GCA_003055185.1 Escovopsis sp. TC | reverse complement strand
GGGGGGGGGGGTTCGCGGAGGGCACGGCACGGCACGGCAGGGCAAGGCCAGAGGGGAGGCGGTGCGACCTCGGAGCAGGGTGGATGTACGGCGAAGCAGAGGAGCAGAGGAGCAGAGGAGCAGAATCCAATGCATCCAGATCCGTGGTGAACGGGAGCTCGAGCCCGTCACGTCATCGCCAGGCGCCTGAGACGCGCACGGAGGCCTTGTGACTCGGGGGAGTGATGGATGGATGGATAGATGAAAGGGTGGCGGTTGATGGTTGCAATAGATGGGTCGTGTCCCGGATGGTACTCGTACTCGTACAGTCCCGAGTGCATCATGACTACTCCTTGGTGGTCATGGATCCCTTTCATCGGGGCAGGTCTTGGACTCGGGTGAAGCCACGGTCAGGGGCGAGCACGACGCCGTCACCGCCTCGGGATGCGTGCATACTCGTCCATCCAAAACCCACAGCCAGTTCGGGCCATGAAGCGTCGGGCTCGAGGACGGAGCACAAGGCACCGAGCAGAAGCCAAGGCCCTCCTGCAAGCCTCTTCAAGTACGGAGTATGTAGCCGGCCTCGTCGATGCCGCTCGCGGAGGATCCCATTCGTTCCATGGATCCATCCAACGCATAGATGGAGATCCAGGGACCTCCTCTTCGACGGTCACTTGACCCGCAACGCCTCCATGGCTCTCAAGGCCATCACCAACCTCAATCCAGCCTCATTGACTGCTACGAGTACTCGTACGAGTACGGAGTAGTATCTCCTAGACCCATACAGATATGCACGCAATATACGGAGTGGCAGACACCCACCCTCTTCCCTCCCCGCCTCGTCTCCCGGCCTCCCTACACCCTTCCCTCCCACTCCTCTCAAGATTCCGCACAGAAACTCGCATAGCAGCTCCAGCCCATCCACATTCTGCCGCACTCCATGTCTTGAAACCCCCTCCTCATCCTAGACCTCACCTCGTCACCTCCCACCAAAGCCCTCCTCCCCATGACGACAACGCCCACCCCCTCGCCGCCTTTTCCCGCCCGCACTGTCCCCCTCCTTCACGATTCCCCTCCTTCTCTCCGCCTTGATCCAACTCCGTCAGAGGCATCAATCAGATTCATACGGAGTACACCACACCGGGTCCATGCCGTCTATACCCCCAAGTCCATTTTTTGGCAGTACAAGAACCGAGTACATGTATGTAGCAGCACGAGGCCGCCGGGCGCGCGCATGTCAATCCCTAGCAGAGCCTCCTCCACCTGGCACGTCTTCCGTCATCCTCACGCCGGGCTTCTTGACATTCAAGGCCACTCCACCAGAGCTCATCTTCAGATGACATCCGCAGCATCACTGCTCCCACAACTAGAGACCCATTCGGAAACTTCAAGGGTCCTCCCCCCTTTCTTTCACGCTCGAACCTTTTCCCCACATCCCATCCATCCTCAACCCCCCCACCCCTGCGGCGATCCATGTCCCTCTTCCCCCATCTCCGCACTCCTGCTTGCCTCTCCGACTCCGCACCAGTGGCCCCGACGCAGAATCAAGGCCCTTGCCAACGCAGAACCAAGCCCAGCTCCCACGTGCCAAACCGCCGCAATGCTCGTCACCAGACTCACACATCAAAGTACTCCGTCGGAGGACTCCGCAATCCTCTCACAGACCCTCTCGCTCGCGCCCTTTGTCATCGAGATATGCCATTACAATTATGCGTACTGGTACCGCACGAACGACGTGCCAATTTCGCGCTGCTCTCGTAAATGTACATCCGACTTCCCGCCTGGCCCTGTGCGAGGCCCTGCCAAGTACTCGCAGCATGTGGTATGAATCTTCCTCGTCCCAGACCGAGCCAATCCGCTCAAATTCGACCCATCGCCATGCCATTCATCCCTTCTCGCGGCTCATTCATACCGGAAGACAAACAAGAGACGAAAAAAGAAAAGAGGTCCGGGCCCATCCTTTGATCCTACCACGCCTGGCCTCCTGACAGTCCTCCCTCATAGAAACCATCAATCCCTTTGCGACCATCGCACCGATTGCCCGGCCATGATGCCCGCCGGATTCCTCGCATCGCCAACAGAGGGCGAGGGCGAGGGCGCTTGGCAAAAAGGGTCAGAGGAAAGGAGAGCGGGCGATAGAGACTGCTGCAAGCACAATAATCGCTCAATGCGCACATGGATGGACGACGCAATGCATGCGACATATTTATGCCGTTGTTTCGCGCCGCGTTGCGTTGCGTTGCGTTGCGTGTCGCGTTGCAGCAACCGGCCGGAAAGGGAACCTCCTTTGCCCCCTGTCCCCATCCGAGACTCAATCGGATAATCGTGGCCCGTTCGCCACGCTTTTGAGCCCATTGCGCCATGGTGAACATGATATACATTCTCGGGAAAGTTCGAAAAAAACTTCATGGAGGCGAGAAAAAGTAAACAAAGCAAATCGAAGCAAGGTCGGGGTTTGGAAGGGATCCCCAGTATGAGTCGAGGAAACATTTCGTGCTTCCCATCAGGGAATGGCAATGCAATGTGTGTCTTGCGAACAGCATCATAATCCACAAAGGGAATCAGTATGCGGCAGTGTTGAAGCTGCCATGGCAGCGGACATTGAAGAATGGTGAGAAAGAGAGAAGGAGGAATGGAGAGACGGAAGAAAGAGGAGAAGCCAATGCATGGCTTGCCTGCATGAAAACGATTAGAACATAATGGGGGAAGATCGGCATTGAGATGAGAGAAAAAAAATGGGGAGAAAGAAAATGAGAGAACATGTGGGAGATCAGAAAGGGGGGGTGGGAGCTGGGGGATGCGCGACTCAGGTCTGGGCGCTCCAAGGGCCACGCAACCGCGGACAAGTTGTCAAAGATGCTTCAGGCTCACCACTGTCCTGCAATCCCACAAAGTGGGCAGGCGTGGAGGCTCCATCTTCTCCCCGGGCTGTGGCCACGGCGGGATCCACGAGTTCTGTCCTTCTCGATCCATCGTCTCCTCTGCGACCTGGCCGGGGACGCTCAATTCCTGATTCCAAGAGCACACCAAGTACCCCTGGCCGGTGGTCAAGATGATGAAGTCCTCGTCGGCAAAGATCTGCCTCCCGAAACCTATTTCGAGCATGTACGCGCAGATGTCCCTCCTCTGCCGCATGGCTTGGCCGTCGGCTTCGTTGCTCCGTTGGCCGTGGTCATCGCCGACCACGTTCCTCATGTTCAGCCACTGCATGCCATAAGGGTACTGGCGACCAATGAGATATTCGTCGAACCAGGTGATGATGAGCTGGTCGTCCCAAGCACAGACGTCGAAGGGCTTGATCTGCGCCGTGTACGGGTGCCGCTGCGACTGGTACTCGTACATGGTGAACGACTCCGTCAGCACGTTGAAGCCAACCTGCAGCCATTCCACCTCTTTGTTGTCCGCTTCCGAGTGCCAAGACACCAGGTCGTCAGACAGCACCCATTGGGCAGTGCCTATGCCGTAAAGGCCGTAAGCGTTGACTTTCTGGCAGGTCAAGGTGAAGCGCATCGAGGGACACGAATGCCGACTTTCCGGGTCACGCTGATATCTTGGGTGTGAGATGGACGTTTCGAATCGGCGTACGGGCTCGCCATCTTCGTACTTGACCACGACGATGGTGTTGATGCGGGTGTCTGAACCTCCTCAATCAGCTTCTGCCATTTGCCAACGATAGATCCACGAGACGGGAGGACACAACCAGAAAGCGATCCCGCAAGAGTCGAGAACGGGGAATGAGGACAGATAGACAGGGGCCCGGATGCTGCAACAAACAAGAAATTGAGGAGAGCAAGCATACCTGGGGGCGCCACAGAGTTCATCCACACCACGTACAACACGTCCGTCTCGGTTGGATGGAAGAGCACGCCTGGCACGCCGCCGAGGTCCTTATCCCAGCCGAACGGGCGATGGTGCAGCTGATCATGGTCCACCTCGAGACATGTCGCTCTCTCGCTCCAACCCCACAGGATTACATGCCCTTGCTTGGTGACAAAGACAACCCTGTCACCTTGTGCATAACAGCTGGCAATCTTGCCAGGCAAGGATATTCGCTTAGAATCCATTGTTTCGAGGCTGAAGACTTGTCTAGATTTTTCGGAATGTTCCAACCCTTGTCAGCCTCTCAATCTGCTCTGTTCACTTTCTTGTTTACACCGTTTGTGTCTCCGCAGAGGGAGCGTGAGCCAGGTAAGCCACTCGTCCCAGCGAGAGCCACAAGACGGAATCGCTTTCAGAACTAGGAGGATGGGGGGGAATCGGGTAATGGGGGGGGGAAAAGGGAGGAAGGGATCATTGCATTTGACATACATTGCCTGGCCGTAGTCCATCACGTTGGGGTGCGCATAAGGGGGCATGCTCGACGCCAAGATGACAAGGCTTTCCGTGACAGCCTGGAGCTGCATCGGCCGCCCCGAGATGTAGTCGATGCCAAAGGTGAAGCGATGTCGTTCGCGAGTGCGCAAATCGTCGACGATGACGTAACAGTTCCCGGGCTGCCAGGCAAGCTTGCCGTTCTGGTAGCAGATTGTCAAGTTGGAATAGCCAAAGTCGACCCGCCCCAGGTCCAACAGGAGGTCGTTGGTGGGATCCTGCCGGTTCGTGAAGTCGTCCGAATTCCATCCGATGTCCCATGGAATGAAAGATCTCTGGGTGGTGCGCATGTGGTGCCTGCGTAGATATCTCTTGGCGGCGGCGAGGAAGAGGACGTGGCGATCGGGAACGTCTCCGCCGTACAGCTCGAGCAGGCCCGGGAAGAATCGGCGGCAAAGAGCAGTCGCGACGGCTCCCTGGGTCCATGTCAAGCGCCACGATCTTGATACCTGGTAGCAGTTCATGACATCCTCGAGGTGGAGATGCGGCACGACGGAGGAGAAGACCTCGGGGGGCAACTCCCTCAGGCCGGCGAAGCCGTCCATGACTACCTTGCCGTCACGGAATCGGTTGCGAATGTAGATGAGATCCCATGACGAAAGATTGGCGAGAAGGGAATCAATCGAGTCCCTCCTGTTGCGCCCAGACTCAGTGGCCTTTGCCTGGGACTGCTCCAGGACCTCCCGCTGCAGCGAAGCATCCGGAGCTGCAGCGTCAGCCGCACCATCTGGTTGGGCGCTCATGCGAGCGATGGACAGAGGGGCCGGCGGGGGGTGGGAGCTCCCGGCTACTCGAAGCCCTCTTCCCAAAGCTATGGGCGAGGTCGGACAACGACGGCAAGAGGAAAGATTGGATGGCAGAACGGAGGAGAGTGAGGGCAGGGCAAATCGGGTGCGGTGCGGGATGACTCGGAGCCTGTCCAGGGGAGCACAAAGGTATAACAGAAGTAATATCTCTAATGCAATGAGGCAGGAAACACAAGGAGGGGCAAAAAATTGCGAGAGAGGAGAGGGGGGGAGCAGAGACGGAAGTGAGCGCCACAAGAAGGTCGGGAACAGATGCCAAAAGATGCTGAATCTCCTGCCGGGGGTGGTTGAAAAAGAGAATCCAAGGGCAAAACAAATACAAGAAAAAAAAAGGCCAAAGACCGAGCTCCCGCAGCTACTACTCTCCCCCCTTCCAGACTGGCATACACGTATCGTAGTGAGAGAGCAACGAAGCCATGCGCTGCAGCTTGCGTTTCCGATGCGATGCGGGTGCAATGCGGGCGCGACCTGCGATGCGACGATGCGGTTTAGATCCCCCAAAATTTCTCGGACTGCCCTCGAACGAAGTGAGAGCTCGGCGATGGATGCGATGCTAGTGGATGGGGGAGGGGGGGGAAGGGAGCCGAAACGAACGAAGGCGCCGTGTGCTGAACGGACAAGGCCCCGGTCGTTGCGGGTCTTGACTATTGTGGGCCGAAATGGATTGGATGGCTCGGAAGAACGGGCGGGGAGGGAGGGGGGTGTTGAAAAGAATGGCGACGATTCTCTGCGATGGAGGTTGGATGGATGTCGAGGCTTGCACTGTATGTGTGTCGTATGTGGACGTTGAGCACGAGGCGGAAGGGTCTGGGCGAGGTTGAGATTCATGCGAGAGGCGGCAGAGGAAGCAAATCAGGCTGATCACGTGGCCGCCTCAAGGAACGGGATGGAGGCGGAAAGGGTGAGGGAAGGAGCGCAGGAGCGCAGGAGCGCAGGAGGGAAGGAAGGAAGGAAGGAAGGAAGGAAGGAAGGAAGGAAGGAAGGAACAACGCGCGCGGGAAGGCACGAAGGAGGACAAAAATGCTCGGGAAAAAGGCAATCGCGCAGCACCATTCGAGGTCAGTCGCACCTGCTGCCCCTTTTCTTCTTCTTCTGTTTCCAGCTTCAAGCTTCTGTTTCTTCTTCTACCCTCAACACAAGCATGAAATCAATAGATGCATTTCGAAATCCTACCGGCATTCGGAGGGAAAAAAAAAACAAAAAGGGCGAGAAAGGGGAATACAAAAGAAATGTCCGACTGGAAGAAAAACGAGGACCCAAGAATATGATCGACAAATCGACGTTCGACCTCGTTCTTTTCTTTTCTCCCGCCCTTCTTCTATCCTTGCACGGCAAATCCGTCCGGAACCTCGCTTTCACCCTTGGTCAAGGCCCAGTCAGGAATGACGTGCGCGGCAGATCATAGCAATCGAGATCGATCCAGTTTGGGTTCTCTCTCCCTCCCTCCCTCCCTCCCTCCATCCCATTCACCCGAAAATAGAAGAGAACGACAGACCGTGGACAACTTTATCCCCCCAGGTGAGATTCATCGGGCTATTTTGTTCACTTTTGTGGAGTACATACGGGATTTCGCGGGGATTACGGAGTTCGGATGCCTACCGTGTCGTTGGGATGCTGCAACTGCTCGTACTCGTACTCCGTACTCGTACATGAATAGACACCGTTTATGAAGTGCATGGGATCCAGGTCCAGGAACCAGTACCAATGACAGGGTCTGGAGATCCTCCCCCGCATCCCCCTGTCGGCTCTCGCTCGTGCCGGATATGCGTACTGGTAAGGCAGACACTCCGACTCCGCATTGCCCGAAGCAGAAGAGAGGCAGGATGAGGAGAAGGCAGCTACAGCAGGAAGAGCAGCAGGAACAGCAGCAGCGGCAGCTTGCGCGAATGGGGGCGGAGCGGGGGGTTGGATGGAAACTTGGTCCTCCCCTCGCGAAAGGACCCAATGCCGGCGCGAGAATGCTCCAGTCTTTGCTCGCCGTTAATTTCGGTGAGCCTTCCCGCCAGGGCGCTGTCTGGGTAGAGATGGCTCGATGGCCTTCGGGCCCAGGTGAGACCAGATCAGGCCACTTCGAGGTCGGCAAAAAAACCACACCATCATGATACGAGTACGTGAGGGGACATGGGGGAATCACCATGATTGGCACGGGGGGATGGGGAGGTGAAAGACTCTTGGTAGACAGCAACGGGCTCATCAATGAACGGTCAGTCCATGAATGCTTTTTTTTCCTATTCTCCTTTCATCCTCTTCGCCCCGAGGGAGCGATTATTCATCTCATCCTGCTCGTGCATGCGGGATGAGATGTTTGATATCTTGCTCGTGGTCCCCCCCGACCTTGCCCAAAATAGAGCCCGGCTTTGCATCGCACGCATCTCCGCGGATGCCTGTGAACGCTCAAACTATGTCCGTCGCATCCAGTGCGTGCGCCCGTTGCGAACGAACGTTGCACTCGAACTGGGGAAGAGGGTTTGAAGAGGCGGGAAAAGGGACGAGGGGGCACAGGGCGGGAGGGGGCACTGGTCCATCTGTGTTGTCTGATCGTTCGGCCCAGGCGATACGCATGCCGGCCCTGCAGACAGCTATTCACCGTCCTGGTCCCGAGTATAATTCTCCATCTCAGTCCACCAGGCCTTGATCCCTCTGAGATCCAACCACTTCATCTCCCACGGATCCTCAAACCACCAGCGCCTTCCATTCGCGTGCTTGCTGTCGCTCGCGTACTTCTTCAGGCTCCCTCCGTCAAATCGATGATTCTTCACGCCGGTCAACAGGACCGCGCTGCCCACCTTGGGCCTGAATTCCTCCGGGTCGAGAAAGACGGTCAGGTGGACGTGCTTCGAGGTGGAGGGGTCGGCTATCCGTGCGGTACGCTGCCTCCCCGGCGGGAGATGAGACGGCTCGACGTCCGAAAGAGAGACAACGATGGCAAGGACGTTGACAGACCAGTTCTGGGTGTACGGTAGGTGCGGAACGGATCGCAGAGTGGTCAGCCTGAGCGGCATCTGGTGGTTATGCCAGTCTCGGGGCAGTGCAACGGGCTGCTGCTGCTGCTGCTGCTGCTGCTGCTGCTGCTGCTGCTGCTGCTGCTGTGACGTGACAGCTGCTGTTGCGGCTCTCGATGATGATGCGATCGGCGTCACCGTCGTCGTCGACGTCGTTGTCGTCGCTAGTTCTGGCGCCGATGTCCTCGTCTTTGCCTTTGGGGTGGACCCGCGAGAGGGAAACGCCAACGCCTCATACGCCTCGAAAAGGTCGCTCGCCTTGCCGGCATCGTCTCTCGCATCAGCATCCAGATCGTCCCCCGCCGCCACACCCCCGGGGACCTTCTCTTTGACGCTGGGGGGCTCGACGCCCGCAGACAGCCGCTCGACTCCTTTGCCCTTCTGTTGGCGCTTCCACAAGGCAACATATGTCTCGTTGTGCCCAACCGTCTGCAGCTCGTTCACGATCAGGAACACCACGGCATCCTTGCCGCGCGCTTCCTCATCGTACTCGGATGGCTCCTCGACTCGCAAAAGAAAGTCCTCGACTCTCACGTAGCAGCCAGCATAGACCTCCTCCTTCTCGACAAGGGAGAACAGACCACTGTGCAGGATGGCTTGGATGCAGAGCTCACCGTCGCCAAGCAGCAGCCTCACTGCCTGCTTCTCCGTGGACTGCGAGACGGAGACGAAGTCGATGCCCTCGACGATGAAGACGGAGCTCGGGACGCAGCGGCGCGTGGACAGCATGAGTTTGATGAACGGCTCCACGGTGAAAGGCTCCTCCCCGGCCGATGGCGTTATGGCGGAAGGATCAAGCTCAGCCATCGTTGCCTCTCCCGGAATAGCTTCGTGCGCATCTTCGATGATACCCTTGACACTCCGTTCTGAGTAGAGACGCAAGAGGCTGACGACCGTCGTGCTCGACCAGGACAAGGGAGAGAATTCTTGGAGGAGAACCAGCTGAATCGCGGTTCCAAAAATCACAAGACGCCACTTCTCGTCCGTCTATGTACATGTATCTATCGAGGCTCTTGGAAGATCTGAGGAGCTTCAAGATGATCCAGTTGGACTCGCGCCGAGGTCTTACTTAGTAAGCCGACTCTGGCTCGAAACACCGATAGAAGAATATTCTTCCAACACACGGGAGATGGAGTCATCGACGAGATGACGATGACAACAAAACCACTCACCCAGGCGGAAACCTCTCTTGGGATCTCGAAGGATCTCCCAGCGTGAGCCTTCGGATAAAGATGGAGGGCGCCTTCTCGGAAGAGCTCGACATAGCCATTGGGGCTCTCCATAGCGCCTCCAAGCTCAGTCAGCTCATCATCTCCTCCGTGGACATGGGCGTGACGCAGAAGCAAGATCTCAGTCTCGTCACCATCGCTGACTTCGCAGTGCAGGCTCTCCTGATCGCGACCTTCCGTAATGCGTTTCCCGGAGACGCCTTCGTCGGCGAGGAGAGCGCGTCCGAGCTGAGGGCCAACGAGGTCCTGATGGAGCATGTATGGGGCCTGCTGGGCCGCATCGCCGCCGACAAAACGGGCGCTGCTCGGACGTGCACGCTGCCGCAGTCGCGGGAGCAGATGTGCGACCTGATCGATCTCGCTGGGGCCGGGCGTCCGGGCGGGCCGGGGTCAGGCCGGGTCTGGGTGTTTGACCCCATCGACGGGACGCAGAACTACGTCAGGGGAGAGCTGTATGCGATCAACATTGCGCTGCTGGTCGACGGCGAGCCGACTGTCGGGGTTGTGGGCTGTCCGAACATGTCCATCAGCCCGTCGGCGCCTCTTCACAACCAGGATGTGGATCATTTTGGCGGCGGCTGCACACTGTTTGCCGTCAGGGGCGGCGGCGCGTTCATCCGGCCCATGCACGGGGTGGCCTCCTCCTCGCCCCCCGTACCGCGACGACTCGATCCCCAACGGCCGTCTGGGGACTTCTCCGACGACGTCCGCTTCGTCACTTGCGCAGGCCTCGTCAACTCGGCCCTGGACGGCGTTCACAGCGTCGTCGCGGAACGTCTGGGCGCGGCGTTCCCCGGGACCGACCTCGTGCCGTGGGTCCTTAGGTGGGCCGTCTTGGCCATGGGCCTCGCAAACACGACGGTATGGGTGTACAAGCGAATCACCAGGTACGCCAAGATCTGGGATCACGCCGGCGCCATGCTCCTCTTCCAGGAGACCGGCGGGAAGGTCACGGACGTTCGGGGCAGGCCGATCGACTGGACCGCAGGACGGGAGTTGAGCAACAATGCCGGCTTCGTCGCCGCCCCGGCAAATCTCCACGACAAGGTCCTCGACACGGTGCAGTCTGTCTTGCGTGAGCAGGAGAGATTGGAGTATCTGGAGTGACCTTTCGACCCTCAGAAGCTGCGAGAGCGAGCGAGTGCACAGACAAGGATAGATCTCTCGGTGTAACTACAGAAAGATGTAGAAGTTTAGACGGCGCAGAATCATCATGATCGTCATCCCTGCAGCAAGCAACGAGAGACCGGATATACCGCAACAGGCACGGACACCTCGACCTCGGCTCCGCACCCTGGCCTAATTGCAAGATCTCGACACCCTGTGGCATGGCAAGAGTCTGGTGACAGCAGGGGAGATCAGGGTCAGCATTCTGGGAACAGACGCGCTCGTGGCAGAGGACGACTTCAAGCAACAGCTACCTGTCGTAGCGGATGCGAACACGAACCACAATCCCCCAGCCCGAACGCGTCTCCCAGAGCCCGAACGCATTCTCCCTGCGGAAAGCCACCTTCTCGGCCTTGGCGGTCAAGCTCGCGTCCGGCGCTTGCATCCTGGCCCGAGACGGGCCGGGGCTCGATGGGCTCAAGGGCTGGGACTGAACTGTGCCGGTCTCCTTCTTCGAGCCGAAACGACTCCAGAAGCTCCCGCTCCGAGCGTTTGAGCCACTGTTTCTCGCCGGCGGTCTCGCAGGCTGATCGGGACTGCTGGTGACAGGACTGCTAGTACATGTAGATGAAGAGACCGACTGTAAGAGCCGGGCAAGGCGATGCGCAGCTGAGGCGTCCGACCACCACGAGACGGTCGCTCCACTTTGTGCAACGAAATTCTTCTCTTTGCCATCTTTACCCGAAACTATCAGTAGAGCGAACGAGATCACATGAAGGATGAACGAGTCATCGAGCGTTCAAAAAGTCCCCCTGCTTACAAGTTGATCTGGAGCTCCCCTTCCGCTCTACCCTGATGAGTCTCCGGATCCTGTCTTGGCGATCTTCCCATTCGTCGCTGAACAGGCAGGTCTCGTCCACAGCCTCCTCCGGCACCAGTGTCGCTTCGACGAATTTTGGCGGCGGCTCGAGGCGCGTTAGGGATAGGAGGAGGCCTTCGATGTGGGGCACGATGAGTGATAGGGTCCTCGCATCCTGTGCTTCTCGCTCGGAAGACCTGGCGGCCTGCTCGACTGTGATGCAGGATCGAAGACTGTCTAGATGAGGGGAGAAGAGGGAGGAGTAGGGCGTGGACTGGAGGTCCGCACGCCTGTCGACACTGGACGTGTACGGCGGGGGGAGATCGTCTTCCGGAAAGGCCTCTGTCTGGTCAGACATGATGGGCTAAGCAATCGATCAGAGGCGATGTGCGCAATGTGTGAAAAAAATGAGGTCGTGAGGGTTTACGGAAAACGTGACCATGACATGGGCGAGGTCAAGACGGTGTCAGAGGGATGCCTGAGTTAAGTTCCCGCCAGCGGCTGAGATGAATGCTTTGCTGTGAGCCTGTGAGTCTGCCATGCGAGCCGCAGCAAGGGGGAGCAGGGAGGGGGGCGCAGAGCAGGTGGAGCAGGCAGACCAGGCAGAGCAGAGGTGAAGCTGAAAATGCGGGGGGAGGGGGGGGGCATCAGGCTGCATGGGATGGCATTCGCAGAAGCTCTATGGAAGAACAGGATCCGCGAGCGATTCAGGCCAGGCCTGCTCGCACGAGTATCTACTGTTCGAGTACGAGTAGGTATGTATGGATCCATTGATCCGTGTGACCAGGAGGCAATGCACGACTTGTTGACACAGCCCTGTTCGGCCCGGCTTGGCGTTGTTATCAGGACTAGACCCCGGTCGAGACGCATCGCGAGAGGCATTTGGGCTGAAAGGAGGAGGGGAAGTTGAAGGGAGATCAACAAGACCAAGAGAGGGATAGAGACGAAGATGATGAGAACAAGAAAGAGGAAGAACGAAGAAAGATCGAGTGTCTGATCCGCATTGCCGATGCACATATACTCGTGTGCGAGTCGGCCTTGGACGAAAGAGGGCAATGTCTTGCATCCAGCAAGGGACATGGCCATGATGCATGGGCCCCGGAGGATTCTCCGCATCGACGAGGTGGAGACGGGCGGGTTTTGTCGGGGTTGAGGGAAGCAAGCCCCTGTATGTATGCACGAGGACGAGGAGGACCCGGTCTTTGGGGTTCTTTGTCCATCGTCCATCCATACGAGTGCGGTTGCGAGTACGGAGTTTGAGGGCATGAAAGGGAATCCCTCTCGTCGAAGCGCGAGAGAAGCTTTCTAGAAGGTGAATCTAGAAGCTCTCCTTGGTCTTGATCAGGAAACCGC
Source organism: Escovopsis sp. TC (assembly GCA_003055185.1). NCBI lineage: Eukaryota > Fungi > Ascomycota > Sordariomycetes > Hypocreales > Hypocreaceae > Escovopsis > Escovopsis sp. TC. The sequence goes on along the minus strand of NIGD01000005.1, from coordinate 199,494 downwards.
CGAAATGAAGAGGCACATCCAACCCATCATGCAGTCCATCGGCTGACGGTAAGTTCCGCTGCTAAGGAGTAGTACGAGCTCCGTGGCCATTTATGGAGAAGAGGATCAAAGAATGGATCCAATGAATGGATGGATCAATTCATGACGGTGGGCTACTCGTAGTGGCTTGTAGCTCGAGATGGCGGAATTCCAGCTCGGAGAGGACAACGCAGCTTGGGGCTGGCGCAGGTGGCAAAGTCGGGCGGCGATCTAAGGGGATTCAAGTTTCCAGACGGGCGAGCAGCGCGCCGTCTTGATGCGAGGATGCTCACGTCATGAGGGCTTGGTGACGTTGGATGGATGGAAATCCACCATATTCATCACCAAGGACGAGCTCGGGGGAGGTCATCCATCAACCTTCTCGGCTTGTTGACTGCACAGCCGAAGCTCATCTATCTCATCCTGTCTCCTCTCATCGCAGCTTGCAGCATTCCGTATATCTCAAGACTCATCACGAGAATTCGCCGGTAGCCACGATCACAGGCTGGGTTGCAACTTAGCAGCCGTTCCGAGTATCGTCTCAACGAAGCGCATCGGAAGCTCGGCATCCTGGCTTCCCCCAACTTCACGTGAGTCTCGAGCGCCTCGCCTCGGAGTGAGCGAGTTGCGCGATGGGTGGAGTAATGGGTGGAGTATAGCTGCATCCCTGGAAATCCCCGCGAGAAGCTGACATGGATCCATGGATGCGATGCCAAGCATGCCCGGAATGCACGACCGCATGCGCGAGGACCTCATCGGCAAGGAGTGCGCGCTGTGGACGGCGCTGACCTCGAACCACCCGGGCCCCGTGGTCAAGCCGCTCTGCCTGCCGGACGCGAACCTGCTCTTCCCGCAGGTCGACATCATCCGGCTCAACGACCCGGAAGACTTCGAGGAGGCGCTCGAGTCGCCCATCAACCGCTTCGACAAGTACGAGCTGCACGACGTGTCCGTCATCGTCCTCGGGCTCATGGCGGGCGTCATCACGTACACGGTCGACGCGACGACGAGGGGGAAGCACCGGTACCAGGCGACGGCATCGTCGACCTGGGCGCAGGCGTCGGACGGCGAGTGGAGGCTCGCGGCGCATTCCGAGACGCTCCTCTAACCTGATGTTGCCGATGTCGTCGATGTCGTTGTCGTTCTCGTTGTCGTTGTCGTCGCCTTTGCTCCTGTTTGTTGCGATCCTTGTTGCCGCCGGCCCTAGTGGAGTTGCTTCTGGAGAATCCCGGTCGAAACGAGGATGGATACTGGAGGAATCCATGCGCCGCTGGCCACATGCGGGATATGCGCGCGCATTCGGGAGCTCGCGGAAACGAAGCCCGTGGCCGGGGGAGTATCTCTTTGTTTTGTCACCCCTGGAGGAGTCATGTGGGTCGAGGCGGAGGAATCGCGGTCTGTCCACGCGCTTTGTTCTGTAAGGCTTTCACAGAAGATGAGCCAGAAACGATTTCATGGATTTTCTCCCAATCTCTCCTTGCAGTCGAACATTGATGAGGGATTTGATCAGTAGCATCCGGTCCTCAGACCAACCCGCCTTTTCCCGATTCTTGCTGCGGAAAATGCCTGCCGATGCACGGCATTGCCCCTGATGAAACAAAACAGTCCGCTGCGAGGCAAGGCGAGGCTCTCCAGAGCCGCCTTACTTGTACAAGTACGGAGTACATCCATCACCACTGCGGATCGTGAAGGGCTGAGCAGGGGGATATAGGGAGAAGGGGGGGGGGGGGGGGGGGCTTCCGGTT
>NIGD01000005.1:4737-186202 GCA_003055185.1 Escovopsis sp. TC | reverse complement strand
CCCCCCCCCCCCCCCCCCGCTCGTGGGGTGACCGCTCGCATCTCGAGATGGCCCGAAGCACACCCACACTCGAGGAACCACAGTCGATCAATCGCGGTGGGCGGCGCCACCTATTACGGCCTTGGGGATCGGATAGCCTGCCTGTGGAGGGGCATTGATCATTCCTATCAGGCAGCAAGGCTGGATGATGCGGTTCTCAATCATCGATGCGGGCAGCACGGAGTATGATGAGCTAGAGGTCGATGGCGCACGTCGTCAATTCCACGCAATGGCTCTCTCCGTTCACAAGCGTGGCTGGCGCGCACAACACCAGCACTTGTCTCCCTTCCCCCATCGTCGACCGTCTTTACCGCCTTGGCCACGGCCTCGTGCAAGCGCAAACATCCGGCGGGCATCCGCGATAGATCCATCCAACGACATCCTCCCAAAGCATCTATTTTAAAGTTCGAGACAACAAAGACAGCCAGAGCTCTGACGAATCGAGGCCCGCTTCCCCGCACTCTCGGCCGAGACCCTTGACCCATCGAGGACGATCGCTTCCACAAATGTGAATCAATTAGGTATCCTCTGCATGGATCGTGCATGCTGTTGGGAGGGGAGTAGCGTGGCACAGGCACGAGTCCGACCACTCGTACGGAGTACGGACATTCGTACTCCGTATAAGTCGGCCGCTCGGGCATGAGGCTCCTTCTCCCCACTTCTCCTCCACCTCCTCCTTCGACATTGAGACCTCCATCACAAGACAGCGGCTCTGCGCGAGATCAGGTCGACAAAAGACGCACTTTCAAGTCAGGAACTCGGTGGGCAACAAGGCATCATGTCCTTCTCCATGGCTAGACACGCTTGCTTGCTCGGCCTCCTGGCCTGCTTGCCCGTGGGCTTGGCATCGCCGCAGGCTTCCTCTCGAACGCCGGCGTCGTGCCCCGACTACAACACGTACTCGCAGCAGCCTCACACCCCCTTCTCGAAAGGCCCTTTGAAGCTGCCATTCATGAGGCCCAGCCCGCAGTGCAGGACTTTCACCAGTTCCGCCGTGGAGGTGAGTGACCATACCACGCGGAGAGGTCAATCCTGAGTTGAAGACGGTAACGGGAGACCGTGAATGAGCTGCTTCCCCTGACATCGATTCTAGCAAGTGATTCATGATGTCACATCAAGAATGCGGAACCCCGCTTTGGCACGGCTCTTTGAGAATACGTTTCCCTCGACGCTGGACACCACTGTCAAGTACTTCGATCCGAAGCTGAACCTGGCATTCATCATCACGGGAGTAAGTGATCATCATCAGGTGCCGTTCCTGCGGTTGCGGTGGCCGTGGTGGAGCGCCTGACGAGGAATATTTGTGGTCGGGGGAGGGTGGGTGTCCTGTTGAACAAAGCTGACCATGAGTGCACCAACAGGACATCACGTACGCGCACTCCACTAATGCACGATTATGGATCAGGGGATGGATTCATGGTGTTTTAACAGACATGCTCTGCTAACAACTTGAGCGATGCAGGGCTCAATGGCTGCGTGACACGGGCAATCAATTTGCGCACCTGTACCCGCTTCTTCCGCGGGACAAGAATCTCCAGGCGCTGGTCAAGGCGGTCATCAATACCGAGGCCCGTTACATCGCGGAATACCCCTACTGTGGTAGGTCACAAGATCTCCAGTGCCTCGATCTCTTGTCGTAGACGAAGGCTGATCGAGGTGTACCACACAAGGTGCTTTCCAGCCTCCACCAGAGAGTGGACTCGCGCCGAGTCACAACGTCAGTCATGTTTTCCCCTTTCTCTTCCCCCGGGAGGCTACCAGGGCTGACAATTTGCTGCAGGATTGGGCAGACAATGTCATCGTGAACCCGTAGGTGGCATCATGCTATCCTGAAAGAAAGTATGGCAGCAGTGGCTGATGGTTCTATCCAGTCCGGTGAACAATCAGACGGTGTTCGAGTGCAAGTACGAGCTTGACTCCCTGGCCGGATGGCTCAAGATCGTGCGTTCCTACTACGCGAACACGGGAGACTCGTCCTTCATGAACGCGAATTGTCCGTTTTCCCCGCTTGAGTATCCTGCTTCTCCTTGCGCGAGTTTGCTTATATATCATTCACAGGGAACGCCGCAATCAACCAAGTCGTGCGGGTCATCGAGGAGCAGTCGCAGAGCTCGTGGGCCGACGACTGGGAATTCGTGAGCTTCTACAACTGGACGGGGACGGCCGGTGCGCTGTCTCCGGCCGTTCCGAACAGCGGCAACGGCGAGCCCAAGCTGGGCAACGGTCTCGTCGCCTCGAGTCACCGGCCGTCCGATGATCTCTGCACTTTCCGTAAGCCAAGTTGCGAATGAGGATGTCGTGGTGGGACGAGCTTCAACGAAGGATCCGTGTTTCTGACCCTGCTGCAAGCCTTCATCACTTCCGACAACGCCATGATGTCCGTCGAGCTCGCGCACACGGCGGACATGCTCGACAAGATCCGCACGCAGGCGAAGCTCTCCCAGCAGCTCCGCCGCTACTCGGCCATCATCCGGCAAGCGGTGCTGAGCCACACCATCACGTCCAATGGGATCTTTGCGTACGAGACCAACGGCTACGGAGGGCAGTACATCATGGACGACGCCAACGTGCCGAGCCTGGTCTCGTTTCCGTACCTTGGGTTTGTGGATCGAAGCGACAAGACGTACCAGAGGACCAAGAAGGCCATGTTCTCGCGGGCGAACCCTTACTATGCCGAGGGCAAGGCGTTCAATGGTATTGGGTATGTTGAAATTGTTCTCCAATCTTCTTACTCGCTTTCCCTCTCCCTCCTTGGTTTTTCCTTCGCTTTCCTTGCTTCTTTGCCCTCCCTTGGCTGAATCGCGCGGCTGACCAAACGGATCTAGAGGACCGCATGTCAACGCGACGTACCCCTGGCCGATGAGCCAGATCTCGGGCATCTTCGGCACCGACGACGACAACGAGATCCGCACGCGCCTGGCGCTCATCTTGGAGAACACGAGCAAGCTGGGTCTCATCCACGAGAGCGTGCACATCTACAACAGCAGCGACTACACCAGGCAGTGGTTTGCGTGGGCGAACAGCTACTTTGCGGAGATGATCCTGGACCTGGCGCAGAGGAAGCCGAGTCTGATCTTCAAGGATGGGAAGAAGTATGTCGTTGGCAAGGACTGACCATTGAAGATGCAATTACCCATGACTCTCTGGGTGCAATGGTAGCCAGAGGATGATGTCGGATATGAAGCTCGTGATGTGCTCGAGAGGACGGGTTACTGCTTAATGGCCTGAAGCAAAATCTTCTCTGTACTCCGCGTGTCCTTCTTTGATGGGGATGAAATTCTGAACTATGGAGGAGTTCAATGTTTACGGAGTACGAGCACGGAATACTTGATCCTTGCATGCATGTGCACTGAATGTGGATCCACATGAAAATGTTCGAGTGGGAATATCGAGCTACCCTACACTCGCTTGGTCTTTTTCCTCATCTTCACGATGCTCAAAGATTCCACGACAATGGTTCGATGCTTTGCCTGTGTTCAGTTCGGCTGTGGCATCCGACTTTCCGAAACCTCCTCAAAACCCTCTTCGATGGGTTTCATGATCATGAAAGATGACGAGGGAGACAAATTCCGAGCGACAGACCGACAGAGCATACCAAGAAGCACTACGGAGTACTCGTGCTACGCATTCGTCCGAGTCTTCTGCGAATGACAACACCTCATCTCTGTCCAGTCTATTCCGTATAAGCACACTCTCGAAGTCAGGCCTCCAAGATCCAATCAGCGTGGATGGTTTAGTGGTAAAATCCATCGTTGCCATCGATGGGCCCCGGGTTCGATTCCCGGTCCACGCATTTTTTGTTCTCCTCATTCATTTCGAGTCTATTTTTTTCCCTCACCCTGTTCACTTCGACTGCGGGGGTAAGGGCGGATGGGATGAGGCCTGAGGTCAGCGTCGCGAAGGTGGAGGGTCAACGTTACTCCTTACAGCCCTCCAGCCGGAAGGATGCGCCTACATGGAGAGAGAACTTCACGGTGCGGGGGGTGGGGATCGACGAGGACTGGAATGATGGAGGCATCTACGGAGTAGGCAGTGTGCGAATGACTTCAAGTGATGGTGGCCTCGGAGGGTTCCGCCGAAGAGAACATCTGTGAAAGCAGACCTCCCTTCGGCCGGAGCCGACCCGTGTGACAAATCGAAATATCCGGGGCCGCACTTGAAGGGGGGAAAAGGGTGGGGGGGGGAAGGGGGAGGGCGACATCGCATCTGACGTTCAGTGCCGCTGCTGTTGAAGGGTGCCGCACCGCATCGCCACATGAGGATCTCGGGAAGACGAAGGCTACTCGCTGCAGGCGAGGGGCAGCCACTGGTACCAGAACTGGTACACGCTCCGCCAGATGGGGTTGCTGTGGTCGGCTCCACGAGATGGTTGCCTTGCACGGATGGAATGTTGTCCCGGAGTGTTGCGGCCTTGACTGCGGCGTACGAGTACTCGTGCGTGCTCCGCATCCGCGAGATGAGGAGAGGGAAGAAGGATGCGGAGGAGAAGGGGGGTTTGATTGGATGAGGATGTCCTGGGACTGCGATGCAGGAAAGTTACTTGTAAGGGGGCGATGGGGGATGAGGAGATGGACAGGGAGTGAGCACCCGGTTGTCAGGTGTGGTTGCGGGAAAGTCAAGACTGGGAGAGAGGCCGGGATTTCTCTCGTCGACTGGGGTCCGGCAGGCCGAGGCTAGATAAGTTGCTATGGAATGCGGAGTGGATCGGACACAGACTTGTCCATTCATGGATGGCTTCTGTTGACTTCAGGGGCCCGGGGGCTTGGAATGCGAGAGTCCGACCTTAGACGGACGGCGGACGGGACAAATACGGCCGGCCATACGGAGGAGCAACCCACGATCCTGGCCCTGTGGCGAGAGAGCACAAACATCCATTGATGACACCCGATGTCCAGCACCCCGTGCCAGTATCCCGTACTCCGTACGGAGTCATGAATCCTTTGCAGGGCCAGGCCTTTTCCATAGAATTCCGCTGGAAAGTTTACGACCCTACGAGGTACTAGCAACCTACCCTACGTTCTCTGGATTTCTCTTCCTTCGGCGACACCGTCCCATGTTGGCCGCCGTCTGATGTCCAGCTTACAAGTCTCGTCAAGAATTCCATGCCCGTCTCGAAACCGGACTGCACTTGCAGTCTGCCCGCCCGCCATCGCCATCTGTACTCCGTACTTCGTGTCCTCCTCGTATTCTTCCATGGGGTGCGAGGGACGGCATGCGCCTTGATCGGCAGCCCCCTCGTGGCCCTCCTCTCATCGGCCGCGTCCTGTCGCTATCGAGAGGGGCCTGTGGCGAAATCCTGGGCAGTCTTCGGACATCCCCCTTGACCCTGGAACAAGAATGAAACACTTTGTATGCGCCGCACATGGGGTAGGAGTATACAAAGTACATCAGACCGGAGAAGGATCACGGCAGTACGGGCAGTAAAGGGCCCGCGAATACTCGTACTGATTCACACTCGTCCAAGTACTCATACGGAGTACTCTTACGGCTATGGTATCGAGCCTGCATTCAGTATCGTGTGGAGTGTCATCTGCCGCCGGGTGAGTTGATGATCTTCCAGCTCCCGCTCATACTCATTCCCTGCAAAGCCGACGGCAGGATCCAAGCTATTCACCGCGGTCGGGGACGGCCCGGACAAGAGCCATTTTAGAAAAAAATCGCTCGCTCGCGCAATCCCCAGCCTCGGATCGTGCAGAATCATCGACATGATACGAGTACGATAGTCTACAAGTCCATCAGTATCGACGCTCCCGCCATCCTCCGGCTTATCTCGATACTGCGCGTTGCGTAGGCCATCCAGCTTCCTATTCCTGGATAGCAATGGATGGATCCATGGATGTTCGCAGCATGTCTGCTTTTTTAGCGCTCCGGATGCGAGTCCCGGGGTGGGGTAGTGTTCTGCATATGCCCGTCCATGGATGCATCCATAGATGCGAGTCCTTCTACCCATTAGGAGTACGAGACGAGTACTCCGTACAAATGCTTGAAACAAGAGGAGTGGGAGACGAGGATGAGACGGGAGCCTTGGATTGGATGTTGAGTCATGGGGGAGGGAAGGGGATGTGCCGATATGTCCGAAGATCGTCTGGAATTGGCAAAGGCCCGGTAAAAGACCACACCTCAAGACCAGATGGTGTCCGCGCAGGCGGACCGGCTATTGAGATGGGAAAGGGGCCGGGATGCCAAGATGGGAATGACTGCCGAGGAGGTCACCCTCGGACATGGACTGAGGATAAGGAGCTCTCACCAAGTCAAGTCAGGGGCCGGCAATGGCGCGCATCATGGCCTCGAATGAAGCCGGGTCCTGCTTCGCTGGAGACATTTCTGGATGGCGAGCGGATGTCTGGCATGTGAATGCTCGCAGAACGATCGCGTCGTGCTTCGTATCGACCTCCCTTGAAGCATTCGACGGTACCATGGTTGAATCAAGGCGCGATTCGGGAACACTCGCGCTCACTACAGGCGAGAGAGCATCTCATTGCGAATGGAAATGCCTACTCGTACTGATCTGGTTCTCGTGGACAGGGACGAACTCGTGAACGCGAGTCGCGTGCGCCAAGAGGAAACACTTTACGATCGGCATGTCGAAGCCGATCAACCCCCTCCTGATATCTACAAGTATTGGTCCATTTGGCCCACATGCCTCGCTCGACATCGCACCCCGGGCTCTGATCACTGCCTGCAGGCCATTTAACCAGGCCCTAATGCACCACGTCTGCAGACGCCCGGCGTGGAGAACCCCTGGGGACTCCTCTCTCGATGTGACCCTCGCGGAGCAGGTGGACAAAATGGAAGGTGGATCGGGAATGCCCTCATTCTTCGCGTCCCGACTACTGCATTCCCGGCCTCTCTTTTGCATCAGCGGGGATACGAAAGGACAGGACGAGGCAAGAGAGAGAGAGAGAGAGAGAGAGAGAGAGAGAGAGAGAAGAGGGGAATGTATAGAGAGATCGCAAGAGAACGGGGGGAGAGGGGGAGCGCTAGGTACGCCTTTCAGGGATGGGGTTCTCACAGAAAGGCCCGAAGGATCGGGGATCGGCGCTGGTCATGCCCACGGCTACGGGAGCTTGGATGGCCCATCTCGGAGACGTTCACGATGGACCGGGCGATGCGCGTGTGCGGGATTTCTCCTCCTGATCACGACATCTTGCGATTCTTCCGGACGAGCAGTTCGAGCTCATGTGATGATGGGTCTCGAGTCTGGGAGATATAAGATGGCCATGATGCCCTCATCGTTTGCCCATTCCCCCTTATCCTCATCCTCAGACACTCACAGACAACTCCCACACCAACGCAGCCCAAAGCCACCTTTCCTTACCACTCCCACTCTCCCTGCACCTTTTCTTCAAACTACTACCATCACGATGAAGTTCTCTCTCGTCCTCGCTGCTGTTGCCGGCCTCGCCGCCGCCACTCCCGCTCAGCTTGCCCGGCGCCAGGGTCGCCGCAGTGCGCACCGCTCTTCCCCCTCGCACCGCGACTCCTCCCACGTTGAGTACTCCACCAACTGGGCTGGTGCCGTGCTCGAGGGCCGCGGCTGGACCTCCGTTTCCGGCACCATCACCGTGCCCAAGGCCTCTGGCGGCGGAAACGCCGCTGCCTCCGCGTGGGTCGGCATCGACGGAGACTCGTGCCAGAGCGCCATCCTCCAGACGGGCGTCGACTTCTACGGCGACGGCACCTACGACGCCTGGTACGAGTGGTTCCCCGACTACGCCTACAACTTCGCCAACTTCCCCATCAGCCAGGGCGACAAGATCTACATGGCCGTCAACGCCACCTCCAAGACCACTGGTGTTGCCATTCTCCAGAACCTGAGCAAGGGCACCTCCGTCAGCCACAGCTTCAGCGGCCGCGCCGTCCAGGGCAGCCTTTGCCAGACCGACGCCGAGTGGATCGTCGAGGACTTCGAGAGCGGCGGCTCGCTCGTTCAGTTCGCCAACTTCGGCAGCGTCACCTTCACCGGCGCCCAAGCCGTTGGCTCCTCTGGCACCGTCACCCCCGCCGGCAGCGACATCCTCGACATCCAATCCTCTCGCGGCCAGATTCTCACTGACTGCTCTGCCAGCGGCAGCACCGTCACCTGCACCTACGTCTAAGGGCGGACGCTCTTCTCTTGCAGGGATGGTCCATCTTGAGAACTTGAGACGGCAACCGGCAAACAGCGCAGAAAGGTCAACAAAGGGAGTCTCAAGTCTGATCGGGGACGGCTTTGAACCTGGACATAAGGGGGTGTGAGATATCCAAACATACAAAAAGGGGGGTTTTTTGGAAAGTACATACGACTGGTGACTGGTACATAGTCTGCGCAGGAAACACAATGGCCTGTCCATAGCTGAGATCCACATTGTGGTTCATAGTAGCAACATGAATATACAGCTGGTACATACAGAATACAAAGAGCTTCTGCTTGTGACATGTTGGATCTGGGACCTGGTATTCCAGGGACAGCACATGATGTCATTTGCTTCAAAGTAGGGTTGTTGTCGTGAAGAGCTCGAGCTTGGCGTTCCTGGAGGGGCAGACAACATATGAAGAATGGGTTGGCTTGAGATCCGCCTTTACGTATGCATTTGCACAGATTACTAGAGACACTCAAGTCTGGGTCCAGGTTCCACTACGAGGGGCCGGCGAGACTTGACCGCAGTGAACACCCAATGGTCCTTTCAATTAACTCATTCGTTTAGTCTCAATCTGTAACACACAACCTCGGTGCAAGCATGACCCTGATCCCTTTTTGCTCTAGGCAAATCCTGCGATTCGCCTAAACCTTCTTGAAAGTGAAGATCTGGTTTTGTTGACCGTGCAAGCTCCACAAGATGATTGGGGTCAAGTCCTGAACCGCACCGCCGGACACATCCACTGCCCTGCCCGGGTTAAGCGCGCTGACGATGCTGGCCAAGAGTCAGCCTGTTGCTCTCCGAGAAAGATGGACATAGAACCATCCATCCATTCATGTTCAAGGGAAGAGGAGGAGGAGGGGAAGGAAAGGCGGGCCAGGGACTGAAGGGGGGATCATCGCGGTACATACGTGAAACCGCCCTTGCTTTGGACAACTTTCCAGCGGGTGTTTCTGTTGTAATTCGGGTCGTAGCTGGAGCTGTACAGCTGCTGCGCGGAGCCGTCCTCTGTTACAGTTCATTAGAGACCTGAGCTCTCCAACCCAGAGCAAGTTCCTGCAGGTGTTGAAGAATGGGTAGAGATGGCTTTACCTGGTGCCGTGAGAAAGGTCCCACCATAGACACTCTGGAACGAGTACTCGTCCGTCCCAGTGAGCCTGGTCGCCTTCCATTGCTGATTCTTGCCACCGTGGGGCTTGCTGTGGCGGCGAGTGAGCAAGGGCCATAATCCATTGAGCCTTGAAAGAAGACCAAGGGAGGGAAGGAAGGGTCTTTGGTCTGGGGACATACTAGAGAATGGTTTTAGCCATGGGGTTGTTGCCCCCCTCGAGGTCGATTACTGAGTTTCCGCTGAGGGTGCTGACAATCATGTATGTGCCGTTCTCGAGAGCCATGGCGAGAAATTGTTCGAAGGAGTGTATGAGTTGAAAAGTTGATGATTGTGCTGCGCGCTGAGGCTTGTTGATGCGATGATGCTGATGCTGATGCTGATGCTGATGCTGATGATGGCGGCAATGGTGGATTGTAGGGGGAGAGTCCTGCCCTTATATAGATTTTTCCGTCGCATGGCTCTGCTATTCGCATGTCGTCCGAGAGGCTTCATTTGGGCGAGGTCCGTGAGGGGAAAGACATGATCATGTTGATCTGTCAACATGATAGACCGTCGATGGCTGAGCAGAGATGAACGCCGAGCTGAGAGAGGCATGCATGGGATGAGGTCGAAAGCATCTGGGGCTGGAGATGTTCGCAAACATGGGAGCAATCTATTTGCAATCTAGACCCTCTAGCGAACAGACGAGACCGAGACGTGGATCGACAACGGCTGCATGTTGTTTTATGTAATGTGATGGCTGCTCGGCCTCAAGTAATTTGACGGGAAGTATCTCAACCCAGGGGCCTTGGAGAAATTCATCATCTTTCAACGTCACACTGGTAAGGCACGATGCCTGTAAGTTTGAGTATGTTTAATTGAGCTCGGTGAGGAGAAGAAGAGTCCCGTCAAATTCGAAGAGAAGGAAAGTGATCGTAGAACAGGAAGGGGGGGGGGAGGCACGGTGCCTGTAAGTTTGAGTATGTTTAATTGAGCTCGGTGAGGAGAAGAAGACTCCCGTCATATTCGAAGAGAAGTACGGAGTAAAGTGATCGTAGAACAGGAAGGGGGGGGAGAAGGCACGGGAGAGACCGCCATGGGGGCCTGCGATGGCGACGAAGGTGGTGATGGTGACGGCAAGGTTGATGCCATGCTGGGTAGAGGTGGACTTCAGCTTCGCATTGTCCTCCTGGTCAGCAGAGGTGATGAATAACAACGAAGACAGGCATGATCAAGGCCTAGAACGTGGATCCGTCCACCAGCCTGGACTCAAGGGATGCTCGACCTGCGAGGCCTCACGCCCAGACTGGCCATGGCGAGTCGTTCGATGAGGACTCGCGCGGCTGTTCAGGCCGTGCCCGACTCAAGCCTGTCCATCAATCAGCCCATGCCAGAGCGGGGTCGAGGTGGCACCGCATCGAAGTCATGAAGGACGGAGTTCATCAGACCATAGCTTGAGGCGTTCGCCACCTGTGGCCGGTGAGACGAGTCTGGAGGAGCTGACGATCACAATTTCGAGGAGGAGGACAACATGACCGACCAGGAGGTTCAACGAAGAAGACTGATCATGAAAGAGAAAAGCGGGGAGGGCACCAAAAAAAGAGGCATGTCCTCGGTGAGGCTCGAACTCACGACCTTCAGATGGCCCAATCTGATGATTGAATCATATCATACGATATGAGACTGACGCGCTAACCAACTGCGCCACGAAGACATCGAGATGTGGCGGCATCACGGCGACCTATATCGGCACGGCATCATTGTCCGAGGATCGCAGAGCTGAGGAGAGTTGAAGCCAGACATCATCCGAAGCTCCTTCCAGCCTTCACCATTTGCGTTTCATCGCGACAGACTCATCGTTCCGACTGAGATAACCCTCCGCCTCAAGTCTATCGGTCCCTGCCGGCTTTGATGTTGGTCATCTCTCCAGCCGTGAGTCGGGATGACTCAACTCGCTTGACGCTGGCCACGAGAGAACGAGGACGCCAGTTTGTCAGATGATCGAGGCGCAGACCCTCGCCACGCAGATGTCATGATGTCGAGGATTCGGAAGCGGGCAACATTGCCGCGGGCATCCGCCCCTTTGTGGTGAGTTCACGCCCAGCCTCTGGTCTCTGCTCTTTCGGTATCAGCGATGGTTGCAGCATGATCATGCATTTCCTTTGAGAGCCCCATCAAGAAACACGGACGCGCGCAAGGCTCTGAATCTTCTCAAGGGCCAGTGATATTGCACATGATGGTGCCTCGTCCCATGACGTCGGGCTCTGTTGGACCACCGCGACCTGCACGGCCGACCAACAATAAGGGCAGCTGCATCGTCAATAGAGCTTCATTCCGCTCGAAGAGGAATCTATGCTCAAAGAGAGCCCATCATGGCCAACGTGCTTCTCAGTGGTCGCAGTCGCATGTATGTAGGTACGCATAGATATCCATGCCAGGGGCCGGACAACTCATCGCCCTGCTCTCCATGCCCTCGAGCATATCCATTACATACATATATCGTCGCTCATCTCCCCATGGGGACTCTGCAAGGCTCTGCAAGGAGCAGCTCGAGCGGTCTTGACCGACACGTTGATCGATCCGCCGTCCAAACCACCCCGCGCAAAGATCAAAGCCTCTCCGGCGCCTTTGGTGCAAGATGCAGATGAACGCCCTGATTGCACTACTGGTCTTGGTGCCCCTCGCCAGCTGCTGCAAATGCTTCCCGTATAGTGAGTCGGGAGATCAGGTCGACATAAACGCGACCCATTACTGCTGCGCCAAGTGGAAGGGCCGGTTCGAAGAAGGGTCCAATGACTGCAACGCGCACTCGATTAAGAACAAGCTCAATTCCTTCTTGCACTGCTGCTACGAGCACTTCCTGGAGTCCGATTGCTATAATCCCCGTGGCTAAGAAGCCTACCAGGCTTTTGGATCTTGCGATGATGGAGTGGTGAGCCCCCCCCCCAACTCAGATGTTCTCTCGGCATCATCATCGCTCAAGCGGCCAGTCGCTAACCCTGGCGTTCACACAGAGATGAAGAGCGGGACGGGGGATTTCGAGAGCAGCAGTCTCCCCGATCCTTGTTGCTGGTTGACACGCTTGAATCGCGAACCTTGGGCGCTCGAAGTCATCATACCGTGATGACGTCTTTCGGCATAGCGGGAAAGAAGCTCGAGCTTTAGGACGATCTCTTTGAGAACATGAGTCCTGGATCTTGGGACAACGCAGCGAGGAACAAAATCGGAGGATCGCGCGGGGGATGCGTGCTTTGATGAACTTGAAAACGGGATTAAAGAGGGGCAGATCGAGAAGTCAGAGAGAAGAAAGGATCACCTCGCGGCTTCTGGCGCTTTCTGAGGCTAAGCAGGATCCTGCGGGTCATAGTGGATATACGGATGGCGCCCAAAGGGCGGTTCGCATAACGATGCCCCTTTTCGTCATCGATGGCGCTTTTTCTCACAGTGTGCACAGTCGTCATCTGGCCGGGCTTCCGGCGGTTTCCCATCCTCTGTGTTCTTCTTGTTCACTTTTCTTCTCACTTTCGCCTATCACGCCTAGTGGCACGATTTCGCGTTTTCAAATATCAACACTTTCGTCCCTTCGCCTACCAAGCGATCTCCCTCTCTTTCGTCGCATCTATCGCCCGGGGTGAAATGTTATTGTCGCAAAAGAAAGTTGCTACCTTAAACTACACGTAATTCCGAACAAAGAGCCACGATGAAGATCCTCGCACAACTCTCTCGCTGCGCCCTCTGGGTGGGCATCAGCGTCAAGACCATCCAGAGCGTCCACCAAGCTGCCTTCAGCGCCAGCCCGCAGAACACCGTGCGGTTTCCGAGCAAACCGGACCTGGAGTTGCCTGGACCTGGCTGCAGCACGGCGAGCGGACCTGCTCCGTGGCTGAACCTCTGGAAGGTTAAGGACCAGGCCTGCGCCGAGGGCGAGAGCGAGACTCCCGTCAACATTTTCATGGACTTTCCGAGCGAGATCGGCCTCGGCTTGATCATGAACATCCAGCCTGTCGTGAAGGAGAGCTTGATGAACGACATCGGCACCCACATCGTCGTGCCTGCGGTCGGCACGATGACGATGTCCGGCACCACATATCGACTCGTCCAGCTCCGCTCGGACATGCCCCATCCACTCAGGGAGGCCGAAGAGCGTCACACCATGGTCTGGCACTTTGAGTTCGAGGGCCAAAAGGGTGCGTTTTGAGGATTCTGTTACAACGATCATCCAGATCGCCAACCCCTCGCGCCTAGTTTGGGCAGAGCTGATTGCTAACATCTCCCCCTATCTCTCTTTCTATCTTTCTGCTATTAAAAGACAAGGACCGAGACAAGATCGCCAAGCTCGCCATCACAGTCGACGTCATTGCGACGAATGACATCCCGAGCCAGGACGTTGCCAGTGTCGACGACGACGGAAGCGAGAAGCAGGCGGCCGTTCCCCTCACCCTTCGTTGGCGCTGGGTTCACTCCTTTATTCACGAGCAATCCGCGTTCAAGCAGAGTGGCACGCTGACGACGCCGCCCGGCACAGGAGGCGATCAGTGGTTCTTCCCCAAGAACAAGCCGTATGTCGACGCCCTTACGTCCAAACGCGTCAAGCAGGTGCTAGAGTGGCACGCGCAGTTGGAGCAGAGCGCGAGAGACGCCGCCAACGCGCCGGAGACGACGGAGCAGAAAGTGTTGAGATATCTGCGGCTCTGTGTCTGGATAGCCGGCACGGCGCTGTTATGCGCCGCTGGCGGGTTCGTGTTCTACACGGCGTGCTCGGACATGGTGACGCTGTGGCTTGGGATATACCTTTGCTGGGTGGTCTGGGAGCTCGAGGACGAGTTCTATGGTCCTCAGGCGGCTACTCAGAGATGGGCCCGCGTATGGAAGTGCTTCCAGATTCGAGGGGAGTGAGAAAGAGCAAGGGGATTACATGCGATGATTGAATGAAAGAAGTTGGTTTCAAGCATCAGATTCTCCAACCAGTCATTTGATCTACGTACAGGGTTCTCGGCGATCATTACACAGAAAGCGTGGGGCTCGCGGTGTTGGGCGACGGAATCCAGGAGGCATCCAGTCGGTACACGGGCGCCGAGTTTCAAGCCTCAGGGCCCGCAGTTGGCTCCAACCAGCGATGACATCGACGTCAAGACTTTGAGTGAGTATTGTTTGAGGCGTCATACGAGCCTTTGCGCGTGGGCAGACGCTGAGTTGGATTGTGCTTCCAGATCGATCTTTTGTTGCGCCCCTTGGCTGGACTGGCCAGTAAGGAAAAAGGGGTTTCAATGGATGGAGCGATGCCGATACAAATTTCTGAAGCCACTGAAAATGATTTTGGGAAATGGATCCATGTGCTTGTGCGGAATAGCTCGTGCATGTTGGACAATCTTGGGGCCAATAATTATTGCCAGGCACCCGACGTTTAGAGCTAGGAGCCCTTGTTCACCTTTCGATGGACCCTGGGTCGTCAGGGGCTCTTGATCTTGAATAAGGATAAGAAGAAACCTCCAGCTGTTTTTGATGGCGATGACATTCAAAACGGTGTACGAACGGGTTTCAAGGCCGACGTCGATGCTATCACCAGTACGGAGTAGATAGAAAATATTTAGGGTTAGGGTTGCTACTTCGAGGACCCTCGCGGGCCTCCTACCAAATTCTTCAAACAAGGAGCGACTGGCCCACTAACCGCCTTTTCAATTCGCTCGTGGTGACTTCATTTTCATCTTCATCCTCATCGTCTTGTCGGAATCGAGTTTCGACAAGTGCATTGCGTCTGATCCGTCTTGCGCCATGTCTTGGTGCCGTCCTTCGAAGATGCTGAACCCTCGAAGAGAGCCCGACGTGCTCACATTCCCCACTGACATCAATCATCGCTCCGATGGCGATCGGATTCGCTCGTCCAAGGTCCTCTCGAAATGTCGTCCTGAATCCCGCCTCACATGGATCCAAAGACAGCATGAATGCAGCTCGCCCGACGATCCTGCGAGGCTACACGTACCAAGAAAATGACTCATGATCGCCCAGGATCGAGTGAACGGGACGTGCTATCCGTCCCGCCTCGTGTTATACAGTCACGAGGAGCCGCTTAGTAAGCATAGAATACAGTGATTAATTGTCTACTATTCCTATCTGTAAAGGGCGCTCTAGCCCTTACTTTATACTGCTTAGGCTTACGTAATCGAGCTTTAGATCTTTTATTATAAAGCTTTTAAAGGAAGATCTAAGGCTTATAAAAAAGATTATAACGCTTATAGGGAAGGTCCTTTAGTATGCTTTACGTACTAACTTATAAAGCTTTATTTTAGATCGTAAGCTTTAATATATAAAGTTAGTTTAGATTTATGTTAGACTAATCTAAGCTTTAATTAGGTAGGTTTTCTTATATACCCTTTAGTTAATAAGGTCCTATAAAGGCATTTATAACCTATTAACTATAGCAAAGACAATAGGAAGGTAAAGCTTATAAATAGCTTAATAAGCTAAGAACCCTTTTGTTAAGACCATGCACTAAGAGACGTGGCTTACGCCACTAGAGGTAGCTAAGCAGGGCAGTGCGGGGCTGTGCAGGGCAAAGCGGGGCTAAGCAGGGCTACCCTAAAGCCTATTAGCTAGGCACTTAAGAGAGATTAGTATTACCTTAAGATGTCCTATTTCCTTAGTATTTACTATGTATTTAAAGACAGACTAAGGTAACGGTGTTCTATGTACTTAAGGGGCGCTATCCCTTACCTAGCTAGCGTCCTTTCTCTTATCCTTAGCTTAATATAACACATATAGTCTTTACCTACCTTATAGTCTTTATCTTCTTATACCCTTATTTTAATAGGTTATAAGCCCGTAAGGAGACTTACGGGTACATCTTTATTTTCTTATTTAAGAAATAGCTATATTACGTAACCTAGCTATAGCCTACTAGATAGCTTACCCTAGAGGTAGCTATATTACGTAATCTACCTTATACCCCTTGCTATCTTAGATCGAACTACGTAACCTAGTTACGTAACTTAAAAATAGTACCTAAAGGCACCTTAACTCTTAACTTTGTGCCTTATTACGTAACCTTAGATTACATAATTAAAAGCCTACCCTATAATACGCGAGCACCGGCTAGATAGCTAGCGCACAGCCCTTATAAGGGGCAAGGTTTAACCTTAATTAAGTCTTTTAAGGGCTACAGCAGTTATATAACAGCATTACTAATCTAGGCTCTTAAATTAGCATATTAAGAGACGCTTTGCAGGCTTAGGATACCCGCTAAGCTACCTTAGATAGCTAGATTATCTATTTATCTAGAGAAGTGTAGAAGTTAGTTAACTAGCTATAACAAGGGCTACTAGTTAAGGCTACTAGCAGCACTAGTAGCATAACCTTAGCTACCCTAAACGTTAGCCTTATCTAAGAAGCTTTTAGGAAGGCCTTAGTTTTCTTTAATTCGTTTAAATTAGTAGGACCTAAGAATTATAACTAATAAAAGCAGACCTTTACTATTATGCTTTAGGCTATTAAATTTTAGGAATTCGTTAATAACCTAGCTTTAGCTAAAGCTATCTTAATAGCTAAGAAGGCTATACTCCTTATAATCTTAAGGGATAGCCTAGCTCCTAGCCTAGCTTAATTAATAGCCTAGATTAATAGCCTTACTTAAGCTTATCTTAAATTAGAGCGCTAATACGCCTATTCTACTTGTCTTAAGAGAGAGAGCTTCTATAGGAGCTTTTATAGCTTATCCTTTAGTAGCTACCCTAGAACGCTAGCTAACTTTAATGCTAAATTTAGCAACTATTTAGCTTAGCTATCTATAGCTAAGGTTATTATTACTGTTAAAGATTAAGTTAATTAGTATATAATAGCCTTATCTACTTCCTTTCTGCCTTAGGTAGAACGTATCTATAGTACTATTTAATCTATAGCAGCTACTAGTAGTAATCTAAATTAGATAAATCTTAGCTTAATTATAGAAGATATCTTTAATAAAACTTAGCATAAAGGATTATTAGCTTATTAAGCTGCCCTTAAGGCTTAATTATATAACCCTAAGGGGCGTAATAAGAAGAAGAAGAAGGCTACCTTAGAGGCCCTTAAGCCTTAAGGCACCTTTAAGGCCCTAGTGCCTTATCGACAGCCTACAAGCTAAGGCTTAGGGCGAGGGCAAGGGCTAAGGCAAGGGTCTAGGCTAGGGCATAGCCCTAATAAGCTTACTTAACATTAAGGTAGGAGGCCTTATAAGCTTCTACAACGCCTACCTAGCAAAGTACCTACAGGCCTATTATAAGCTACTAGATTAGCCTTTGCTATACACGTAACCTTTAATCTTAATTTTAGTACCCTAGAAGTTAATAACTTAGTAGCTCTTAATAAGTTAGTAATGTATAGCTTAGCTAATTACCCCTTTAAGGCTAGCTTGCTATATAACATAGGTGCCTTAGTCTATATAGTTAATAATAAGGCCTCTTTTATTAACTATTAAAACAATAATAGTACCTTAGGCTATGTAATAATAGGCGGCGGGCCTATAAGGCCCCTTAGATCTAGCATAGCTACTTTTAACGTCTTAGTTAGCTATAGCCTAGCTATATACTATAAGATCTACCTTCTTAGGGCCCTTTATTGCCCTAATATAGAGCTTAATCTTATAAGTAGCTTAAGGTACTATTAATTAAGAGGCTTCCTTCTAAGGAATAAGCTAATAAGTTAGTAAAGGGCTATGCTAGCCCTCTTTAATTACTAGAAAAACGGGTTTTTCTTAACCGTTAAAGGCACTAAGACCTCCTTAGTGCCCTTAAATCTAACGACTTACTATGCCTACCCTATACGCCTAAGACGCTAGGCACCGACTAATTAAGGCCCTTTATAGCTTAAAATAAGGCTTAAGCTACTAACGCAACAAGAGGCTAGTAGATATAAGGACCTTACTTAGCTATAGCCTTATTAGCAACGCTCTAAACCCCCTAAGATCCCTACCCTAAAGCAGACCCTAGATAATCTTATTTCTAAGGATCTAAGGGATCTTAGCACACCGAAGCTAGCCCTACAGGGCTATTAAGGCCCTAGGCTAGCCCTAGAGCCTTATTAAGAGCTTCTTTAAAAAGCCTACTTATAGCACCTTAGGCT
Organism: Escovopsis sp. TC; assembly: GCA_003055185.1. NCBI lineage: Eukaryota > Fungi > Ascomycota > Sordariomycetes > Hypocreales > Hypocreaceae > Escovopsis > Escovopsis sp. TC. The sequence goes on along the minus strand of NIGD01000005.1, from coordinate 167,860 downwards.
AGGCTATCTTAGCCTAAGGCTTATAAAGAAGACAAGGGTTATCTTAGCTAGCATGCCTAATTTCTAGCTAATTAAGGAGTAGGATTTCGTCTACCTACCCTGCATTAAAGGTAAGACCGTTAAGAGGCTAACTACTAACCCTATAGCTAGCCTGCCGCAAGCCCTTAACGTTATTAAAGGAGACATCTTCTAGATCAAGCTCTTACCCTATAATTAGTAGCCCTATAGCCTGCTATTAGTTAACCGTAAGACCTGCTATTAATAGGTTATCTAATTAGCTAATAAAAGTAAGGCAACGATAACTAAGGCTATTTAAGGCTACTTTAAGGCCTTAAAAAATCGCTATAGCTGCTACCCTATACGCTTTTACTATAACAGCGGCAAGGAGATTACAACTACCCTATAGGAGTAGCTATAGAATAAGAGTATTTCCTTTTCTGTTAGTACGCCCTATACGTATAAGTAAAATAGCTTAGCTAAGAGATCTATTAAGGTTATCCTTAATAGACTTAGGGCTACGATAATAGGCTCTAGCTTACCTTATACCCTTTAGAATTACGTTATCTAGGATATATATAACCTTGTTAACGCTATAGTAGCTACTAATAGGGATCTTATAGCATAGGAAGAGCTCTACAACAACGTTATCTAGCTAGCCTAGACTAATAAGCTAGATTTATTATATTTCTAAGCCCTAGGGGCCTAATATAAGATCCTTATTCTAGAAGAACGTTAAGCTAAGGGCTATAAGCTAGCCCTACGTACTAAGGCAAAGCACCTAGTCTCTATCCTAGGCTATAATACCTACCTTGTCTAGCTACCTAATAGGCGCCTTATCCGTTAGACTAGCTAAATCTAGCTATTTAAAGCCTAGCTTTTAGCTAAAGTACTTATTAGAGGCCCGGATTTAAATAACCTAGGCTTAGGGAGGGTACCTCTAGATCTAGCTCTAGCCTACAGCCCTTCCTCTAGCCTAGCCCTACTTACAGCTCTAACCCCTTAGCTAGAGCCTGTACCTAAAGTTATTAACCTTACTAATAAGGCTTTAAGCCTTAAGTTACCTAATCTAGCTATATATAACTATCTACGTAACCTACTTAATTAGATAGACCTTAATCTTATCTTAGCTACCTTAAAAGCTAAGAATAAACCTACCTTATAAGATAAGCCTTATACCTTTTAAGAAGCTTTTTAACGCCTTAACGCCTTAGCCTAGCTAGAGGCTATAGCAGCTAAATTTTAGTAGCTATTATTCTAAGACGTCTTTACCTTCTAGCCTTAAAATAACCTTCTTTTAAGCTGCTAACTAATAATAAGCTAGCTTATCTTTAAGCTTAAAAAGGACTAATATAAGCACGTAACTAAGCATAAGGCTAGGCTTATAGCTTAAGGCTTTTAGTAAATTAAAGGCCTTAACTATACTAATACCTTTGCTTCTATAGCTATACTAGTTACATAGCAAGTCCTCCTAGCCTTAGCTACAGCTAAAGGCTAGGAAATTAAGCAAATTAACTTTATAAGAGCATTTTTAAACAGAGACCTTAAGGAAGATATCTTTATCTAGCTTTTAAAAAGCTTTAATTAGTTTATTTAGCAAGCTAATCTTAAAACAATAACTAAGCTAGCTTAAAGGGGCTATTTAGCTACCCTAGAGCTATTAGATTAAGCTATTTAGCTTAATAAGACCTTCTACGGCCTTAAGCAGTTATCTCGCGAGTAGCAGTAAGCCCTTAATTAAGCAGTAGCTACCTTAGACTTTAAGCTACTAGCCTTAGATTTAGCTATCTTATATAATTACGTAATAGGCATCTTTATAGTTACCTATATTAATAACTGCCTCCTAATTAGTCTAAGCTTAAGGCTAATTAACGAGATAAAAGAAGCTCTTAATAGGATCTATAAGATAGAGGATAAGGGCCTTACTACCTTATTCCTAAGGGTCTATATTATCTAGGATACTAGAAAAAGGATTATCTAACTATCCTAAGAGCACTTTATAGAAGAAGCTCTTAAAAGGTTTAACTAAGCCTTAGCCTAGCTAGCTAATATACCTCTTATGCCTTAGCTAGTTACGTGCCTAAGGGACTCTCTACTACTTATAGCTAATAAAGCTAAGCTATATTAGGCTATTATTAGCATAGCTATCTATCTAGCTATATAGACTAGGCTAGATGTAGCTTTCGCAGTCTAATTTCTAGTATACTATTTCTAGCTACCTTATAAGGAGCACCTCTTAAGGGCCTATAAGCTATTAGCCTATCTTAAAAGCACTAAGTCCTAAGGCATTAAATACGCTATTTAAGGCCTATAGCGCCTTATAGCTTATTGCGATAGTAACTTCGTAGGGGATAAGGGTACTAGCAAAAGCACCTATAGATACGTTATCTAACTAGCTAGGGGCCCTATAAGCTAGAAAAGCAAGAGGGCTAGCACTATTGCCTTATCTACCTTAGAAGCTAAATACATAGCAATTACAGAGGCTACCTAAGAGCTTAAGTAGTTAGCTAGCCTATTATATAAAACAGACTAAAATATTAATTTTCTAGTTACTTTATACAACGATAATAAGCAGGCTATATCTACTACTAATAACCTTATACTACATAGCTGTATAAAGCATACGCTAATTAAGTTTAGCTATGTTAAAGAGAAGGTTTAAGAGCAGCTAGTTACCTTAGAGTAGATTAACATAGAAGGCAACGTAGCTAATAGCTTTACTAAGCTACTAACTAAGCTATAGCTAGCCTTATTTTAGAAAGGCTTATATAGACTACTATTAGCCTAGCCCTTTAAATCTTACGTAGTTAATTACGTGCACCCTTATTAGGGAGGCTAGGCTAATCTTGCCTAGCTAAATAGCTGTTGCAGGCACGAGCCCGTAGAGGGCGTGCCCCCCCTCTACTGCTATACTTATCTAATAGACCATAGGTCTATCCTATCTTAGAAGAATTAAGCCTTTATAACCTTATTTGCTATACTAACTAGTAGCAACACTAGAGTCGCTAGCTAACCTAGAATTATACTAATACTAATACTATTAACAATATAGTTAAGCACTGCTAGGTTTATAATCCCTATTAAGTATAATTACAGACTAACGCATTGCTTACCTTGCTCCCTTGCTATCTTATATAATAATAAACCTACTTATATTAGATTTGCTCTTTAAGCTCTTTACCTATATCGTTAACTTCTGCTAAGAGGGCTACCTATTCTAAAGAGAACTTATTATATAAGACAAGCTTAGCATTGCTACTTAAATTACGTTAATTAAGAAGCCCTTTTACTAAATAAACAAAAGGTTTAATACTTTTTTACTAATATAAGCTAAGCAACGCGCCTTACTTGCTGCTAGCATTCGCAAATAGCAAAAGATAATTAAAAGCAAATGCCTAGCTGCAAAGGTAAGCATTTACCCCTTCCTGCTTAAAGAGTATATGTTAAAATATAAACTTAACCTAGCTAACTTTTATATTAACGATAACAATAACAATAGCCCTAAGCAAGTCGATAGCCCTAAGCAAGTCCCTAACTTACGTAACACTAAGCTTAACGAGGAAGGCAGAAACAGCACCTTTGTTACCTTAACAACTACCCCTTTACCTACAGCAATAAACCTCCTTCCTCTTATTAACGCCTCTAGTACAGTTACTTTTAACGATACCCCGATCTGCCTCTAGCCTAAGCCCTTACCGTCTCCGCTACCTCTGTCCCTACCTCCGTCCTTACTAAACCTAGCTAATTAAACTATCTTGCTTACTACTAGCCCTGCCTTTAGCTAGTAGCCTTTAGATTAGCTGCTTAGCGCTACTGCCCTGCCTTGCCTTAAGTTATAGGACTAAGGCTAAGCTATAGACCTTTCTCCTGCCTACGCTATACATAGCTTATCTAAATTTTCTTCCTTTCTTATCTCTAACCTAGGGTTTAATTACAGCACTCCTACTGCTATTAACGTTATAACTATAGCTATAGCTAGAAACAGTAAAAGCTTAAGGGGTAACCTACCTCTTTGCTTTAATATCTTTAATAAGCAGCTTAATTAGATAATAGCCTAGCTCTTTTTAGCTGCTAACAGTAGCGTTACTTGCTTTTTTTATAATAGCTAAAAAATCTTTAAGATTAGCCTCTTTAACCCTAAGGACACTGCCCTTACCTTTAACATAAGTACTAGTATAAACTAAACTACTGTTTAGTATAACGTTAACTCCTTTGTTAAAAGCATCTACAATAACGTAACTACCCTAGAACGCAAAAAAGTTATTTGCTTTAACCTTAATTCCTTGCTTCGCAGGAATGCCTAAGCTTAGTAAATTAAGCTCCTTTCTACTACTAAGCGTACTGCTTATAAGGCATTAGTAGACGTATAGATTAAGGCTTTGCTTAATAAGTTCTAACTTAACGCTGTTAAAGCTGTTAACGCTTTAAACGCTATATAGTACACTAACGCTAACTATTAAGCTAGCGTTAACATCTACGCCTAAGCTGCCTAGGTTATCTGTTTAGTAAAAGCTATAGAACTCGCTAACCTATAGTAGCACATAGGCTAGATTTATCTTTACCTTAACCTTAAGTTTTATAAGATTACTTCTAAGCTGCTTCTATAGATTACTATAGCTTAGTACTTAAACTATATTAAAGAAAAACAAAAAGCTTGTTAAGCAGCGTTTATCTTATCCCTTTTTAATGCTATGCTTACCTAGAACAGCTTTTCTTTGTACTAGCTTGTTTAAGCGCCTTCTTCCTTTACCCTTACTGCTACTACTACTTTTAGCAAGCTTGCTAAGGAGTCCTACGCTAACCTTAGCAACGCTTTCTAGTATAACTGTAACTACTCCTTTAGTAACTAGTAGCTATCCTTCTGCCTTTATAGTTATAGAAGATAGCGCAGCTATAGATTAAGCCGTAAACGTTTACCCTTAAACTGTATTTAGCGTAGTAGCTGCTTTTACTGCCTAGCTAATTTAAAGCGCCTTACTACTAGTTTCTATAACTTCTGCTGCTAAGCCTTTAGTAACTAAGTTAACTACTTTAGCTGTACCTATAATAAGGATTTAAGTTTTTACGTTAACCTATCTAATAAAGGCGCTGCTAAAAAGAAGCGCGAGCTATAAGCGTAGGGGTATATTATTGTTAGTAAATTTAAGGCTAACAACGCCTCTGCGGAGTATATTTTAGATACTAATAATAAGACTTAGTCTGCTTATCTTGCTATCCCCTTTATAAAAAATTCTCTCTTATTTAAGCCCTTTAAGTTATTATAGGAAGGGCCCTTACTTAAGCTAAATAAGCGCCTAAACTACCTTAAATATAGCCTTTATTATAAGTCCTGCTTTACCCTTATCTGCTACGTTTACTTAAACGTATGCTCCCTGCTTAAACTACCTTTACGCTGCCTTATCTTACTAGTTTCCTCTTTAGCAGTACCTTCTACTATGCCCTTGTTTAACGAAGCTTACGCTACGTTTACTTTCTGCTATAATTAGGTTATTAAGGCTTAACGCCTATCTAAGTCCTTTATACCTTAGCGCTACTGCTACGCTAAGGTTTAAATTTACTTTAACCTTAACAAAGGTAATACGTACGCTACAGTTAATATTAGCTATTCTAAAATTATTATAGACTATAAATAGCTAACTAAGCATTCCCTAAACGTTACCTTTACTATAGCTAAGACTCCTTAAACTATAAATAAAGTAGCTAGTACTATTAAGCTCTACGAAAAAGCTATTTTTAACTTTTATCTTAAGGGCTGCTTTAACGACGAGGACCTATTTGCTTATTTTCGCGTTAAAGGGTAAGTTATAGATAATCTTTGCCTTAATATGCTTCTTAGTACTAACTTCTTGTCTTAGTATAGGATAGACGTAGTAAGTTTACGTTAGCTGCTAATAGTTAACGCTAGCTATAGTCTTAAGGTCTTAGTCTAGCTGCTTATAAAGCTTAACGCTGTCTAAGCAAGAGCTATAGTATCCCGCTAGATATACGTGCTACCTTATACTATAGTTAACGTACTATTTATACATTAGAAGCTTAACAAGTACAACGCCTACTCTACGCCTTATACCTACTACTTTTCCTTTAACGTCTTAGGTATTATAAGCTATATTAGTAACCTTTCTAGCTTACTTACCTTTACCCTTACTACTAGCTACGCTATGTTTATTAATAACTTTAATAGCTTAGTACGTTTTAACTAGTATAACGTTATTAGCTAGATTAAGGACTATAACATTAAGGACTATATAGTTATTTCTAAGACAAAGGCTATAGCTCTAATAGCATTGCTAGTTAACGACGCTAACCCTGCTAGCCCCTTTAACGTCTTTAACCTTATAATTAGCGCTATTATTAGCGTGCTTACCCTTACTACTAACCTTAGCAATACCTCTTTCTACGATAATTTAAGCGCCTTCTTTAAAGAAGTAATAGAAAAAAGAAGCATAACAAGGAAGCTTAAAGACGTCTTTAAACAAACTAGCAAAGACAGCGTTAAGGTCTACGCTATTAACGACTCTAAAGCTAACTAGCTAACGATACTGCTTAGCGAATTTAATGTATAGTAAGAAAAAGGTATCTTGCCTTTCCTTAACGACGAAAAGATATAGATTAACTTTGTTAATAATTAGCAAGACCTAGTATAAACCTTAAAGCTATACTTATTAAGCATTAAGGATAAAGATTTCGTTAACTAGAAAATAAACAATATGTACGCCTAGGGTTAAGCCTCTTAGATAAAGGGCCCTTGCTTATTTACTAGTTTAATGTTTATTGTTTAGAGGACTCCTAATAAAAGCTATATAGTCGTTAATATACAAAAGCTAAATAAGATTACTGTCCTAGACGTCTACCCTTTCCTATCGTAGAAAGAGATTATTAGTTAGATATAAGGGAAGAGGTATATTACAGTTCTAGACGTATCTTAGTTCTTCTACTAGCTCTTTGTTAAAGAGGAACACTAAAATTAGAACGTTATAATTAGCTTTTATAGTCTTAAGCGCCTTGCTATTGTTATTATAGGTTTTAAAAACAGCCCTACGTACGCTTAGCGGTTTATAGACTAACAGCTCTACGACATTTACGCTTTTATCTACGCGTATATTAACAATGTTATTATTTTTAGCAAGACATTTAAAGAGTACTATACCTACCTCTACGAAGTCCTTAGCTATTTTAAAAAATAGCGCTTTATAATAAACTTTACTAAGTTTTTCTATAGCTACTGCTTTATCCGTTTCCTTAGCTTTTGCGTTAACGCCTTTAGTTTGTTTACAATAGACGACTATATTAAGGCCCTCTAGAAGATTAAGATGCTAATAAACCTAAGAGACCTTAAGACATACCTTAGAATAGTAACCTTTTTACGCTAGTTTATCTATAAGTTCGCTAAAAAATCTAAACCCTTAGAACAAAGGAAGACTGCCTTGCTTACTAGCCTTTATAAAAAGGGCGCTAAGCTTAAGAACAATAAACGTAGCTGCTAGCTAATAGTTAGTAAAACTACGTTCTAGCCTACTAACAAGGAAAGGCGCGTATTCTACATTCTCTAAGACTACCTTACCTACTATATATACCTATACTATTATAACCTTGCTAAGGCTTTATATATTAAGACTAACGCTAGTAGTAAGGGTATAAGGGTCTTTGTTTTTTATATAAACTACGAGTAGTTTAGTACCTTAACCCCTATAGACAGTATCTAACTAGTAATGTTCTTAAGTTGCTGCCTAACCCTTTCTAAGACTAAGTATAAGCTAACGGAATTAGAGGTAGCGTGTTTAGTCTAGGCCTGCCGTTAGCTATGCGTATTAATTTAATCTAACTACGCTTTAGTATAAGCCTTAACGGACTACGCTGTAACAAAGGGCGTTGTTATATATAATACTATGTTAACCTTAGATTTAGTTAAGTTAAACCCTTAACTAATAAACGCGTTAATGTTCTTTAGCTAATTTTCCCTTAAGGTTTATTATATCTTTAAGAAGTTAAATTTTATGCTTAACGCCCTTTTACGCCTACCTATAACTAATAAACCTATTAAAGAAGATATAAACGAGCTAAATAATATCTAAAAGGACAAAGACGCATAGGTTACTGCCTTAGAGCTAATTATTAATAACAACCTCCGCTAGCGTATTATTAATAGCTACCTATTTAATAAGAAGTAGGCCTAATTCTTAGCAATAATTAATAACGCTAAGAGGCCTTTAGTTTAAAATCCCTTAACTAACGACTTAGCCTTAATAAGCGCGCTTACTACGCCTAAGGTTACCTTCCTATTTATTAAAGAAAGCAGCCTTTTCTTCTACTACCGTTAAAACAGTAAGCATTAGCTATGTATCTTAAGGAGCTGTATCCTATAGGTACTATATACTATTTATAACGCTAATTTCTACGCTAAGCTTTCTAAGATGTTTATAAACCTTAAGGATTTTTCTTTCTATAACAAGACCTACTTAGTCCGTTAGTACGTTAAGCACTATTAAACCTGCCTTTAAAATTGCACTAACTAGTTTAAGCTACTAAGGAAGCTTTAGCTAATCCTTTTAAAGTTCTACCCTTTCTATACTATTGCAATAGATTTTATTGTTAAGCTTTTTAGTGTCTTTGCCTTACGTTTATTCTAGAAGCTGTGCAATAGGCCTAAGGACCTAGACTCCTTAATAACAGTTTTATATAAATTCTTACGTAAGACCTTCTTAATCCTAGGCTCTTTTTGCTATAAGGCGTTGTACTAGGTAGATATGCTACTGCGTATACTTTTCTTTTATAACTAAGGGGTACTAAAAGTAATTATATTAGACTATAACTTTAAGTTTATGTCTAACCTATAGAAACAGCTGTTTAACTAGCTAGGCATAAGACTTGCTTTTAGTACGTTGTACTATCCCTAGACTAATAGCATTTCTAAGAGGAAGAACTAAACAGTTAAGATCGCAATCTATTACTATACTATAACCTTTAACACGTCCTAAGTTAACGTAATCCCTACGCTTTAGTTCTCCTTTAATAATAACCTTAGTACCTTAATTAGCTAGTCCTTAAACGAACTAGTGTATAGGTTTTAACCTGCCTTTGCTATAGATCTACTTATCTAGCCTTTAGGTATAACAGAGGGTCTTATAAAAACACTAAAACTTAATTAAAGCGCCTTTAATACCCTCTGCTACTTATACCTAAAGGAGGCTAAGCGCTTAATAGATATCGCGGCTATATAAGCTAAGAGATAGTATAATAGGAAGCACTGCTTTTAGTCCTTTTAAAAAAAGGATATAGTTTACCTAAAACTCTATTATAGCTTCTACTTGCTAAGAAAGCCCCCTTATAAGTAGTTTTAGTAGTAGGCTAAGCTATTTAAGGTCGTTAAGCCTATTAGCCCTTTAGCATATTACCTTAAACTTTTAGCTGCTTAGAAAATTTATAATATTATCTTAATTGCTTACCTTTACCTTACCCCCTTAGGCAGCAACCTATTTAGCTATAAGATTAAGCCCTTTAGCCTAGTAACAGTAAACAAGGACAGCAAAGACTAAGAGGTTAAGAAGATTATAAAAGCAAAGGTAAATAAGCGTAGCTAATAGCTTTACATAAAGTACCTTGTATAATAGAAGGGATTTAGCGCTAAAGATAACTAATAGATTAAGAAAAGAAAGCTACTTCTTATAGCTATTAATACCCTTAACAAGTATAAAGCTTAGCATAAGCTAGTATTAGTAAACAACACAGCAACGGAGGATCTTAAGTATAAGGAAGTAGAGGAGATCTTATAAGCAGCTAACTTTTAGATTAAGATTAAGGAAGCTAGCTAAGGGACTAAGAAAAAGAAACAAGGCATAGGAAGTAAGTAGTTAAGGAGAACATAAGCTAAATAATTAAGACGATTATTTCCTTAGGGGTAGCACTTGTTGTAGGCACGAGCCCGTAGAAGGCGTGCCCCCCCTCTACTGCTGTACTTATCTAATAGACCACAGGTCTATCCTATCTTAGAAGAATTAAGCCTTTACAACCTCATTTACCGTACTAACAGCCCTTATTTAGGGCTACCCTGTAGCTCTAAGAAAGAGCTACCCTACAGCCCTTAAGGGCTAATAACCCTTAGTTAGCACGATAATACCTTAACAAGGATAACAACCTTTAACGACCCCTGCCGGTAGCTTAACTACTACTTACTAAAGTAGTTACTAGGCTTACTGAGGCTCTTACTAAGCCTTTAGCTTATTATAAGGATAGCTTCCCTTAGTAAAAGCCCTATACTAAGCCCTTAACCTAAGATTAAAGGCATCTAGGCTACCTTAAGCTCTAAGCCCCTCTAAGAAAGGATCCTCCTCTATAGAGAAGCTACCCTAAAGGCAGAAGCTGCTAACATTTACCTCGCAGAAGTAGCTAAGGCTCTACTTTAGCTAGCTAGCTTAGATTATTATAGCTTTAGCACTAGCTTAGATCATTATAGCTCTAGCACCGGCTCCGGCACCGGCTCTAGCACCGGCCTTAGCACCCGCTCCGGCTACGGCACCGAGTCTAGCTCTAGCTCCGGCTATAGCCTAAGCCTGCCGGCGGCTTAACCTTAGCTTTATAGGGCACCTACCCTAAGCGTACACTAAAGGCTAGCATTAGAGTTACTTAACTTGTTACGTAGCTCGCTAAACCTAGGCCTCTTCGATAAGTACAAAAGGCTGCTTATAGAGACCCTTTATAAGGCTCTAAGGCTTACCTTAGAGGAGATACGCTAAGAGGCTTAAGACTAGCTTAAAGACTAACAGCCTTATACACTAGAAGAGGACCTATTTAAGCCTTTAGAAGGGTTAGCTACCTTATACATAAGTAAGGGTATAACGTAGAGCTTTAATAATTAGCTGTAGCAACTTATATACTAATTAAGCTACTTAAGCTACATAAGCTATTCAAGCTTAGCCTTAGATTAACAAAGGCTGCTACCCTATAGGCCTTTATACAGGCTAATAAGTATAAGCTTTAAGATGCCCTACCTTATACAGCTAGGCATTAGGGGGAGTGTTAAGACTATGCACTAAGAGACGTAGCTTACGCTACTAGAGGTAGCTAAGCGGGGCAGTGTAGGGCTATATAGGGCAAAGCAGGGCTAAGCAGGGCTACCTTAAAGCTTATTAGCTAGGTACTTAAGAGAGATTAGTATTACCTTAAGATGTCTTATTTCCTTAGTATTTACTATATATTTAAGGATAGACTAAGGTAACGGTGTTCTATGTACTTAAGGGGCGCTATCCCCTACCTAGCTAGCGTCCTTTCTCTTATCCTTAGCTTAATACAACACACACAGTCCTTACCTACCCTATAGTCTCTATCTTCCTATACCCTCATTTTAACACCTTTTACTTTTTTATTATTAAAGCTTTAAGTAAGCGTGTATAGTGCTTAGTAGCAGTCTTAAGAGCGTAGATAAAGTAAATAATTTAAAGGGATAATAAGATATAAATAGATATATAAATAAAAGAGCTATCTTAATACCTTAATAATACTTTCTTAAGCTTTAGATCTAGCTTCTTAAGATCGTTAATATAATAGCCTATAATGCTTTGTTTTCTTTTTCTTTTTAACCCTTTTAAAGCTTTATTTTTAGTCTTAAGCCTATTAAAATTGCCTATACATCCTTAAGGTATATTAATCTAAGCTCTAGACAGTAGCTATAAAAGGCCTTTTATTATAAAAGGATACTTAGTGCTTAAAATTGTTTTTTATAGCTTTATAGCCTCTCTTAGACTTATAGAGTAAGCGCTAATAGCTATTATAAATTCTTAAGAGCATAAGAACTATGCCTTTACTACTATGCTTAAAGCTTCTTTTTCGTTTAGCTATATCCCTTTTGCTAAGTAAGTAAAGTTATATAAAGAAAAGTAGCCTTTTCCTTTTAATCCTTTGTTTTTTAAGTTTAAGCTTAAAACCTTTATCCTTAAAGCGTAAAAAAAAAAAAAGCAGCTTATTACTAAGCTTTTTAAGCCTTAAATGCTGCTTCTTTTTTCTTAAAAGCGCTTTATGCTAAAGACCTTAAATCCTTTTATAGCTATACTTAAAGCTAAGCTTAAAACCTTTTAAACTAATCTTAAGAAACAAGCTAAAATGCTTTATTATAGTACTTATATTACTACTAATAAAAGGGTTATTAACCCTTAGGCTAACTATTATAATCTAGCTTATATTAAGGTCTTAAATATAAAGGATATAGCTTTGCTTTACCTTTATAAGCGTTGCTTATAGTCTTTTATAGCTAAGAAGCGTACTAATCTTAATAGGTACGTATAAAAAGGAAGGCGCTTAATGCGCTATAAGCCCTGCTATATAAGCTTATACTTTTATAGTAATATATATATATACTGTTTTACTGCTTATGTTAAGCTTTAAGTCTTAGCTAATCCTACTTAGTGCTCTTATACTAAAGTAGATTTCTCTTTAGCTTATTGCTATACTTACTAATAGTAATTAAAAGGTATATTTTCCTTAAAATTAAGCTTTAAACAGCTTATTAATAGCTCTATAGCGTGTCTAAGAAGGCAAGGCTTTGCTTAAGAGGGCCTTTTAGTTCTAGGATAAGTATCCTAGCTCGCTGCCCGTTCCTCCTGCTAGCAACGGAGCTCCTGCTAGCACTGCTGCTAACGGTGCTGCCGCCGCTGCTGCTGCTGCTGCTGCTGCTCCTAGAGCTCCCCTAGCCGCTGCTGCTACTTAGCAGGCTAAAATTAGGGGTATAAAGGCTTAGTTTAACTACCTTTAGTATATAGAGGATCGCTATGCTACTCTATAAGCAGCTAGCGTATATCCTTAAGCGTAAAGTAATAGGTTTATAGCTTAAGTTATAATAGTTAAGCTTTATAAAATAGTATTATTTATATATTTAAATTAACTTCTTTAGCTTTAGGATTGTTTTGCTTTAAGAGCTTTACTATATTTAATAGAGCTTTAAATCTCTTAAATTTTTATCTTAAGAAGGCTTTTATAAGCTTATTAGCTAGTATCTTAAGCGTAAGAACGAATTAGAAAATAAAAGAGCTTTTTTAGTGCTTTTAGCGTGCTTATATACGCTATATATTAACGTAATAGAAGCGTATATTTATTTTTTTTATATCTTTAATAATAAGTTTAATAGTCTATAGGTTATTATAACTAAGCTTAAAAAGCTTTTATAAGTTAAAATAAATCTCTTAGAAAAGCTTTTAAACTGCTATTGTTTCTTTAATAATCTAATTAAGCGCTAAAAGCTTTGCTTTAGTACTTAAAGTTATTACTATCTTTTGCCTTATAGCGTTCTAGATAATAAGGCCTTTAAATAGCGTAATAAGATACCTTTAAAAAGACCTTTAGGTTTTAATGTTATCTTTAAAAGAAGCGTTGCTTAAGGCGCTTAAGACCTATATTTCTCTAGCTTTTTTATAGCATAGTAAGCTTTTACGTATAGTAAATAGGTATTAAATAAGCTAATTTATAGCATAATAATGCTAAGTGCTTAGGTTTATAAAGAAATAAGAAAGGTATAAGGCTTTAAAGCTTATATCTAGGCATATTATAATAGCTACGTATAAGATAAACCTAATTTTCTTTTAGTAGCTTTTAATAAAAGCAGCTATTGCTATACCTTTATTTTTAAGGAGATAAGCTTTAGGGATAAGGATTAATAAGGTTTAGGTACTATCCTTAAGCTTAAATTAAGAGGCTATACGCTTAATATAAAAGTTAAGAGATAGGTATATCTTCTTAAGCTTTTAGTCCTTTACTAGCTTAATACTAAGGAACTACTCTACGTTTCCTTTATTATAAAGCTTATATTTAGCCTTTAAAGCTTAGGTAATATAGTTAAATTCTTTATAATTGTTCTTATAAAAGGTAAAAAGGATGTTGTTTACGTAGAAGATTATAAAAAGTTTCTTATTAAGTATAAAAAAAAAGCATAGCTCTTTATTGCTAGCTTTAAGTCTAAGCTTTAGAAGGCGTTATAAAAACTTATTAAACTATAGCTTTAGTAAGTCTTATAGCTTATATAGCGCCTTCTTTAGCTTTAAGTACTAGTTAAGCTTCTTAAATCCTTTTAAGAGCTAATACGTAATAAGAACTATGCTTAGGTCCTTATGTACGTTTAGAAACGCGTTTTTTATATTATATTTCTTAAGTTTAAGATTAAATCTTATAGCTAAAGCAATTATAATATAAAAGAAGCGTACTATAAGTGTTACTATATACGTACTCTTAATTATAGAGCTTTCTTAAAGGTTACTACGTACTATAAACCTAGCTTTATATTATTTTAGATTGCTATTCTTATTAAGTTTATATATAAAGACTTATCTAATAAGTAGGGGCTTAGACTAAGCTTTGTTTATGTTAATAACTTTTTATGTTTTTTTTTCTTTAAAAGCTTTATATTTTAAGTAAGCAGCTTCTATAAATAAATCTTTAAACTTATGCTTTTATATATCTTTTTAGTTTATAGGTAGTAGTAGTAAGCTTAAAAAATACTTAGCTTAGTCCTTAGGTAAGGTACCTAGCTTTTTAGCAAGCTTTAGTTTAATAGCACTAAGTATTACGTTAAAGACTATATAGTAGTTCTAAAGCTTAGTTTCTATAGGTAAGTCTAAATATCTTTATCCTTTAGTGCTTATAGCTTTAAATCCTAAGATTAAGGAGTAAATATAGTCTCTTTACGCTTTATCTTAAGTCTTTTACTATGCTTTGCTTCCCTTTTAAGCTTAATTAGGTAGGTATACTTATAAGTTATAAGAGGCTAGTTCTTTACGTAGGCGTATACTTCTTTATAGTTGCGTTATTAATGTAAAAAATAAAGCTTAGGTATTTATAGTTAAGACTTTAGCTAGCGTATCTACTGCTCCTTAAGCTTTTGTTTATTATATTAACTGCTTTTGTTTACGAAGATAAGTAGCTTTAGGACCTAGGTATATATCTATTTTTGCCTACCTATTACTTATTTTACTGCTCTATTAAGCTTTTTTCTTTTTTTCCTTATATATAACTATATATTTTATGCTTTCTTTTAAAGGACTTAATAATTAAGAAAGGGTTTTTTAAGGCATTTAAAGTCCTATAGTTATTAAGAGATTGTAGTGTTTAGCGCTTTTAAGCGTTTTTTTAGTAGTTTTATGCGTTAAATTAACTATAGCTATGCTTATAAACGCCTTTACCTTTAAGTTTAGACGCCTTATAAGGTCCTTAATAAGTCTTTTAAACGTCTATTAATGTTAAAGTAAGAGTTTAAACTATATATTATTTACTTTATCTTTAAAGCTTAATTCTAAGAATAGCTTGTTTATAGTAAGTATCTTAAGCTTAGGTTTAGCTTAGTAAGCTTTCTTATTATAGAATTAAGTTTTATTAAATTTAACGTTATAAGTAGTTATAACCTTATAGAAGTATAAGATCTAAATGTAGTATAAGTTAAAGGTAGTATACTTAACTAGATATCCTATAAGCCTTTAAAAGGTTGTTTTAAACGACCTTATATACCTTCTTGCTTTACGATTATAATCTAGAACGTAGGCTTTATACTTATACGCTTAGATCTTAGCTTAGCTTAGCAAGAAGTCTACTACGCGCTCCTAGATAAGGATTAGTACGCTATAGAACTATAATTCTAACTTATAGATAAGGGATTCTATGCTATTTACCCTTTTAAGGCTTATATTATAGAGATAAGCTATAGTATATACTGTCTTAGGCTAAAGCTTAGCAAGGAAACTAGCTTTTTCTTTTATCTTAAGCTGCTTTATTATAATCTCCTTCTTTACGTATTCTATAGCCTTATTTAGCTTATACGTATAAGAAAGAGCAAGCTCTAGGTTAATGCCTTTAGTATATACCTAATCTTAATAAATAGTAATGCTATTTATACTAATTATAGCTGCTTTATTGTTTTAGCATATAACACAAATAGTAAGCTTATATTACTTTTTAACTTAGCGCTTAAAGCTAAATAGTACGTTAAATAAGGTGTTTATATACTTATTAAGTAAAGGCAAAGTAAGAATCTACCTACTATACTTATCCTTAATAACTAATAGCTAGTTAAAGCTATTATACTCCTTCTTATAGTCTTAAAGGTCCTAATATATACGCTAAAAAGGGCATAAGCTTCCTTTTTTTAAGGGTCTCCTTAAGATAACTTAAGAAGTATAAGTTTAAGCGTAAGTTTTATACTTAATCTACTTAGTGCCCTTAATAATAACCTTTTTTATATTATAGACTAAAGCTTATAAAGCTTTAGGTCTTAAATGTTTTGCTTAGAGGTACTATAGCATTTCCTTATCTTCTCTAAGACTTAATAGGTCCTTAGTTATACGTTTCTTTTGTACTACGCTTATAAAAGCTACTTAATTAAGCGCTTTAAGCTTAAAAATAGTATTATAGTTAATTAGTATTATATTAAGATTAAGGTAAGAGGATAGTAGCTTATATTTAAAAAAGGTAAGGTTATGCTTATAACTAAGGTTTGCTATAATAACGCTACTGCTTATATTGCTATAATAGAGCGTATAATTATAGCTATAGTACTATATACTAGCCTAAGCAAGCTTTACTTTTAAGATAATATTAATATAGAATCCCTTAATTAAAGCTACGTTCTCTAGCTTAAGATCCTTAAACTAAGCTCCTTTAGCCTTGTTTAGAACTTTATAAATAATCTAAGTTCCTTTTCTAAGTACCTAAAAGGTTCTAGTCCTAGCTTTAATAACGTTATAGCTATCGCTAAAGATAAATAAGCTTAGCTTAAGAAAGAAGCGTTTATTAATAAGATAGATTGCTTTATAGTTGTTTAAGATAGTACTCTAAGATAGTAAGTGTTAAGCTTAGTAAGCTATAGTAGCGTATAGTTTAATCTTAGGTTCCTTAAGAAACTTTACTAAGTTAATTAGTACTACGTTAATGTTCCTTAAGAAGCTTAGTTCTTAGGTCTTAAGTACGCTTATGTTTTATCTACTGCTTTTTAAAGATTCTTATAGCAAAGACTACTTATCTTCTTTAATATAGTCTAGAATAGTATGTTTAGTGCTTAGTAAGCGTAATTTCCTTAGGGTTAAGACTTGTTTAAAGGTAAATTTAATGTTCTTATAGGTCTAAGGGGTCTAAGGATAGTAATTACTATAAAAGCATTCTTTCCTTTTCTTTCCTTTTTTCTTTTTCTAAGCTTAGTTAAACTTATCCTTAAGCGTAGCAAAGATCCTTAGGATCCTTAAGTAGCCTATAGCTTATATATAAGCGTTAAAGTACTTAATATAAGTATTAAAGCTCTTAATTTAGTTTAAATACCTATTAAAAATAGCTTTATTAATAGTAGTAAGCTTAGCTATAGCTTAAGATAAGGCAAATCGTACTCTTATAGCTTTAAGGAAGTCTATAACAGTAGATATACCTTTAACCTTAGGTATAAAGTACATATATCTATTATTATATGCCTCCTTAAAGGTCTATTACTACCTTTTATGCTTAGTGCTAGCTTATTAAGCTTTATTTAAAGCTACTTTATATTTAGTATATATTATTTAGATTTAAGCTTAGTTGCTTAGTATAAATTACTTTTTAAGATTAAGCATAATATCTTAAGTTATAAATCGTTCTTTAGGACTAAAGATCCTTTTAAGCTACCTAATAGTATTATAGTATATATTAGTTTTAACTGTTTACGTTATCTATTTACGTATAGCTTAGTAAGTACGCTGTTTTTTATAGATAAGCGTTATTAAGGTTATATACTTATAAAAGCGTATATTATAAAGCATAGTAATAATACTAAGATCTATAGCATTAAGTTAAGCCTTAGTAATACGTCCTTAAGCTTTAGTTATACTAGTAGAAGCACTTAATAAAGTAAGCTTATAAACATTATCCCTTTAAGTGTCTTGCCCTTAAGCTTTAAACAAAGCCTTTAGTGCTTCCTTTAATAAGTAAGCAACGCTTTTTAAGGTTTACGCTTCTAGCCTAATAGCTCTAAGGGTAAGCTTTAGTTAAATATCGTTAAAGGTTAGCTGCTTAAGCTCTTAGTAGCTGTTTAAGCAAAGGTTTTTCTAAGGGTTAACGACGTCTTAGATTTTATAGGTTTAAGCTTTATTTTTTAAAGCTTAGAACTATATAACTTAGTTAGTAATTAAGTAAAGCTTAGGTTCCTTTTGCTAAGCTTAGATAGCTATATTAAGAGCTTAAAAAGGTTAAGTTAAGAATAAAAGGTAGTAGAATAAAGATTAGTAAAAAAGATAAAGACTTAAGAATTAAAGATAAAGATTTAAAAAAAAGATAAGGAAAAGAAGGATAAGTATAGTACTTTTTAAAGCTTAAAGTTCTTAGTTTAAGAACTATATAAGCTTATAACTATTATATAGTTATAAAGAGCTGCTTAGTAAACATAAAATATAGTAATTAATTGTTTACTATTCTTATTTATAAAAGGCGCTCTAGCCTTTACTTTATACTACTTAAGCTTACGTAATTAAGCTCTAGATCCTTTATTATAAAGCTCTTAAAGGAGGATCTAAAGCTTATAAGAAGGATTATAACGCTTATAAGGAAGGTCCTTTAGCATGCCTTACGTACTAACTTATAAAGCTTTATTCTAGATTATAAGCTTTAATACACAAGGTTAGTTTAGATTTATGTTAGACCGATCCGAGCTCTAATTAGGCAGGTCTTCCCATACCTCGCTTATGCAATCCCCGCTTCATCGGGTGTCGCAGATCCCATCGTCACGACCAACGGACCTTTGAGTGTGGGGCGACCTCTCAAATCTTTCCCCTTCTCTGCTCCCTAACTCTGAGACTGAGACTGGCACCGAGTCTTCAAGGCAGCTCAGAGTCGCGTCGAATTCACCACAGCGCTTCGCGATCCACGCGATCCGTTCTGCGTGCTCTGTCTCCGCCGAAGCATCAGGTCCAGGAGCGGCTGGGAATCATCCATGATGTTGCGCAAGAAGATCAGCAGCTACCTCCACACCGATTACGCGCCGGGGGAGCGGGCCCTGGTGCAAAAGCTGGACTTCTTCATCCTCTCTTTCTGCTGCTTGAGCTACTTCATTAACTATGTGAGTGCATGCCCCAGTCACTTCCCACCTCAGCCGAAGAAAGAATCCAACTGTCGCCGGATATTAATCGAGGCGAGGGGCAAGGTAGCTTGACAGATCAAACCTTGCGAATGCATACGTCTCGGGTATGAAGCAGGACCTGGCGTTTGTCGGCAATCAGCTCAATGAGATCAACACTTGCTTCACCGTCGGCTACGTGCTCGGCCAGGTCCCGTCCAATCTCTCCCTGCAATTCGTCAGGCCTCGCATTTGGCTTCCTCTCATGATGCTTCTGTGGGGGGGGCTCACCATGGTGACTGCGTCTGTGAGCCACCCGCAGTCCATTATGGTCATTCGCTTCTTCCAGGGCATCTGCGAGGCATCCACCTTCGCGGGCGCGCACTACATCATGGGGTCGTGGTATACGGAACAGGAGCTCGGAAAACGAAGTGGCATTTTCACTTCCTCGGGCTTGGCAGGCACCCTCATTGGGGGCTTCATCCAGACTGGCATCCACAAAAGCCTCAATGGATGCCTTGGCCTCGCCGGATGGAGGTGGCTCTTCATCATCGATGGTATCCTCACCATCCCCGTCGCCCTGTACGGCCTACTGCTTTTCCCGGACACGCCCAGCTCGACGTCAGCTTTCTACCTCAAGGACGACGAGAAGCGGCTTGCCGTGACTCGACTTTCCCCCTTCGATGATCATCAAGACCACAACCAGAAGCTACTTTCCCTCTGTTTTCTCAAGAAGGTCCTCTCGTCGTGGTATTGGTGGGGATTTGTCGGTCTCTGGGTTATCGCGGGGGAGACGGAATCTCTCAGCAGCAACTCGCTTCTCGCACTCTATCTCCAGGCCCACCCCACCCATAAGTACAGCATATCACAGCTCAACAATTATCCCACCGGTGTTGCGGCCGTCGGCATACTTTCGACACTCTTCTGGGCTACCTTGACCGACTTCCTGGGCGGCAAGCGATATCTCGTGGGATACTATATCGGCATCACGGGGATTTCAACTGCCGTGATGGTCCTTATCTCCTCGTGGCACGAGGCGAGCGCAGCATCCACCCCTGTCACAATGGCAGCCTATTACTGGGCAGGGTCCATGTATGCGTGCCAAGCCATCTTCTTTGCATGGTGCAATGATGCGATGCGCCTCGAAGAGCATGCCTTTAGGGCCGTCGTACTCGCAGGCATGAACTTGGGGAACAATGCCGTCAATGCGTGGTGGAGCATCATCTTTTATGGTGCCTCCACGGCGCCGTGGTTCAGGAGGGGCATGTGGGCCATGATCGCGACCTCAGCCGCTCTTATCATCTGGACTGTCGGGCTATCGTATCGTGATGGGAGAAGTCGGAGATCGAGGCGCGACGTCCTCGACCTGCAAGGCTGACGATCAGGCCGAGGCTTGAGATGCTCAGCCCGACATAAGCAGCCCCTCTTTCTTTTGCCTCGATCCACCAGACATGTGGTGGAACGACGAGCATCGCGGAAAAGCTTCTTGACTTCTTGATGCTCACTGTATTCGTACAGAGCACATCATAGCCTACAGACAAATCGCGCAGACTGACCCCCGCACTGAAGCCCCCGCATTTCTGAACTTACAAAAAGGCGGCTGATCGGTTTCTTCGGCGTTCACTCAATCCACTGGAGCGTACACGTTCGATCGAGGCAGCATTGCAAAATGTCACCGAAGCGTCTCGAGGATAAAGTGGTCATCGTGACAGGCGGAGCCGGTGCATTTGGCTCGGCAATTTCGACCCTGTTCCATAATGAAGGGGCCAAGGTGATTATTGCGGACATCAACATTGAAGGGGCTCGTGCCCTGACTGCAGAGCTCGGCTCTCCAGCTGAAGCCTTCACACTCGATTCGAGAAAGCCAGCGTCATGGAAGGAATGCCTCGACTTCGTTCTCGAGACTCATGGAAGGCTTGACATTGTGGTCAACAACGCGGGAAGGGTGTACCTCAACATGGCTGCCGAGGTCGTTCCGGAGGACACCTTTGACGCGGTCTTCGACCTCAATGTCAAGTCGACTTGGGCATCCGTCCACGCGATCGTGCCGTACTTTTTGGAGCAGCAAAGGAGGGGCTGCTTTGTCCAGGTCGCGAGCTCGAGTGGTGAGCGGCCCGGGCTGGGCGCGGTGTGGTACGGCGCTTCCAAGGGCGCTGTCATCACTGCCACAAAGGGCCTGGCTGCGGAGTTCGGGCCGAAGGGAATTCGATTCAATGCTGTGTCTCCCGATATCGCGATCTCGAAAATGTCAGACGTCCTTGCATTCGAGCGCTCCATCATCCCTCAAATCGCCCCTTAGACGACCTTGGGATCCCGGCCGCTGATGACTTGAGGTTCAGGGCGAGCAATTTCTTGGGCGTCGAAGCCACGGAGGAGCTACTACAACCTTTGATGGCCACGTTGCCCTTGCAGAAGATTACGAAGCCGTCTGACGTTGCCAATGCATGCTGCTTTCTCGCGAGCGACGAGGCATCCCACATCACTGGCGTGAATCTCCCGGTGGACGGAGGACGCTGCATTTGAGGGGGTCCCGCACGGGCGGGGCGCATAAGGGGTAGCAGGGAACAAGATCCGATGGGTGTCAATTACTTTCAACTATACCTCGCTCACAGCCCCTGAATGAAATACGCGGCACTCTTCGCCACCAAGAATCTCTCCAAGGCAACCTCCTTGCCGGACTCTTTGCCATGCCCACTGTCTTTCATCGCGCCGAAGGGAAGCTCAACCGGTGAAACCATGACTGTATTCTGTCGCGGGATCAGTTTATGACTCCATCGTCTGTGTGAACTTTGCCAGTGGAAGAGACTTACCAGACCAATTGTGCCGGCCTCTAGCCTCTCGAAAAGCCTCCATTGTCGGTCGCCATCGCCAGAGAAGACGTAGCTGGATAGGCCGGTGGCCGTGGCGTTTGCCCTCTCGACCACCTCGTCTTCGCTATCGAAGACAGAGATACCGATCAAGGGGCCAAAGATCTCTTCCTGATTCAGCAGCATGTCATCTGTGACGCCTGTCAGGATGGTCGGCTGCATGAAATACCCTTCTGTCTCGGTGACCCTCTTCCCCGTCCCGTGGGCCAGCTTGGCGCCCTTCTTGAGCGCGTCCTCCACCAAGGCCTCGACCCGGTCCAAGGTCCGTCGCACGACGACAGGTCCCATCGTAGTGTCCTTATCCATGCCGTGCCCGATGCGAATCCTCGCAGCGTGCTGCACGCATTGGCTGACAAGCTGATCGTGGACACCACGCTGGACGTACACCCTGTCGGGGTTGACGCAGGTCTGGCCTGCATGGCACCACTTGAGCATGGACAGTTGAGCCGCGGCTGAGGCGACACTGGCATCGTCGAATACCATCACGGGACAGTTGCCTCCGAGCTCCATGATGGTCTCCTTAAGGTTCCTGCCGCAGATCTCGGAAAGGATGCGACCGACCCGAACGCTGCCCGTGAAATTCACCAGCCTGACGACCGGGTGGGAGCACAAGGCTTCGGCAAGACTCGGCGTGCCCTCTTCACTCGCCGTCAACACGTTGAGCGCTCCCGGAGGGAAGCCCGCACGCAGTGCCAGCTGGGCGACTGCGATAGCACTGAGGGGTGACTCTGGCGACGGCTTCATGACCACCGTGCAACCCGCTGCCAGTGCGGCGCTCGCCTTCTTGACGGCAAGCTGTAGCGGGTAGTTCCACGCGACAAGGGCAGCGGTCACGCCGATGGGCTGCTTGATGGTGAAGCCCTTGTGGCCCGGTGCGCCACTGGGCGAAATGGTCGTGCCCTGGATGCGCTCTGCCTCGCCGGCGAACCACCACTGACACTCCATGGCATGGTGAATCTCCCTGTATGCCATGGCCAGGGTCTTTCCTGTCTCATAGACGAGGATCTTGCCCAGGTCGGCCTTTGCCTCGCCGATGAGTTCTCGCCACTTGAGGAGGCAGGTGGCACGCTGGCGGGCAGTCCATTTGGAGTAGACCTTGAAGGCCTTCTGCGCAGATTCAACAGCGGCGGGGACGTCGGCCGCGCGGCAGTCCGGGCACGATCTCCACACCTTGTCGGTGGCGGGGTCCCGGATATCGAAGCGCTTCTCGGAGTCTGCCGCGGCGATCAATTCGCCATGGATGAAGCAGTCTGGCTGGCCAAGGGTCGGATCATCGAGCTGGAAGGGGAGGTCTGACGCCATGGCTGCCGAAAAAGTCAGGGGTACGAGCATGAACGAATCCCGATGCAGTGATTGATTGTGTGCTTGTGCAATTTGGAGGCGTGGGGCCTCGAAGTCTTGGAAAAGGTGATGATGATGGGCGTCGGGATTCGGGGATCGGGAGGCGGTGAGAGGCTCTTCAAATACAAATCGTTGGACAGCGACCCTGTGGTTTGACTGGGAACGGGTTTCGTCACGCAGACCGGCCGGGATGCGAAACCCGTCGGCGCATGAATCCCGTTTCCGAGGCGGCTTATTAGAACCGGCCCGAGGCCGGACCCGCACTGAAGGCCGCATACTGGTAACGGCACATCTATCCATCCATGAATGCCAACCAAGGTTCTCCTGTAGCCGCTCGTTATTTGTCATCTGGGAGTCTATTGTTGCAATCCGAGGTCGTGGGGGATGCGAAGGAGGCCATACACATGCTCTGAGTCAAAGGCCACAACCAGCAAGATAAGCAGTCACATCCCGGACTTCAGACTCCGGATTCAAGACTCTGTGCGGAGTACTCCGTACAGGCGCTCCGTACTCGCACGATCTGTCGGTCCGTCTGACCCAAGTTTACTCCGTACATAGACCTGGAGAACAGAGTTTCGTCATGCTCTTGTCGACATCCGGAAATCGTGCTCCGAATGTACTAACTCTGTATGGAGTGCTCCGTACTCCGTACTCTAGCAAAAGATCTAAGTCTTGTCTTGCACCGCTCCGATCGGGGCGATCGGGGCCGTCCCCAGTGCCTCGCTGCTGGAGAGGACCCTATGCTCCTAGGGGCCAACAGCATAGCTGACCCTGCTCACGCCTTTGCTCCTCGAGATCTTCTTGACCGTCGTCTCCCCGCACAGGTCGGTCGTGTCGACGTGCGTGCCTCCGCAAGGATACACCTCGGCGCCAATGATTCTCACCACCCGAAACTTAGACTCGCCCGGCGCCAACAACGCTCTGTCAGGGACGAGCCGCTCCAGGCCCTCGCGGCGAAAGTCATCCTCGGTCCAGAACTCGATCTCGACGGGCATGGCGCGCTTCAGGTACTCGTCCACACGCGCCTGGATCTGGGGCTTCCATTTGCCGTCGATGAGGCCCTGGAACTCGCATGCCGCGCTGTCCGGGAAGTGTGACGCCTTGAGCTCATCGAAGCCGGGCACCTCGTGCTCCAGCAGGTGCCGCACCGCGGAGCCCAGGACGTGGCCAGCAGTGTGCAGCCTCGAGAAGAGCAGCCTCTTGTCCCCGTCGACGTGCTGCTCGACCGCGGCGCCGGTCTGCAGCATCGCGATGGCCGTGACGGCGACAGTGTCCTGAACACGCTCGCCGAGGGACTTTGCTGCGAGGCGCCCGAGGTGGAGGACCTGCGAGCTGTGAACGGCATCCATGCGCACGGCGGTGATATGGATGGCGAGGTCGTTGATCAGCATCTCGCCCTCGTCGGAAGGCTGGCCCCCTCCCTGAGGATGGAAGATGGTCTCCCTGGTGACGACCACGAGCGTCTCATCCTGGTCATCGCCGGCCAACTTCAGTAGTAACTGCTTGTTGGCGTCCTCTAGTTTAGAAAAGGGCCGCACAGAGACGAGCGTTGTCGTGAGGTTGAGAAGTTTGCCGTCGTAATGGAACGCCAGGTGAGTCTTCGTGGGCGCTGTGCCCAAGTCCATGTCCGGACCATCATGGGACGGGATTTCGTCCATGATCAACACGATGTGGCGTTGAATCTCCGTGCTTCGCGAATCATGGCCTGAATCTCAAAACGACGGGATCAAGAGGCATGAGAGCACTCCGTGTGTGTATCAGTGTCGCGTGAGACGCGGATGACTTCGGTTCCAGCTTTCGTGGGTGCTGCTAAGCTCGAAACGTCTCCGCAGAACAACATGGAAGCGTTGCGATATCGCTTACATGGCTTGATTGGACGGTCCTCGATTTGTCAGCTTATATGGGACCAGGGTGTCCCCTTGAAGAGTCCGCAGGGACGGCAGGGAATAAGGAGTACATTAGGTGTGAGCTGGGGGATGGAGGAGACAGCAGAACATGGACATGTGAGTAAGGACCAGAAGAGGTCAGATGGAAAGTATGAAAAGGGGGGTGGAGGATTAGGGGCGAGAAGAAATGGGGGCCAAGGGAAAAGGAGAAGAAGGGGCAAAGAGCTTCCTATTGCAAGACTTCAGGGGCATCACGGAGGCTGACTTCGATTCTCTCAAGAGGATGTGATCATGGGCTATTCCAAGCGTCTCTTCTCTCGGTCACCTAGAGTTCCGGCTTTCTCGCCCACACGACTTTCTGACTATAATAGGCGTGGAATGTGCCCGACCTCAACTCCCTCCTGAGCATGCTCACATAGACGGCGATCTCCTCTCTGGACCAGCCCAGTGTGTTCGCCATCACGAGCACATACCCCTCGACGTCCTTGTCCAGGACAACCTCCGCGAACTGGCCCATCTGCTTGAGAAGGGGATCTTTGGGCCAACCACCAATAGGCATCTAGCAAGCGGCATTCATCAGTAAATGATCAATTTCGGCGGCGCTTCTGAGTGGATGCAATTTCTATTTCGATTTCCTCATATGCCTCTTCTCCCCAGCGCGAAGGAAAAGGGCTCAGAGGTCGTTCTCACCTTGAAGTCGTACTCCTGAATGTCGACGAATCCCGCCTCTTCCATGGCCTTCCTCTGCACCCCCTCATCGACAATGGTGAACGGCCGACCGAGCCTGTTGCCGCCCTCGACGAAAAACTTGCCCCATTGGCCCAAGGCCGACGTTGGGGTCACGCTGTCGTCGTCGCTCAAGAGATGCGGCGACGTCTCGAGGCTCTGAATCCAGCCGCCTGGCTGGAGCGTGCGGTATGCCTGCGCGAAGAGGTCGTACCAGTCGGCAATGCCGCCGACCAGCCAGCGCATGTGGATGAAGTCGAATGTCTCGGCCGCAAAGGTCCATTCCTGCGAGCAGTCTTCGATTTCACTGGGAATCGATCAGGTCAGTCTCTTCCGTGACTCTTCCAGACTTGCCGAGGTGGCTGCGGCGAACTGGCTCACAATTGGAGATTGGTAGGCACCCAGGACGGCTGGATCGGGGAGATGTCTGTTCCGATGATCTCGGCATCGGGGAATTCGTCGGCGAAATCGCTATATGGGACAGGGTCAGACTTGGTAATAGATTTTGAGCGAAGGTCGCGTGATCAACGTGTATAGGAGGAGAAGGTAAGGGGAGATGAAGAAGATAGGGGACTCATACATGGCCCAAATACCGGTACCGGTCCCAACATCCAGGACTTTCTGTGTGTTGAAAGACAGAGAAACGAGCTCAGGTCAGAGAAGCTCCAGTTATTACGCCCATATGCACCGGCCACGGTGACAGACCTTGATCTTGTCTCTCTCAAGAGGCGCGAGGTACAATTGGTCCCCCAATGCGAGGGTAAGGTTATGGTGGCTAGTGGCAGACGAGTTAGCACATGCAGGGCAGATGTCTTGATGCCCTTCGATCTACCGAGGAATTCAGACTGACTTCATATCCATGACCTCGCTCTGCTGTTCATCGTTGGCGAGCCTACAAGGTTAAGAGAGATAGATTTTAGCTCTGCCTGTAATCTCACAAAAAGAGCTATGGATGATGGCCCATGGGAAGAAAGAAGAAATGTCGTTTTGATGATAGGGCAACCTGCTGCAACAACCAACCAGTACTGAAGATTATTCATCTCGCTGTGGTATCTGCGGCCATGCAGCGTCCTGTAGTTGAGGATTGTGGATGTGAGGGAGGCCGTCGAGCTGACCGCGTCTGACCCAAGCGTGGAGTCTGCATCGCTGTTGTCGTCTTGCTCCTGTGGAAAGACAAGTCGTTGGCATGCATAATATTGGATAGTAAATGCGTCGGCTCATAGATTTTGAACAAGCCTTGAGGGCGCCCACCTCTGGTTCCCAGTCCGACTCGAGCCCTCCTGGCAGCACGACATTTGCTGTCGTGGGTGCGACGATCTTGTCATTGCCTTGTGTCCTGTACTGGAGCTTCTCATCGAAGACGGTGGCTTCCTGCCGCAGCTCTGGTGACGTTGGTGATGACGAGCCCTCGTGCCGCTCTTGTCGAGAATGCTGATGAAGTGCGGTGGTCGGGGTCTTTTGCGGCTGGTGCTGAATCTGGGGAAGAATCGTGCCATCTGACGCCACTGCCGCCATGGTGTCGACGCCGGGAACGCCACTAACCGCTTTACTGCTGAGACGCTTGATGAAACGCTGCATTGGATCGAGTGATGGAGAGGCCGGTCAATATTGACATGCGAGCTACGCGGAATTCCTGTTTCTGGTTGCTGCGAAGTCCCAGGACTTGCATTCGGTCGCGAGAGTTGAGAGAAAGCTTCGTCGTCGCGAAGGAGAGAGGCTTCCAAGGTGGGGAGGTCGAGGTCGGCAAGGTCGGCGAAGTGTCACAACTTGAGTTCAGGGTTCTAAATCGTGTGGCTGGGACTGAGAACGATAGGAAGGAGAAGATGAAGGGAATAGAAAAGAGATTGAAAGCGAGTAATGCTCAAGGCTTCTTCAAAGAAGAACAGACGACACGGTTGAGGTCGAGACGAGGAAGGAATGGGATGAAAGGGGGAATTGGGTGGGTGGGTAAGCAGACATGACCGGCGCCGACTCAACTGTCCAAGACAATTTTTGGGGGGGAGAGGGGAGGAGATCCCCCTTCTCCCCCTCCCGGGCCCCTCCCGGGGTGCGTGGCGATCCACCGAGGCCCAAAAGATCTAGAATGAGAATGGAAGATGGCGCCTCGACCCGAAGAATGCATCTGCTCGAGGTCGGTCAATTGGACTCGCGGGTTCTGCCGACTGTGGACGGTCCCAGACTGCGGGTATCCGGGCCCTCAGCAGGCCTTCTTCCTTTCAGGGTTCACTGTCCCATGGCTGCTCGGATCCCTGCCGGCTTCATCCACTGGTACCACCTCGAGCGTCTTCGTGCCGATGCCATCATATGGGAGTGGCGCTCTTCGCCAGGGGGGCCACTCTTGGGCTCCCAGCGTCCTGTCCTTCTCTTGGGTCAAGAAATCCTCGGCAGCTGCAGGGTCCCGCAGTCGACTCGCGCCCGTTTCCTTGCCGCAATTTGCTCTGGTGGACGGTCCATCGGATCTCAATCCATGCGTCGGAAGATTCGGGCTACTCGTGAGAGAGTGTAGATAGAAGAATATCGGGATGCGCAAGAGGTCTGGTCACGATGGATGGGTGCCATGGAAGAGGAGAAGTCGATGCAGTAGCGTGCTCGACCGTCGAGATGCCAAGGATATACTCCGTACCAGGGTCTCCTCTGGCTAAAACAGAAAGGCGGGCTCTTTCGTGTGAAATCTGACAGCTCGGTGTGTCTATCAACGTCGGTACTCGTACTCGTGCTCGTGCTCGTACTCGCTTGAACAAGTACTCGTACTCGCACACGTACGAGTACGAGTACGAGCTGGTACGAGTCCGATCAGGCCCATGATGAATGTTTACTTTGCCCCTGGGACCGGTTGACGAGTGGAGCAATGGACAGGCCCTTGTTTTGTACTCGTACGAGTACTCGTACTTGTGCTCGTCCAAGCACTTTCCTCCCAGGGGGCTTCGAATCTAAGGCACCCAATGCCCGTGATCGCATTCGTTCTTCATGGATCCGCTTTGGTGACACGCCTTGTCATTTTTCGTATCTTCCGGGCACTTGTTTTCTCGGCTCCTCGTCCACCGTCGGCAGTCAAGCTTACGACACAACGGCCGAGACATCTGCAAATCAGCAAGACAGATTCCTCCTCAATTTTGTCCCATCCGCCGCTCCATTTTGCATCAGACCTGTGCATATGCAATACCCCACATACCCCGGTCCTTGCGGCTGTCAGGGTTCGTGTGGAGCTCGACCCTTCTTGGAAGTCCGGAGTACTCGTATCCCAATCGTGTACGAGTACCAAACAAACCGGTCTGAGATCTGCCTCCAGAGCGTTTTTGGTGGTGGCCAAAAAAAAATCAATGTGAATGCACGCTCAAAGATCAATTCCACCCGTATCAGACCAAGGCCGGCGCCCCCTTGAAAGATCGCGCAGTTCGGGGATCGTGTCGGGCTTCGCTCCCCGAGGACTCGCATTCAAATCTTCGCGCACTCCTTATCCTTAGACGGCATGAGTCGACTGATCCCATGCAGCTTTAGACATCGGGCACGCCGGCTGACGATGCAAGGTCAACTGATGCGTACGAGTACTGGTACCAGTATCAAGCTGCGCATGGATATATAGCCACTTCAGGGAAGAGATCGTCACGTTCTTCCTCCCGATCGAAGCACCTGCCAAATATATCGGATGCGCCCAGCCCAAAACGGAGCAGACGATGACGTGAAAGCATTCGACGATCGAGAGTACCGTGAGCAAGGCCGGCGATCGGACGGTCTCGAATTGACTGTGCCTGTTCTTGGGTTTTCGTACATTCCAGAGATTCGGAAATGTACGATTACTCGTACGTAGTCCTCGTGTCTTTTGCTCGCCAATCGCAGCCATCGCCAAGGGCTTCAGCTCCGAGAAGCTTGCATACCCCAAATCCATCCCCGGGAATCTGTCAGGTTGCAATCAAATCTGGCGTGACATGGACAGGGGTTCTTCCAACGAAACCCCCCATTGTCCACCAGGACCCTGCCTTTCCTTGCCTGTCGTCTTGCGTAGCCGGCATCGAACGCCTTCCGAGCACTCCAACAGGAACCCTTGAAGGCTCTCCTCTCCATCTCATCCCGAGGAGTCGTACTCCGTACTCGTACATACTTGACCGAGGACACGACTGTACGAGTACGAATCACCTCCTCCGCACATTCCTGTCCCTGTTGGTGCCGATGCCATATACTCCGTGCAGAAGATTAGGGATCAAGCAACAAGGGCCGGCGTTCGCGCTATGTCATTGGTGTCTGTCGGATCTCGAGCCATCCAGCGTTTGCATCCGCCCGCCCGCTTCCGAGCGATCGCGCCCCCGCTGGGCCATGCCGAACACCAATCCGCAGCCATCTGGTCAATTCCCTTTGCCCGAAGGCTCATTCCGATCCGCAGACGAGCCTCCGGACTTTCCTATTGTTGATTGGCGGGAAGGTGAGATGTGTCTCCCTGGAAGAAGAAAAAAGGTGCTGACGGCCCGGCAATGCATGCGATCCCCCTTTTCTTTCCCCTCAAAGTACAAAGGAACAGGAGGGCAATCTCTGTCGAGAGTATGTCTGTCCTTCTTCCAGAGTTTCAAGTCTTTGTAGTATCCCCCAGACTTTGCCGCGTAGGGCACATCCATCCATAACGATCTCGATCCACGAGGAGCTGAAAAAGCCACCTGCTGCACTATACGACCGACATCGTATTTTTCGTACTCGTACTCGTACTCGTCCAAGGTAGAAGCACAGGTGCAGATGAGACTGGGGGCTGGGCCCTCTGGGTCCCCTGATATCATCATGCATGGACCTAACCCTACTCGCATTGATTCGAGCACTCGTACTTGTGAAGTCCGAATCTTTGGCTTGGACAACCTCAAAACGCCGATCGGTACGCGCTCGGACGTGCCATGCGGGTGCTGTGAGACAGAGTTCTCCGTACATCTGACAATTTTGTCCTTCGCAACGCATAGCTTGAGATCAGGCTCTGTTAGATACGGCTCGATGCGAAGCACACAAGTGTTCCCCGCACTCCGTGGGTCGGAAGGCAGGGAATGCAAGGTAAGTTGTCCGCCACTTTGACGAGAAGTTGCCCGATCCGTGGTGTGATCGAGATTGATCGATTCGCGATGATTGTATGTAAGGGACCGACGACGTTGGTTGTTGCTTCGCTCCAATCTTCGACAAGGCCGGGCCGTTTTGACCCAACATCATGCCCGTCACCCTTCCGCCGAAGCCCCGCGCCACCTGGGTGTTCCGTTGCGGAGTATCCACAAGTCCGCTGCCTTATCGGGGACGGCAACACGCACATTCGCCGCATGTTGTGTAACCAAACAGATCTTGCAGGTAGTAATCGTGCAACGCGGCTCAGTTTTGTACATCTTCAATCTCGCAGAGAGTGCCAACGCGCCACAACACAAAATCACGAACTATCACAGGCACCATGGAAGGAAAAGGGGTGGGGGGGTTTGAATTGGGATCCTGCCTTGGTCGCACTTAAAACAACTTGAACGATGACCCGGGCATGAAATGAAGACGATTGCGCTAGGTCTTAGTTGGTCCGACAAAAATACCCTGAAACGGGTTCCTCCCCCTATATCTCAGGTATGTCGAGAAATAAATGACGACATAGTTGAAAATAATAAAGCAGATGAAAATGCCAAAGTCTCTCCAGATATGGCGGTAAAAGACGCTGAAGCCCCGTCCAAATTGATCTCCAGTCGCGTACTGGCAAAACTCGCACAAGCCGTTCGCACCCGTCTGAACATAGCCACCCGCCCGCGCAATGTACGGCCCGACATAGCTCTCGCAGCTCTGCCCTGGCGGTGCCGGAAAACGGGCAAACTCGGAAGCCCCGCAGCGCACGGGTTTGTCGTGGATGGCAACACCAAGGAAACCCTCGACCAGGTAATGGAATGGCGAAATCCAGTACATCCACCTGCGCCAGAAGGTCGGTATCTGGTTCGGTGGGACGACAACTCCGCAGAAGGAGATGACGAAGAGGAAGAAGACGGGCACAAGCAGCGAGGCGAGCAGCTCGTTGGGCGCGAAGGAGGCAATGGCCTGCCCGAAGCTGACGTAGTAAAGCTCGAAGAGGATGATGAGCAGAAACGTGAAGCCGGAAGCGAAGCCCGAAGTGCGTGTGCCAAAAATACCCCACCACCAGCAGTTGAAGTAGATACCACCGGCGACAATTGCGTAAGGGATCTCGACAAGCGTGGCTGCCGTCACCCACGCAAACCAGGAGTAGATCTTGGCGTTGTTTTCGCGGGATGTGAAGATGTTGCGTGAATTCAGGAAGATGGGCTGGAGCTGCTGGATTAAAGGGGGCGAAATGGTCAGGGTGATGAAGATGGAGAAGAGCCGATTTTGATAGTCGACCGACGCATAACCAAGCCGGAAGAAGGTAAAGCAGTTGAAGAGTCCGGTGAGAATGTGCAGCATAAACTTCCCAATGATGTAGTTTGGCATGCGCCAGTATGAGACGAATGCTCGACGGACCACAGTGACCGTTTGAAGTGACAGGGGTGCCGCGTACTCTCGGTCGTCCTTGAGGTTTTGCGAAGGTTCCACCTGCCTGCGCTTGTCGATCAGCTCTTCGATTTCCTCGCTGCGAGCCTGGTTCTCTTCCGAGCTCGCCCAGACGTCGGCCCAGTCCTGTCCGCGATAATTGGGGTCTCCAGCGCCAATGACATCGAGCATGTATTCGGCCGGATTGACATCTGCGGGGCACTTCTTGGCGCCGTGGGACTCAAAGTATGTGATCAGGTCCAGGCTATCCTGCCCTAGAGGGCCATGGTACACGACCCGCCCGCCTGATTTGAGGAGCAAGAGCTCATCGAAGTACTCAAACAAGACGGCTGAGGGTTGATGAATCGTGCACAACACAGCGGCACCTGCGTCGGCGAGTTTTCGCAGGAATCGAACGATATTGAAGGCGGCGCCAGAATCGAGTCCTGATGTGGGCTCGTCCAAAAACATCAGCAACTCCGGCTTCGACGCCAACTCGACTCCGATAGTCAATCGCTTTCGTTGCTCTTGATTTAGTCCCTCGCCGATCTTGCCGATCGTAGCGCCAGCAATGTCTCGCATCTCTAAGAGATCAATGATCGTCTCGCAGTATGCATATTTCTCCTCTTTCGAGACAGTGGCAGGCTGCCGTAGAAGCGCAGAGAACTGTAGAGCTTCTTGCACTGTCGCCGTCGGCTCATGGATGTCCATCTGCTCTGCGAATCCGGTGGCTCTCTGAAAGGACTTGGGGAGAGGTCGCCCGTCCACCAGGAAATCCCCCGTAACGGAACCAAAGGTAAGTCGCTGAGCCAAAGCATTCAGCAGTGTCGTTTTGCCAGCTCCTGGAGATTGAATCAGCCGCCATCCCGCTTTCCTCTTACGAGACGAAGGGAGAGATCTGCCATACCTGAGGCGCCCATGAGAGCGGTCAATTTTCCGGGTCGAACATAGCCTTGGACGTCCTGTAACAACGGTCTCTCCCCTCCCTGAAAGGGTATCGTGTAGTTGATGCGCTGGAATGTGAAGACCGTTTCATTTCTGGCAATCCCCGTCTCCTTTCCTGCTTTCTCATTCCTCACCCCGTTGTCTGAGCCATGGCTCGCGGCGCCCGGTGCTTGATGAACGATCACACCAGATTCCTCGTCTTTCTTGCCATCCCTGCCCCCTGTCTCGATCGACTTTTCAACTTGCTGGGGCACCTGCCCCCGTTTGAAGACCGTGATAGCCCCCCCGCCGGCATTCGGCTTCTGGAGCTCATTGCCGACAGCCGTCAAGAAGACGAAGAAGGCGAAGAAACCCCACAAGATGCCGAAATTCCGCCAGAGATGCGCCCGCGTATATGTGAAGGACTGAAAAATGTAGTCCGCCCCATTCACGGTTGTCTGGCCGGGCTGGCTGCCCTGAAGAGTACACGATTGAAACTGAGGCATTGCGCCGGGAAGATCGGGGACAATGGATGGCGGGACGCAGCGCAGGGTGAGACCGGTGAACTCGTTTGAGATGAGACATTCAAATCCGTACTGAAGCCAGTTGATCCACCGCAGCCAACTCAGCCATGGGCGCATCGCACGAACCGGGATCAAGTAGCCCGTGTAGACGACCAGGATCTGGATGGCCACCCCGGAGAATCTTGTCGCGGTGTCGAGCGACGGACAAAAGGCGGCGAGAGCCCGAAAGAAGGAATAGGTCACCATGGTGACGAGCCAGAGAATGAGATCGGCGATAAAGAATTGCGACGCCGTCCTCGAGAGATGAGACATGAAGTAGATGATGATGTTGAAAATCGTGACCTGAACGAAGACGAGAGGCACGTCAACGACGGTCTGAGCAATGGCGTAGGCAGCAGGCCTGTAGAACGAAAAGGATTTGTGCTTCAACATGATCGGTTTGGACGAGAATGCCGCCGTCATCTCGGCCAAAGCCAATAGAGCGTTGAAAAGCAACAAGAAGAAGAGCACGCCACCGCGGGGAAAGGCGCCCGCCGTCGTTGCCGGGAGGTTGAAGAATAGACTGCCGACGATGAGGCCTTGGAAGATGAGGCCGCCCCATTTTCCGAACAGAGACGCTGGGTCTCCAAGCATGATGAAGAATTGTCGCTTGGTACAGGCATACACCTGCCGATAAAAGGGCAAGGTGTAATTTCTCTCGGCCGTATTCTTTGTTTGATTTGAAAGTCGCTGCTGGACCAACTCATCCAATTCCCCCTCAAAATCGTCCATGTCCGCGATATTCTCTCTGTAGATGTCGCTATCTCTGTAGGCCGCGAAGAAGTCGTTGGCCGAGCGCGGAATGCGATCCTCCCATCCTGGACGGATGCTTCGTTCGTTCTCGTCAGTGACTGAAGTGAGGAAATCCGCAGTAGTCCATCGTTCCGGGCAATCAAAGCCGAGCTCCTGGAAATACAGCTTCGCCTTCTCAGCTGGGCCAAAAAAAAGGCATTTGCCGCTATCGATCAAAAGCACCTTATCCACCAGATCGTAGAGAGATTCTCCAGCCTGGTACAGGGACACTGCTGTTGTTGTGTGGGCCATATTCGTCATGGCCCTGATAGACCTGACGTACTCAAGGGCGGTGCTTGCATCCAGACCCTTGCTGGAATTGTCCCAGCCCTGGATGGAGGCTCGAGTGATCATGGCTTCTGCTATGCTGACTCGCTTCCGCTCACCTCCCGAAACACCACGAATGAATTCGTTGCCAACCTTGGTGTTGAGTGTATGCTCGATCCAGAAAAGCTTTGTGACGACTCGGAGGAACTCGTTCACGTAAGCCTCGCGACTTTCACCCTCCAATCTCGATTCTTTCCCCGGCGTCTTGGTCTGAAGGGCGAACATGAGGGTCCTCTTGACAGTCAGGGTCGCGTAGTGAAGGTCGTCCTCGGGATTGTAGATGACCTCGCCGCGGTAGTGCTTGGCCATCTCCGCGGCACTGGCCCCACCGTAGACCACATCGCCTTCGACCGCCTCGAAGCCCGATCTCTGATTGCAGAAGGCTTTCAGAAAGGTCGTGCAGCCTGATCCAGGCCGTCCGAGGACGAGCAGCAGTTCGCCGGGACGTACGCAACCGTCGAAGTTGCTGATCAGTTCCCTGATGGGAGGTTTTGCCGACGCTGCCTTGGGTCCCCTCGTCAAGAGATTGTTGATCTTGCGCGGCACGCCTAGGAAGATATCGCCGACCGTTGGTTGGAGACTCGCGCCAAGGCCAACTCCCTTAACGGTAAGATTTCGAAAAATGACGCCGCTATGCCTCGTCTTCTCCTCTTCGCTCTGCGCTTTTCGCTCATGGCCAAACATCCTCGACATGAGACGCTCAATTTCGTGAGACTCATCTTCGCTGCGATCTTCAAAGGTTCCCGATGTAGTGGTTCGACGCCGTGAGAGGGCCTTGAAGAGCTCATCTTCGTTCATTCCCGTAGATCTTCTCTCCAGACCTGACCTTGTCGCTTGAGATGGTGCTGGCCTGATGGGAGCATGGCGAGTCTCTTCGACTGTTGAGGAATCGCTCGTTGACGACCCGACGGCCGAATCAGGCATTCCTGAAGATTGCGGATCTGAAGGCTGCCGATCACGTCTTGAGGGACCAGGGACAGTGCCCCCCGGCGAGGCAAGCGACGAGTCCCACGGAAACCCGCGATCGTCCATCGTGCGCAGCTGGGATCAACTGTGAAGGAAGGAAGCCCCATCGTCACACGATCCGAGGCAGCTCGTCAAGGTATCTCTGCGCTTGACTGATCAACATCTTCAATTTGATCGGATGAGTCCAGGATAACTTACCGGTTTTCCGTACGTTGTGGACCCAAAAGGGGAACATACGAAGGATGACGCAAGCGCAAGCATGGCCAAAATCTGGGGAAGTCAAGGCGCCACATTTTGTTTCCCCATCTTGTCCCCAGATTCTGAGCGCAGGGAAGCGGCCTGACCTCTGTTGACGATGGATGACGATTGCATGGCTGGCTCCTAGCGTCATGACCGGGAATTCCAGAGGGGGCTTTTCGAATCAGGATCCTGCAAACAGACCGTAGCGCATGTTTTCGATCTGGGTGTCGTGACTTCCGAAACTTGCTTCCACGGAACATGGCAAGCGGCCATCCTAGCTCGTCCGACTCTGGCGATGCTTGGTAGCCGCACTAGCATGTTGAAGGGCTGTGGATAGGTAGCTCGAGCGTTGGAGGATTTTGATCATGGCCGCGATGACTTCACGGTGGAGTATTGAAGCCTGTGGGTCCTGCAACGTCGAAGGACTGGCATCTGAGCCAATCAGAACACAGTTCTTTTTCTCGGCAGCAGCGACCTGTCTTCCAGATTGCGAATCCGAGCAAGCCGCTTATCGATATCGAGTATTGCTCTTATCGGCACCTTATCTCCACAAGTGCAGCTGATGGGGCGCAGAAAACACAAGAGGAAAAAATCTCACGACTCAAGTTGTTTTTCCTTCATCCTCCGCAAAACATCAACCCATTCTTGTCCCGCCTACCTCGCTGTGAAGCAAGGTTGAGGAAGGCCAGGATGCGCCCCCCCTGAGATGTCCGGTCTTTGAATAAGTTTTTCCGAGTTCATACTGGGCATGCGGCTTTTCCTTGTTCGCCATGGCGAATCGGTCGACAACGTTGCGGGCGTGTTCGCCGGCTCTCGCGACTCTCCTTTGACATCGCACGGCGTCCTCCAAGCGCGATGCACAGCGGCGCGTCTTGCAAAAGACGCGGCGCTGCAATTCGTCTACTCTTCTGATCTGCGGAGAGCCGTGAAGTCTGCCGAAGCGATCGTCGAGGAGCAGAGACGCGTCCATCAGTTCGATGGCGGGCTGGTCCAGCTGGCCTCCCTTCGCGAGAAGGACTATGGCAGTCTCGAGGGTGTCCGGTACGATGGCTCGGCGAGAAGACGGACGGTCGACGACGCGGAGACGAGGCGGTCGATGACCATCCGTCTGGGGGAGTTTCTGGACCAGCATCTGGTGCCGCTGCTGGACATGGAAAACCCCCTTCAGCCCTGCACCTGCGCCATCGTCGCCCATGGCACTATCCTGAGCGTCCTATTCTCCCTGATGATGGATAGGGTCAGGAAATCACCTATGGACATTACCACGTTGCAAAGTCTCGACGACGGGCGGCAGACTACCTCGTGGTGGAACGCGGGGGTCACCGAGTGCGCATTGTCGAGTCTGGCTGCGGTGCATGTTCCCTCGAGCGCTCAGAGGTCATGGGGGTTCCGCGTCACAAGGCAGAACAGCACATCCCATCTGAGACACCTGAAAAAGACTCGGGGCGGCATTGGAAGCGCAGCCCACGATGATCGACAAAAGACCCTCACGTCTTTCTTTGCTCCTATGGCGAAGCGCAGACGATATGAGGACGGCTCTCTATAGGCCTCACGATGAGGGTAAGTTCCTTTCCTCATTTCTCATTGTTACAAGTTGCCTTTCTCTTCATGATGAGACCAAAAGATTCACAGACCTGTACCGAATTCACTGTGGAAACAACTTTTGTCCAACCGCTGTCTGATATGAAAGAAAACTTGATCACATTTTGTCCTTGGCGAAGCTTGCGTCGCTTGTTCATGTCACTGACTTAATTGTCTCCAGACGGTTTAAAGCTACTGATGCGATATATCATGCTCGGCGACTTCGATTCGAACTGCTGTCACTTTCCAGTAGAGAATACCGTAGAGGCAGATTAATACAAGCAACCTTCTAAGACAGAAAACTTGCTCTCGATGAACTCATATATCAGTGCTGCTATCGTCCCGACTTGTGAAAACCCTGTAAATCCTTTTGCTCACGGCCTGTCCTATCATCCTGTCGGAAAACCCCCCGTCCTTGTTTGCGCTCTTTTTCAAGCCCTCCAGCGTTGTTGGTCCCCCACGCTCAAGCCCACTGACGAGCTTGCTCACAGAATCGAACTCCGCTGCGATGCCGTGGGCGATCGGCGCAGTGACCCTCACAATCTCTTGCAACATCCTCACATAGGTGTCTCGCGCGTCCTCTCCCGTTCTGACTTGTCCGCTTTCCATGCAGAAGCTCGCCGACGAGGTCGCCTCGTCGCGTTGTCTTCTGTATGGGATGGTCGAGATGTGTTGCGTGAAGTGTACGATCCACTGTGCTGTGTCTAGTCGCGTCTCCGTATGATGAACCAGAACCTCATGGTCGACTTGCATTCGCAGCAGGGCATCTTCGACCATTTCCTCCGAGACGTGCTCCTCATTGGCCGCTCTGATGCGACGCCTTGATTGAGCCTCCGCGGCATCCGCTCCTTGACGAACGACTGAAGCGAACTGGCGGTTCCTGACGTTGCGGTTCCTGCGAATCCAGGCGTTCATGCCTTGAATGATGTAGATCATGCGATTGCCGGGGAGAAGGTCCCGAATGCGTTGAATAGAGGCGTCAAGTTCGCCGCTCAGAGTGAGCTCGACCATTTCTTCCGCCGAAAGGATGGTCAACGCATGGGCCTCATCTTTAATCTGCAACGGAATCGGGTCCCATCGTCCGAGTTCCTCATCGAATCGGCTTTGAACTTTTCTGCGCCATTGAAAAGTGGTCCCGGATGGGCTGTCCCAGTCGGAACACTGAATGCCGAGCTCTTTGAGAAGGGCTTCCAACTGCACCTTAAGCCCGTCGCAGATTTTCGATGGCATCATGACGATCATCTCTGGCGAAGAGACCTTTTTATCCGTCCGAACCTTGTTGGCCTCAGCGAGAGCTGCGGCACGTTCTTTCTCGAGCTTCTTTGCTGCTTTGGCACTCTCTTTTTCCCTTTGTCTTGTTTCCTTCTCGACTGCTTTTGCCATGGCCTTGGCCTCACGTTCGCGGGTTTTCTGCTCGGCTGATTTTTTGGGAGCTTGGTTCGGCTTTTTCCGCTTAGCAGAAACGTTCTCATCCTGAGTGCTCCAGGCGCGGGAGCGAGACTTCGAGGGCCTGAAATTGAATACGTCGGGGATATCATCGTCGGAATCCTGCGCATCATCCTCGCCGGAGCTCAATTGAATGAGCCCTTCACGCGGCGATGAAGAGGATAATCTCAGAGGGCGTTTCTCGGGGGCTGAGCTTGAGATGGGATCCCAAGTCAACCGACTCGCAGTCTTCTGCATTTTCGTCACATTCTGTATTGGAGAGCTCGCGAAAGGGTCGGACGAATCAATGTGCGTAGGATCTTGGCTGGCCTCCTTTGAAGAGCGTGCTGCGGGGGCCTGGGAACCATTTGCGACGTGAGCCTCTCTTCGAGCAGGCCTTAATGCTATTGGGGAGCTTGCGAAGGGATCTGATCGATTCATCGGCGGAGAAAACGCCCTGGAGGTCTGCGCCAGTCGGTTTATCGAAGCGGGAACGCCAGCTGGAATTTGACTCTGAGCGTTGGGGGCATCAGCTTCGCGAGGACTTGATGAAAGCAGCACGATAGCGTCTTGATTCGACTGAAGAATTTTTCCGTGG
The DNA here is from genome assembly GCA_003055185.1 of Escovopsis sp. TC. Lineage (NCBI taxonomy): Eukaryota > Fungi > Ascomycota > Sordariomycetes > Hypocreales > Hypocreaceae > Escovopsis > Escovopsis sp. TC. The sequence continues at coordinate 128,114 of NIGD01000005.1, read as the reverse complement.
GGGGCCCGTGGCAGCTGGCACGATCGTAGAACGGCAGGGGGTTCAAGATATGACCGGGTGAAGGTCTGTCTTTGAATCGAAGACGAATTTGAGTGATCTCGTCCCTCGAGCCTTTCGGGCTCGAGACCAGGGATCTCGTCGACGTCGCATAGGTCCAAAAAGAAGGAGGAATTAGCATCGCCGTCCACTTCAGGATCTGCGTCAGGTCTCACGACCCTTCCAAACTGATTGGTGGCCTGGAAAACCGCCGACGATTGTCGTCCTGGGATTGGGCCTAGAGGGCTCTTCTTTTCAAGAGCAATCGGGCTCGAGAAAGTCAGATCAATGACCTCCATCGCCATCGTTAGCTCGATACTATAACCTCAGGTCCGTATTAAGAACTGAGTTTTAGTAGTAGCACAGATTGAGGCGACTTTTGATCCAGTACAAGGAGCTTCGGGTGCCGGCATCAATGTTTGGGTGAACATGGTATCGCGGAGCAAATCCAATGTTTGTGATGGAACACGATGTTGATCCGTGCAGAGACTGCCAGCAGTGGTGGTCACGCTCGGGCGTGATTGGAGGACGCGACATGAATGGAGGCGCGACCGTGGCGCCGAAGCACGTGATATCGCGATCGGGCGGGTCAAAGTCATGAGGCAGCTGACCTCAAACTTGGACATCGTGAAGACAGCAAGACCGGGTCTTTCCTTTCCATCAAGCAGAGAACTTGGAATCCAGCACCACAAAGATCTTGCGTCTGGTTGGGGGGCCCAACGAAGAGTTGTTGATTCGCAGGTCAGGAAGGGTCCAGCAAGAGGTGTTTTGGAAATCTCACGTAAACGCGCCATCCTGCTTGTGCTTTATCAATCCTTCTACGGAGTACCCCGTAGCGACCGATCAGCCAACGCAAACAGAATGATCGCTTTCTTCCCTCCTCGACTTCAATTTTTACGGCCCTGGCCTTCTGAACTTGGAAATCGAAAGGCAGGAATCGCGATGTCACCGTTCCCAGAGACCACGCCATTCTGCGGATTCTGGCCTTTGTCCTCTGTGATGCCCATTTGGACCATTGCGTTACTTGGGGGGACTCATTGTGAATGGGTGTACGGAGTACTCCGTACTCCGTAATTCGAGTACCATACAGGGTAGGTAAAATTGTAAAGGCATCCAGCTTCAGTCAATTCCAGTCCCAGTGTCTGTATCTCGGACAAGGCATTGGTGAACTTGAAGGACGGTGCAAAGATCATGAGCTTGTACTCCCGTACGAGTACGAATATTACATCCTGCAGGCCCGCCAATTGTCGATTCCATGTTTGTGCTATTGGACGACGGCCGGGAGCTTCTCCGCCTTTTGGCTGGAGGGGATGACATCAGGGCATGTTCCTAACGCTGAAGACAAAGGCGAGATGCAAATACACATGTCGGAGCGTTCGAAACGACACATTCTCTTGGCGGACTACGCGGTCTTTTTTGAAATGAGCAGTAGAAGTCATCGCACGCGTTTGAAGTTTGCGGCTTGATTGTACGGGGTTTTCCAAATGTTTTCGTGATCAGGCTTATTCACGGGACATTTCGTTCCCCTGGAGGCCAGGAATGCTTGTCGGACAATGGGCTTTGCTGATGGGCAGGCCGTCTTTCAACTCTTACGGATCGCGTGCCGGCAGCTCGGAGAAGGCCCAGAAATGCGTCGCGTAAGCCGAATCGCGAGCCTAGAGATTCGGGCATGAAGCTCTCACGTCGTGACTGCTTGTTGATCCATATATTCGCTCCCTTTGCCAAAGGGTCCATCCACATGTCCACGGCATGCTCCGCGCAGAGTGTCGTACACATCTGCGACAGCAGAGATATTTTCACGAAGGTGGTCAATCCTCTGATGGAGTCCGTCCCCGTATTCGCAGCAGCAGGTCTGTGGCCAATGTGGGCAACACCGGAAGGCCTTCTCCAAAACGAACAAACGTGGCTGAAGAAATCAAAGCTTACGGAGCTCCCCTGGGCCAACTTCAGTGAAGATGCTATGGAGTATGGAGAACGAGGTGCGGAGGATGTCGTAGAATATCGAGCTTTGACTCCATATGCATCGCGGGATTCTCCAACCCTGACCCCATGGAAGAGAGTCCATGCTCATGGAGCAGGATCCTGGAGGCAACGAGCCTCAAATTGCACAGCACGCGGAATTCCCATCTTAGGAACATGCTGTGAAATCCTGTGAACTCCTAAGGAGGGCTTGTAGGGCCGTGCGGGGGCGCCACGAGACTGTGATCTGGTTGCACAGAGATCCAGCTACGCTTGCAGACACCGAATTAAGCTCGAAATTAAGGATCGCTCAGTGTGATTCAGTTCTCAGAAGCGGCGAGCTTGCTAATCCCTTCTCGGACTTATTGCGATGACGAGTACGGAGAACGAAGTACTTGGACTCCACGCAAGCAAGGCGAGTTGGGTCCAAAGATGAGCCATCTGCCACTCAGAAGATTTCATGTTGAGTCTCCTCTACGGAGTACGACTTCCATCAGAGCCAGGATCCCAGATAGGATTACCGACTGTCCCTTGGCTGTACGGAGGGGTATCAGCACGAACGACGGAGTTGACGAAGAGTGGTATATTGAAGACCCGACTGAAGCCCCCATGGCGACGACTTCAGTCGTACGCTGAACAAGCTGATGACGAGGTTCAGACCATCGACCTGCGAAAGGACCCACGTGCAGGAGCGTCTGAAGCGTTGCAGGGGCACACATTGGAGTAGAAGGGCCCAGCAAGTCCATTTGATTTCCCCAATACTGAAGTGGGTGCCAGAGATCGAAGCCATAGATCGAGGCGTATTCGTCTGAAGGCGGACCAGTCAATGGATTGCAGATGGCAGAGCTCGAGACTTACCAAGCCAAGCTCGTGATACAGTCGATCGCGGAGCGGGATGCTCCTCCCATTTCCGATGCTACGAATAGTGCCCCGTACGAGGAATCGAGGTACGAGTCCATGCCGGGAGTACGACTACCCGCAGAACTTCATCGTACCTGGTCTCCGTACGAGCACATTGATGTAATCGAAGTCTCCGTACAGGTACTACCTGGACGAGGACGCGTGAGGAGGACTTCTCGTATCGGCGACCGCTGCTCCTCGAGGTACCTGGTAGTTGCCCGTGGCCGGATCAGGTGTGTGGACGGGGGGCCAGGCCGCCCGCCTCTCCATCTTCTCTCAAAAGCGCTGTGCAAAGCCTCCAGTCCAATGTGTCCTTCATCACAGTCGCTATACGCAGCACATTCCCTCGGAGCATTCGCATCCAGTAAATGCCAAGGGGAATCCGTACTCACGTGGAGACAGCTTCTGACCCCTGAACGGCCTTTCAAGGTTCATGTTGTGTTCCTTTTTCCAATACGCACCTCTTTGAGGTCCTGGCACGTACCGATAATACTCGTACGAGGGACGGGCTGTTATACGGTAACATGAACCTTTTCCCTCCTTGCGGGCAGCACCTTCGAGTTCTCCGCGTTCGTACTACTCCGTACTGGTACTCATCTTGATCCAATGGATCGTACATGTACTCCGTACCGCGCCTGGGCGATCAAAATGCTCCAGCTGCTTTGAGCTCCAAGTTTCCTCCTCTCGCCGTCCTCCCCTGTATCTGCTGTCTCGTCCCGGATGATCCATGACGCAAAAGATTGCATCCCTCCACCACATCCATCGCTCATCCAGACGCGAGACGCGAGGCCAAAGAGACTGAGAGCGGGTCATCGAGAGGGGAACGCGAGGACGGCCACCTCCGGTTGGCTGTCTCGGCTGCAGTCTGACTGGCCGGCTCCTCGTTTGCTCCGCAGACGCGATTGGAACAATCACGAGCCCGAGACCCTACGCCGTTTGAGAGCGCCCCCTCCCTCCATCCTCGCACATATGTACTCCGTATACTCCGTACTCCGTACTCCGTACTCCGTACGAGTACTCCTCCCGGTCCGGCCGCCTTCGTTTAATTGTCATCCACTCTCGGATGGGGCCGGACCATCTCCAGACGTTCCAAACCTGCACCTCGTCCGTACTCGTATCGGTAACACGGAGGAAGGAGTAGTACGAGTACGGAGTAGAAACAACGCGCTTCGATCTCTTCTCCAGCCCGACTGAATTCTTCCTCGGCACAAGCATCGTGCTGGGAACAATCGTGGTAAGTGCTCGACCATGCATCTCCCGATGGATCGGTTTCGTCTTTGACCGGGCGCTTCCCCGAGCATTGTGGTGTGAGGGATGACCACTGCATCCCTCGAACGCTTCGATCCCCCCACTTCCATCCTTCCATGCATCTGCCCCATGCCCACAAATACCTCATTTGAACAAGGGCCCCTTTTGCCCCGTGGCGGATTCAGCATCGCCCAGACGCTTCTCCCGAGTTCGCGCTCCATGGATGATGGTGCTTGCATCCACCATGTTTTCTCCCGGCTGAGATGGCCTCTGCGGCCATCACCCCCGTCCGAGCGAGCCTTGCATCCAGACCTTCCCCATCGCCTTCTCAAGCACGTTCTAGGCACAGAGTCGCACACGTCCACGGAGCTCATATCCCCCCGCAACGGGCTCTTCCCTACCAGACCTGAGCACGCAAGCTACCAGTACAAGTAATCTATCGATGGGGCTGCTTCCCGTGACCTGGATTCAATAACCTCCAGGTGTGAGCTCCGAGCATACATCTATCCATACATCATTGATCCTACCTACATCTATCCATCCATTACTACTTGTACTACATACGGGCTACATCCTACATCAGTATGCAGATTCCCTCCACCTTACACACACGTGGAGAAACCTGCACTGCATGCGCCAATTTGGCCCAGACCTCTCCACCCTCTCTAACAATTCGCGTCAGGCATATCTCGCCGAGCCGATGGAGGCGCGCGAAATCGTGAGAGAGGCCTCGAGTTCGAATGCTTGACTCCAAATCCATCCGCCTTCCGCCCACTTTCATCCCTTGCCTCCATCGAGACAGACGCGGAGTGGCCGTACCGATCTTCGACTGACCCTGTCGCCGGCTGCTCTTTCATACGTCCAACCACCGATCCACTTCTCGTTGACCATAGCCAGACCCCGGCCGCCAGACACAACGCGCGTCTGCACCGTGCAATCTGCCGGCTGGTGGACTTTCAGACACGGGCCCCAGATCCTTACGCTGCCCCGACTGGAGTGCGCGGTGTTGACTAAGATTGCGCGGCTCGCGCTGTTGGCCCTGTCTCCCTCCCTCCCTCTCTCTTGGTTTCCATCATGGCGAGCTCGCCGCCTGCCTCACCTCCGCGCCATCCTCAACGCCCGTTGAGTGCGTTCGCCAGACCTCAATCCAGGACCAATAGCCGGTTGAGTATGACGAGCAAGAACGGAGGCGATAGCAGGGCCTCGGACGAGGAGACTCGGACGGCCGTTCGTGTTGGTATGCCTCTTGCGCCTCACCCTTTCCCCCGTGTTGCGTTCTCCGAACACCCTCTCACGAGATTCTGGTTTCCAGAGACCTTGGCCTCCTCGCTGACTGATTGCTGTTTTCACCCCCCTTGTTCTTAGCCGTCCGAGTCCGACCTGCACTCAAGCCCGAAAATCCGGGCTATGATTTGATTCCTCAGCGCTTTCAGCGGTCGATGGTCCAGACAACCTCAAACACCAGCCTTTCGATCGACTCCCCACAAGGGCGCAAGCTATTCGTCTTCGATCGCGTCTTCGGTCCCGAGGTGATGCAAGATGGCATCTGGGAATACGTGTCCGACAGCATCAACGCCTTCACCCAGGGATACAATGTCTCTCTCCTCGCCTACGGCCAGTCCGGCGCCGGGAAATCGTACACCATGGGGACTGCGAGCCCTGACGGAGACCTGTCAAACATGGGTAGGGAAATGCTGTACATGATACTCCAAGGTCGCAAGTTCTGACCGTACTCGGCGTTTCAGGTGTGATCCCTCGAGCTGCCGCCGCACTTTTTGAGAAATTGGAAACGCAGAAGAAATCAGACACCGGTACCAGCTCGCATCGAAACAGCAACGCCAGCAATCTTGGAAGCCTTCGAAACCCAAGGTCATATGCACAACAAAATATCTTGGGCGATCGAAACTGGTCGCTCAAAGCCACGTATGTGGAGATCTACAACGAACAGCTTCGCGATCTACTCGTTCCCGAAGCCACACCTCTTGGCGAGCGCACCTCTGTTGCCATTCGGGAAGATGTAAAGGGCAACATTCTTCTCACTGGGTTGCGACAAGTCGAAATCAACTCCGTCGAAGACATGCTTAATGCGCTCGAATTCGGTTCAACCATTCGCCAGACGGATGCCACCGCTATCAATGCCAAGTCGTCTCGCTCTCATGCTGTCTTCTCCCTGAACCTTGTTCAGAGGAAAACTAAGCCTGGAGCCGCAGGAGACAGACGATCGTCCATGCCATTGGAGGCCATGACAGCTCACGACGCGCCGGTGACGACTGATAGCAAGTTCCATTTTGTTGACTTGGCCGGAAGCGAACGCTTGAAGAACACTGGAGCGCAGGGCGAGCGAGCCAAGGAAGGCATCTCTATCAACGGTGGGCTTGCCGCTCTAGGCAAGGTCATCAGCCAACTTTCCTCTCGCAACGCCGGCGCGCATGTATCTTATCGCGATTCCAAGCTCACACGTTTGCTTCAAGACTCTCTAGGTGGCAATGCCGTGACGTACATGATCGCTTGCGTGACCCCGGCCGAGTACCATCTGAGCGAGACTCTGAACACTGTTCAATATGCCCAGCGCGCTCGGGCGATTCAGTCGAAACCAAGAATACAACAGATCGAAGAGGGGGACAAGCAAGCCGTCATTGACCGACTCAAGGCCGAAGTGTCCTTCTTGCGGGAGCAGATCCAGAGCGCCTCGAATCGCGTTGACAGCCCGCGTCGCGGCTCAAACGGCTTGGTGGAGAGATCAGAACGGGCAAATGAGCGTGAGAATGAGCTCCAGAATCAGCTGCTCGACGCGCAAGAGAATTACAATGCTCTTAACCAGAGACACGCGCGGCTCATCGCCGAGATGGCAAAGGCTCGTGATCATGAGTCCGAGCTCGAGTCTCAATTTGGCAACATTCGAGACAGCAGCGCCACCGATCGATTGAAGCGCTCGAACAACTTTGCGCAAGCCGTAGAGCAGGTCGTCCTCGAATACGAAAAGACTATCCAGAGCCTCGAGCAGTCACTTTCGAGCACACGTGCTACCTTGTCAAATACCGAGACCAGTCTGCTGGAGAAGGAGACGAAATGTGCCTACATCGAAACCATCAATGCGCAGTTGCAATCCCGGTTGCAAAAGGTCATGGACCGAGAGGCAAGCACCGAGAGCTATCTTCACGACTTGGAGGTCAAACTCGACGGCCACACAAGCGGGGAAGAGAAGAATGCAGCTATTGTTGCCGAACTTCGCAAGGAAATTTCCCGAATTCGAGAGAACGAAGCCGCCTGCGAGGAATACATCTCGACTTTGGAAGAACGGCTTGCCGAAGCTGATCAGGACGCCGAATTGATGCAGCGCGAAATCGACAGACTGGAGCAGGTCATCGAGCGGCAGAGGAGCCTCGGGAAGCTGGACACCTTGCTTTACGAGCTTGACCACATTGCCAAGTCAAACCAAAGGGACCACGAAGAGGCTCATAACGTGCCTGTTGAGGATCACAGCTTGCTCGATAGCACTGTTGACGTGCCATCCGTAGACGGCGAAGCGGAAAGCATCATTGGGTCGACGGCAGAAGCCATGGACGTGATTCCTGGCGCGACAGCTCAAACAAATGCAAATGAGGGCAGTACCAATGAAGAATTGCCTATCTCCGACGAGCCTTCCGATACAAGCGAGCCAACCGTGGGCAACCTCCTCGTTCCAGACAAGGTTCCGGATGTGACCCAGGAGCTGCTCGAGCTTCGTTCTACGCATGAGGCGACGGTCCAAGAATACACCTTGCTTCACACAAAGTACGATGAGGCAATGCAGAGGCTGGCCGAGCTTCAGGATTTGGTCGATGAATCCCGTCACGCAAATCGTGCCCGAAGCTCCGTTCTTTCGACAACGGAGAGTCCTGAGGCGCGCCCCGAGTCCTCTCAGTCTGACACCGACTCAGCTGCCAAGGAAGAGAGCCAATCGACCGTATCACATTCTCTTTCTTTCGAGCTCTGCTCCGCGGTTGGTTCACCGACCACTGTCGACACCTCTCAAGCAGACATTGAATCCGAGAAGACCACGCCTACCACGAAGCCAGCCACGGCTGATGACGCCGTTGCCAATTCTTCAGCAAACGAAAGGACGGAATCGGCCCTTCGAACAGAGCTTGAGACTCTCCGGATGTTGGCTCAAGAGAGAGAGGCGACCGAGAAAGAGTTGATGGAGAGATATGCCGAGTTGGAAAGCAAGCATAGCGATACTTTGGATCTCGTCGAAGACTTGAAGGCCGATCTGTCGAAGGCTCGGTCTATGGAGCTTCCCCGAATCATTCGCAGGAAGTCGAGTCAGAGTGCCTTGGCTACCGACCGGGCCACTCGATCGCTCGCTTCCTTGCGGGGCCTCGTTGCTGAGAATCTGCAGGGCAATTTGGACGTCATCGACAATTTCGAACTCAACATCAATTCCGCGATGCATGAGCTTCAATCTCGGGGCGAACGCATTCAAGAATTAGAGTCTGATCTCGCTGCGACCAAAAAGGAAATGGAGAGTAAAATCACCATCATCTCCGGCTTGACCCGCGAACGTTCCAGCTTGAAGTCCTCGCCTGTGGAGATGTCGATGATCGCAACCCTCCGTGACCAGCTGCAGCAGAGTGAGAAGCAGATTCAGGACATGCGCGAGAATCATGCTGCGAGGGAGATGGAGCTTTTGTCCGAGGCCGACAGTCTCCGGCAGTCGCGCGATCTATTTGCGGCTGCGGCGCCCAAGGACAGCGAAACTGGCTATGACGAGGCCATTGCGTCTTTGCAGGAAGAGTTGAAGTCGTGGGAGACCAAGCACAAGACTGTGCTTGAGACCACTATGAAGACCGAGATTGAGATGAAGGCCACCATTGACGAGCTTGAGAAGCAGCTGATCAAACACAAAGAAAGCGCCGATGACGACAAGAGCAAAGATCTGGTGAACTCGATGCGGAATGAGATCGAGATGTACAAGGCGCTCATCGATGGGAACGCAGTCAAGGTCGCAGAACTGGAGTCCGCCCATTTATCCACCAGAAGCCAGATCGAGGAGATGGCCAAGGCCCACAGCGCCATAGCTGCCGAGGCCATGTCTCGCCACGAGGAGCTCACATCGAAGCTTCAGGAACAGATTGCCAGCCATCAGCAAGCGACGAAAGCCCACCAGGAGGAGATTGATCACCTCGGAGAAAGCCATGTGCGCGAGTTGAACGATCTTTGCCGTCGTGAACAATCAGAATTCGAGCAGCAGCTCCAGGTGTTGATGACAGAACATGCTGAGTCTATCCAAGCTCTCGAGGGAGACGTTCGAGACAGCAGGGCCCGGCTCCTGGAGGTGGCAAACCAGCTTGCCGCAGTTCTAGGCATCGAAGTAACTGTCGACCAGCTTTCAGAGAACATCAGCCGCCTCTCTGCTCATCAAGATGACCTCAAGGAATCACGCAGAAGGTCTGATGAGGTCTTGGCCCACATTTCGGAGCTGACAACCATTAACGACTCGCTTCTCCGCGATCTGGAAGCAACCAAAGCTGCTGTGATGGAGATGTTGCCGGAAAGCAGTGATATTGGCGCGCCCTTGACGGACCACATTTCCGCAGTCAAATCGAAGATGACCGATCTCCAGAGCAAGGTCCAGAAGAACGACCGGTTGATAGAGGAACTCGAGGAGCAGCTACAGCAAAATTTTGATGAGGCTCAGGTGACCCACAACCGGCTCAGTTCCCTGCAATCCGAGCGTCAGCTTCAGCTAGATGAACTCATTTTGGGCCGTGAGAAGCTTCAAGTCGAATTGAGTGGCCTGCGCGAGGAGCACGCATCTCTTCAGGTAAGACATGTACCGAGACTTAATGGTTTGGGATGCATTCTAAACGTGTATAGGCCAAGTATGATGAGCTTGCTGCGAGTGGGGAGGTGAAGCGATCAAACTCAAGTGCGACGATTGGGGGGAGTCCTTCAGTGACATCGCTGCCCTCTCCCCCGCCGGCTATTCCCCTGCCTCCGATTCCCACGACCTCCCCGGTCAATGGAGCGCCTGGCTCTCCGCCTTCTACCCGTCCTGGCAGCAAAGATCATGCGAATAGTGCTGCTCACAACAATGAAGAGCAAGAGGCCAAGTTGCAAGGCCTGCAAAAGCAGCTGTATGCCGAACGTCAACTGACGCATACTCTAGAGGAGGCGTTGGAGGATCTTGAGAAGCAGTCCAAGAAGGTCAAGACGGATGCCGACGCTTGGAAGAAGCGTGTCCAGGAGCTTGAGAACGAAGTCAAGGAACTGAAGGAAAAGAAGGTCGAGCCACCCCAGGACAACCGATGGAGCATGCAAGCCGTCGAGGAAGAGCGCAAGAAGAGGCAAGCTGCCGAAGCAGCAACAAAACAGCTGGAGGAGAGAATGCATGCCATCAACAAGAGCAAGAAGAAGAAGGCGAGCCTGAATTGCTTCTGAGCCGATGCCCAGCCAGACACTCCACTTCTGCATCATTGGTGCTCGGCCTTGACCAGCAAGCTCAAGACCTCAAGGACTATACCCCTTCAATGTGCCTTGCCGGTCTTCGTTGCGAGCTGTTGCGCTTGATACACCGGCGCCTTCTCAGATCCGCACCATGCCTATCATGATCTTCTCCGATGTTGTTCCTTCACGACTGTCCCACGATCGTCTGGAATGGGTTTCGCGATCCTTACAATACTTTTTTGTACTTGATTGTATCTATACCTACTTTTCTCCGTTGTACTGTTTCTCTCACTATTCGCTTTCTTGAGTCCTCCTTTAGTAGCAGATATTCAATCCTCCTCTGGCACCAACTCAAATGTCGTCGATACAGAGGGTTTTTCTCATTTGGGATGTTTAAAATCCAAGGCCCATCTGTGGTCAAGAATCCCACAATGACTATGTTTACCGCTTGCTCATCCCGAACTTCGGTCCTACTCTTTTTCTCTGTTCACAAAGGCTTCTCTCGCCGATGCCTTGTTTCTTCCTTTTTGTTCGCCCAAATACATGAAGGAAACGTGTCGGGCAGCGAAGGGCCCAGAGAAAGAGAATGAGAAGGAGTCAGAGAGTGTGAATAGGGAGCTTTTCGGGCAAAATTGTCCTTCGCCGGCACCTGACTCTCAGCGCAGATTGCGAGATGAGAGAAGATATATGCAGTCTTTATTCCTTATTGCAACTGCGTCACGTCTCATTATTCAGATTGCAGAGAAATGATTGTGCGTTTTTTCTCTGATCATGAGGGATGGTCCTATATCGGTCTCACTGCGCCTTACAAGGCCTCGGGCAGGATATCTGGAAACCAACCGTATTCGTCGAGAGAAATCAGATACTGACCAACAGCATCTTCGCTGACACGGACACCCTCTGCTCTCAAGGCCTCGGCTTGGTGAAGGGACTCGGAGCGCTGAGATCTTCGGTCTGTCAGCAGTTGCTCGAAGACATCCAACAGAAAGTATGAGATCAAGGACCCGACAATAACGAGAAAGGACAGCGGCAAGTCGATGCGTCAAGCTCTGTGGATCGACCTCGTCTTTGCGATATAGCAAAAGAGGCCGAGTAAAGACAGACCTTGGAGAGATGCCGCCCTTGAAGTTGATGACGCGCTGCCAGGGAACGTTTGTGTTGTTATAAGGAGCGGATGGATCATCGGGGAGGTGCTTCAGGCAGATGCCCACCTGACGAGGGCGCTCAGCTGATTCCAGTCAGCTATCCTGATTCAGCTTCCCTGGTTCAGCTTTCCTAATGTTGCTTGGTGCGAACATGACTTGGGTTGGCAACCAAGGCACGGGAAGTTTGAGATCCGAGCAACTCACGCGTGCCGATGAGGGCGGCGATATGGCCGTACGTGGTGACTTTGCCATAGGGAATCTGTTGGACGGCTTGATAGACGCCGTGGAAGAAGGCTTGGGCCTCGTCCGAGCGGGGCATCTTGCACTTCTCAAGTAGAACGAGCAATTTGAAGAGGCATCACGAGAGGGGTTGAGTGAACGGAAAAACTGCCGAGGCACATGCAGGATGGATGGGCGATCATCTGGATGGATTGAAGCTTTCTATGCGAAACCCCTGAGGGCTTACCTAAGTCATTGCCCGGTTGAGATGGCGGATGGCTTCACGCCCCGACGTCACCGTTCACGTTGAGCTCATCCGTTACTAAAGTTCCAGGCTGTTTTCTTCGATAATCTGATCCTGCAGACTTGAAAGTGCAGAGGGACCAGGACAGGCTAGATGAAGAGAGAAAAGGAAACTTGATGTGCTGTCTATTGCTAAAAGATCTATGAGTGCAGTCACCTGAAGTCTATTCTTATGCGATCTTGCTGCCGTCGAGTTAATCCATATTGAGGATGCCCGCCTCCTCCGTCATCTGTTTCATCTCTCCCACAAGTAATGCAACATCATGAGACTTGATCGGTAGCCTGTGGTTTCCGTCCCACTCGACCAGCCTGGCCGAACCCTTTTTGCAGTATTTTTCGAACAAGAGGCGATGCTTGTCGATGCCGGGATCTTTGAGACCGAGGAAGTGCAACGTCGGGATGGAGAGGAGGTGCTGGCCGTGCTCGTTGCTCGTGGGCCAGGGTCCAGCCGCGCCGACAGAGAGCGGCGGCATGAGACTCAGATGGGCCGCGTCCACCATGTGCGGCGGAGTTGCGCGCTCGGAGGTGGCATCCGTATCGATCATGATGAGGGGCGCGCTGCCGGCCATGAGCACGCCGAAGCGGAACTCGACGCCAGGCAGCGGCCTCGACTCGGGCGGGTTGTGCTCCTGCGCCCACAGCAGGCTGGCCGCGATCTTGGCGCCCTGCGAGAAGCCGAGGACGGCGACCCAGGGACCCTCGCCGGCATCGCTGTCCATGGCCTGCCGGCACCGCTGGACGATGCGCTGCGAGGCAGTCGCGGCATCGATGAGGTCGTGGTCGGGCCTCCAGCGCAGCCAGCGGTAGAAGGGCCCATACTCGCCGTAGACCTGGAGGATGGCGTCATGGGCGGGGCTGGGGAAGGGACCGTCGGCGAAGACGAGGCGGAACTGCGAGGCGAAGGCGGCGATGATGGCGCGGCACTGCATGCGGAAGACGGTGCTGTTGACGCCGCCGCCGTGGAGGCAGAGGATGCGAGGGAGCTTCAGGGTCGCTGTCATTGCGTCGACTTCAAACGACCACGATGGCCATGCGAGTGAGGATACTGCAGGGGCAGGAGGCTAATGTGAAGCCGGGGAATGGACTGCGAATGTCTTGAGTGAATGCTGGATGAAAGGAAGAGGGCTTATGGACGGGGTCGGCGACGGAGCATGGATGGATCGTAGATGAAGCATCCATTTGACGGGCTGCGCGTGCGATCGGATCCTTCTCTGCCTCGGTGGACAGAGGAGCCTCAAGACAACCTTAGGATCCACGGTCGCTAGCTCATCGGGACCCCACGCGCGCGAGAGGACGATGCATCAATCCATCCCTAGCGGAGCGAGGTCGAGGCAACATCCGACGCTCTGAAACACGTTGGGGGCGACCATTCCGCCGACAATTTGAACAAGCGCGGCCTTCAACGAGGCGCTCAACGGTGGATTGTAGATGTATTCCGTACGATTACGGAGTACTATCGCACCAACTGCACCATGCAAAAGTAAAGTGACCACTCTAACCGTTGACGGTTGTAGCAGTGCTTACTCCGTATATCCTACGACAATTACTCCGGGGTACTCCGTACTCCGTAGCGCATCCATTCCACACATGCACGCACATGAGAAAGACTCCCCGCGTTTTGGGGGAGGGGGGGGGAAGGGGGTGAATGAAGGGGGGAATGTCCCCTGACGCATCTTTCGAGACTCAAGGATTTTGCCATTTCTCAACGATCAATATGGGGGGCTTGGACGAGCAAATCCTCATTGTGACCAATCCATCCTTGATGCAACCCCACGCCGACCGTGACCCTGATTGCAATTCCACGCCAACCCTGAGCCTGAGCCCGAGCCTGAGCCTGAGCCTGACACTGACCTTGTCCCTCACCCTGTTTGCAATTTGCGGAGAAACCCAGACCTTGGACGACTCCCAGACCTTGGACGACTCCCGATGCAAGATGCACCCGAGCCGAGCCGAGTCGATCGCTCGCCCACATGGACTCCAGCACCCAGGTGTTCTCTCATCACGAAAATGGATTTTCGAGTACTCCGTAGTACGCACTCCCTCCGCCGTGCTCCGAGGTCCGCTTCGCACAGTAATGGATGTACCCTGTGCTCTGTGCTCCGTAGTACGGAGTACTCCGTAGTCCATGCGAGGATCTCGGAGACTTCCTGATGCCCGGAAGCAATGCCCACTGCGGCCGATGATGACATCAGCGCATGCGTCGTCGTCCGGGGCTGTGCCCACGCCTTGACGTTGCCCGCGACCACCTACCTCCATGGATGGAGGGATATTGGAGCAATGGATACACCCACTCTCAGGTGCTTCTTACCACGAGGAATTGCGGAGACACGCTGTTATGGGCGAGAGGGATCAAGATCCCGAGCTACTTCAATGTACTCGCGCGAGTACGAATACAGAGCTGGCCGTGCTGATCGACCAGAGAGAGAGCCAGACGAGGGGTGCTATAAAACTGCGCATCCCGCGGCCTCATCCCATCCATTCATCGCATCACAAAACTCTGTCTCTATCCTCCTTCGTATTCTCGACCAGTCCCCGAACCCAGCATCATCCACATCGACTTGAAAGCAAACTTCCCCTGGAGCACCTGAAAGCGAAGGCTCAATCATGTCCGAACAGCCATCCGAAACCCCCCCCCCACACACGTACCCGGTCATGGGCCAATTCCCGCCGCCTCACACCGGGCCCGCGCATCCCCCTCCCCCCTCCTATACACAATCCGGCGAACAGTCAGAGCACGCCTCGCCCTCTCGATTCGTTCCGTACCGGCCGCCTCCTTCGGCCGAGGAAGAGAAGCAGCAGCTTGTGCTCCGGCATCAGCAACAGCAGGAACAAGAGGAACAGCGGCGGCAACAGCAGCAGCAGCAGCA
Source organism: Escovopsis sp. TC (assembly GCA_003055185.1). Lineage (NCBI taxonomy): Eukaryota > Fungi > Ascomycota > Sordariomycetes > Hypocreales > Hypocreaceae > Escovopsis > Escovopsis sp. TC. The sequence goes on along the minus strand of NIGD01000005.1, from coordinate 113,008 downwards.
GCAGCAGCAAAGCTCGCCGTACACAGACTACCCGCCCCCTCCTGGACAGCCCCACGAGCAACATGAGCATCACGAGCATCTTGAGCATCACGAGCAGGCCCCGCCGCAGTACGAGCTTCTGTCCCCTTCGTCTCGGGAGGAGCATCCACAACTCCCGCAGGAGGACTTTCCCCCCCCTCCCCCTCATCCCTCAAAGCAAGCCGAGCAACAGAGTCAGCAAGTCCACCAGGATCCGGAGTTTCCACCTCCCCCACCGCAGCAGAAGGATGACAAACTCCAACAAGAGCAACAACAGCAGCAGCAGCGGCAGCAGCAAGAGCCGCCGTCCATTGCAGGAGAAATCCCGCCTCCCCCTGGTCACCTTGCCCAAACGGCTGTGAAAGACGAGCATTACTTTCCCCCACCTCCTCCACTGCCGCATCCGCAATCACCGTCGCAAGGTCACCCGGAAGAGGAGATCGAGCAACCGACATACTCCATCCCTGCGTATGACCCGGCCCACCCGTTCTTTGCCCCCCCCCCTGCACAATCGCATTCGGACCATCATGGACAGGCCGGGCAAGGAGATGACGGGATTCAGAGCCATCAGCGTCCGCCAGAATATCAGCAGCACCCAGTTCAGCACCAGACCCCGGCATCCTATCATGGTTACCATGGAGAGTCGAGCCCATACGATCGTCCAAAGCAAAGCTGGAGCGAGCGCTTTTCTCACTTTGGCGTCAAGGCCGCTATTCCAATCAACAGCATAGCTCACAAATTTGGCAGCCAGAGTTTCCTGCCCGAGACCCTCGACAAAGAATGTGACAAGGCTGCGGCCATCCTCAAGGCGTTTTGCAGTGAGTCCAATCTTCTCAACGCTCATGATAACTTGGAACTCCATTGTCCGGTAACATCGCAGACAGCTGCTGACGAGTCTTTGCTCGCACAGAGAAGGGCGTCTACGCCGAGCCCGATCCGTCCGACAGTGGAACCGTCCCATTATCCGATGTTGGTGCTGCTGATAAGAAGAGCTCCGAGGTCGGCAATCAGGCGCGAGCAAAGTCGAAGAGCCGTGCCATCATCACGATACCTCCCAGGGTGATATCTAAGGCTGTCGGTCTTGCCATCTTCACGACACTGCGTGCTGGCTACGGCTTGTCCGGGGCCACAGGCTCTGGAGTCCTTGTCGCGCGCCTGCCCGACGGGACCTGGAGCCCCCCCTCCGGCATTCAGTTGCACTCCGTTGGGGGAGGATTCCAGATCGGCTTGGATATTTACGACTGCGTGTGCGTGATCAATAGCCAGAAGGCTCTCGAGGCGTTCATGGACACAAGGGTCAGTCTGGGCTCCGACCTTGCAGTCGTGGCAGGGCCGTATGGCGCGGGTGCGGCGGTCGAGTTCGGTGCTGCCATGCCTGACCTCGACGCGAAAACTGGCAAGAAAGGCGGCGCCGGCCCTCCCAAGGCTGGGACTCTTGTTGGCGCCGACCCGTCGCAGCAGGAAGAGCAGCAGCAGTCTCCTCAGCAGCCGAAGAATAACTTGCAGTCGGCAAGTGAAGGCCAGGGAGGCGATAAGACGAAAAAGGAACCTCGCCGGGGAGTACCTTCAAGTGCCACCAAGCCCGTCTTCTCGTACGTCAAATCACGCGGCTTCTACGCGGGCATCAGCGTCGACGGCACTGTCGTTGCAGAGCGCAAGGAGGCCAATGCCGCGTTCTACGGGCGGGCAATTCCGGTCCAACAGATCCTCAATGGTCAGGTCCCGCATCACGGGCCTGTTGACATGTGGCCCGCCGGGGCACAGGACTTGCTGGCGGTCTTGAAGGGCGCCGAAGCTGGCGCAACACAGACAAACCAGCAGCAGCGACCCGGTGGGGATGACCGGAGTAAGGATGAGCAAGGGGCGCCCCCGCCAGCATATGTTGATGACGGGCCGCAACCCGTTGATCCGGATGTGAAGTATAAGTGAGCCAAGCCAATTTTTCGGGGAGGGGTAGCGGGGGGCTGATCAGAACTCCGTATTGTTGTGTCGAGAGTGATGGACACTGAAAGAGTGAGCGTCGGGATGGATAAGCTGGCAGAGACATTGAAAGGAGGCGGGCGGCCGCTTTGACCGTTCATGTGTGCTTCTCATCGTCTTTCTTGTTATGCAAGATGTTCGATCCCTCATCAATCTTCCACTCCAAGCCTGTGTGCTCGGCCTCCGGTCCTGACCGCCGAGCTCACTAGGCAAGTCCCCTTTCTTAGCAAGACCAGGAAGTGACGACTTTTGCGCATGCTGGCCTTCATCGAGCGCTCTAATGTTGAGAATGGATCAAGTCTTCTGCGTAAGCCAGACTTGCATCTCATAGGTAGCATGAGTTCCACATCATCCGAGGGCGGGCAATGTCGTCGAGGGGAGGGGTTAGTAGTAGGACAGCAGGAAAACTTGCAGCTCGCGGCGGGTCAATGCAGCGTCCCCTCATACAAAATGCTGTTGCCCTTGCCTGGTCCTGTGCTCATGCGATGAAGACTACCCGACCACTGGTTAATTTCCTCATCCCTAGATCTTCGGTTGAAGTTCCCAGAAGAGAGCTTAATACAGCCTCGAAAAGAACTACGAAAGGCGAGACCGATGCCTGCATTGAGAGAAGGTCTTGCGGTGGCTAGCTTTTTCGATCCGAAATATGCTGTCGCGAAGCCAGATCCTCATGAAACAGCTGGTCTCTGCATACTCAATCCGTCCATTCTTTATTCTTATTAATCTCAGGAACCTTGACTTACACCTTCGCACACAATGGATACAAGGTCACAGCAACTCTACTAATTCTAATGAGCGCGTGCCGAGTCTAATTCTTGGATGCTTAGATGTAAGTGCCCCACAGTCTCTCTGAAGTCTCTGTTCGAGGGAGAGAAAGATGTAGAAGACAAGTATCTTAGCCAGCTGTCAAGCCGTAAGAACCCTCTGGCCCATATGTCCTAAAATGACCAAGTTGAGCTAGATACCCGTTTGTTGGCTTCGGAAAGCCGGGACGGGAGGGTCGGGAGCTAATTTAGAGCTTCCCCCGGGATGGGGGCGGCCCCCCCATCCCCCGCCGGCTAACCTCTTCAAGGCGTAATTGCATGTATAATCTCGAATTTCTAACTTGTCGCGAAACCACTGCGCCAGACGGTGCAAAAGTGAAGTGACCACTCCGACCGTACTGGTCGCAGTAGCAGCTTATGTATCTCTTCCCTGTGGCTGTCCGATTCCATGTCTTGATCCAGGGCACCTACGGTACCCCGTTGTATGACACTATCCTTATTGCGAGCATAAAATTCTTAGTTAAGTCGAATTGTACCGATCCTAGACAAAGCAGTTACTTCTCTTAAGGTCAAGATCAATAACGCTATGTAATTTGATGACGAAAGATCAAATTCGCGTAGCGAACCTAATACAGTCTAGGAAACTACTTTACCTAGGTATGAGTAGTAGTCGTAGTAGAGGTATTCCTAGTAGGAGGAAACTCTAAGTGATTTGTTCCTTAGGAACAAAGCTGCCTGTAGACTGCCTCGGTTTCTTTAAGCCGTCTTCGTGTTTCTTTAAGTATGATTCAGATATGACTGTTTCTTTGACTAAAGATCGATAAAGATCATCGAGAATTAAAGGGAAGTCTCGGAGGTGCTGCAGTCTGGTGTCCAGTCCCCTGCCTAGTTTTCCTCCACCGAGGGCCCGGATTAGCAAAAAAAGGTGCACCTAATAGATCAAAACACAGCCCAAAGGCTCTGTGACACCATCAGAAATCTCTGCACGACGAGACTGTTTTCTCTTCTTCATCTTATTATCTTCCTATTAATCTATCTTAAAAGACAAAGCTCTGCCCTCCGCGGCCCGATTCGGAAAGCCGTTCCCGATGGCCGTCGCCGTGTAGAGCTTCACTTACGACTCTTTTGACCGTCCCCTAGCCGTGAAAGCTTGCGGGATCCGGAACGAGCCGCAAGAAAGACGACAGTCGAATCAGAAAGAAATCGGAAAATATGAAGATCGGGCCATATAATATCTCGTTCCGGAATGAACTCGTTATTATTATCGGCGAGTTTTGCGGAACTTATATGTTCTTGCTCCTAGCCTTCCTCGGCACGCAGGCCGCTCTCAACAACAACGTGCCCGGCAATCCTTCCGCTCCCCTTTTCCCATACTCTTTGCTTTATATTGCCTCTTCGTTTGGTGCTTCCATTGCGATTATGGTCTGGGTCTTTTATCGTGTTACTGGAGGAATGTTTAATCCAGCGGTAAGGTCTTTCACCTTACTTTAAGAGAACAATCTTGCTTGAACAGGTTTCTTTCTTAGGCCATTCGCTAACAACTTAAACGCACGATTTCCCTGTCTTCAAGGTCACCCTAGGACTTGTCCTTGTTGGAACTGTCAAGTGGTATCGAGGCATCATCATCCTGCCGACTCAGCTTGCAGCCGCTATTGCATCGTCGGCGACTGTCAGCGGGCTGATACCAGGCCCTTTAACCGTGGGAAACCATCTCATGCAGGGGACGAGCATCGTCCGCGGCCTCTTCATCGAAATGTTTCTCACCGCGCAGCTCGTTTTGACCGTCTACTTCCTTGCCGTCGAAAAACACCGCTCAACTTACCTCGCCCCCGTTGGCGTTGGCGTCTCCGTCTTCATTGCCCACATCGCCGGCACCGAGTTCACATCCACATCCATCAATCCAGCTCGGTCATTCGGGCCAGCCGTCATCCAGGGGTTCCCGGGATATCACTGGATCTACTGGCTAGGACCATTCATGGGGGCCTTGTTGGCTTGCGGCTGCTACAAATTGCTAAAAGCACTCGAGTATCACCGAGCGAATCCGGGACAGGATGACAGTGGTGAGGCCGCAATGGTACGAAAGACGTCAGCAGCAGACTCGGCAGCGATTCGCGATGCCGACAACAGCGATAGAGAGACCCCAAGTTCAGGAAGGGAGGCTACCGATTCGTACATGCTGCGAGGGGCCCGGAGAGATCCTTCACACATGGCTTGATGAAGAGAATGGTGGGTATTCGCGATCGACTCTGGTAGTCTTGTCATGAATCGATCAATGCGTTGGATTTGAGCTCAATTCGCTATGGCGACTTTAAGCATTCTCGGTAGATCTTCATTCAAGGCGGGGACATAGAATTCGGGAAATACTACCACAACATCGTGTAATCTAGTTTCTAGTAACGATGCGAGCTCCAATGCCGCGAGACGTGAAGAATAATCCTTTGATGATATACGAGGATCTTGAGGCATGTGGGAGATACCAGATATTCAGAAGCGATCCATGACAACCTATCTCGTCATGGCACCCCGCCAATTCAGTGACGGCCATTTTAGTTCCAATGCTACTCCTAGCTCTTATAAAATATCCGTACATGTAATTGATGATGTTAACCGTATCGAGACGATTAGACTTGAAGCATTCAATCGACAACCGAGGCGCATGATCAATCATCTAGCAGGATGTTGTCTCTCGGGCTACCACGCTGTTCTCCCTCTTTGAAAAGGCGATTGAGATCTGCCGGCGTTGCCTCCTACTATTCCTCCCCGCAACCCCTCTCGACAGTGATCTTAATCCATCGGCCAGGTGCAACGATGAAGCGAGCTGCATCGTCTTCTCCAAAGACGACTCCTCTGTCACCTAGCAGGGGGAACGTGGCTGAGACCCAGTGGCCTGCTCCGCAAGACCAGATTGAACAAGCTCAATCCTTCATCCGTGAAAGGTAGAGCGCTCCGGGCTCCCGATTTATAAAATCATACACTGACTGTCTGGGACAGCGTCGCGGCCAAAGAGAAGATCCTCATTGTCCCAGACAAGGATGCCGATGGATTGACTTCGGCGGCCACTCTCCGCAAGACGCTTCTTCTGCTCGGCCTTGACCCAGGATACTTAGATGTGCACATACTCAGCCGAGGAAACAATATGCACGATGAGGCCGAACGATCAGCCATGCGCGAGAAGAAGCCCGCGTACATCTTTGTCCTCGACCAGGGCTCGCGACCCTCGCGACCCGTCATCGACGCACCACACAAGGCTCTCGTGATTGATCACCACCTGGCCCAAGAGGGAGATTTCCCAGATGGCGCTCAACACGTCACAGCCTGCGATTGTCCGCCCGTGGCGACGAGCTCTTTGCTCACATACCATATCTGCGCCGACATGCATGAGGACGTCCGGGACCAGTGCGATTGGCTTTGCATCCTCGGCACGCACGGCGATCTAGGCACCGCTTTCAAGTGGGAGCCCCCCTTCCCCGACATGAAGCAGGCCCTCAAGAAGTACTCGAAAAAGGCGCTCAACGAGGCTGTGTCGCTGATCAATGCGCCGCGAAGGACGGCCTTGTTCAATGTCCAGATGGCCTGGGATGCCCTGGTCGGAGCTTCATCGCCGGCAGATTTGCTGAAGCAGTCGGCGCTCATCACCGCTCGGGCCGAGGTCAAGGCTGAGACGGAGCGGTGCACCCACGCGGCGCCCAAGTTCTCTGCGGACGGCCGTGTTGCGGTGCTTAGGATCAACTCCCCGGCCCAAGTCCATTCCCTCATCGCCACGCGATGGGCCGGATACCTCAAGAGTCCCAAGTTGGAGGTCGTGCTGGTGGCAAATGAAGGTTACCTGCCCGGCATGGTCAACTTTTCGTGCCGCGTGTCGGCGAATGGCAGGAAACGAGATCCGCCTGTAAACATCATCGAGACGCTCCGAGACATTGCAGATCGAGCGCCAGACGCGACGCTCCGAGAGAGGCTTGGACCCTCCTTCGCAAGAGGACACAAGGAGGCCAGCGGGGGCATTGTGCCCAAGAACGAATTTGAAGAATTGATGGCTATACTCGAAATTGGTCGGCCCAAGAGCAGAGGTGATAGAGGCGGGGGGAAGAGGAAGGACGGGCCCGGGCCCGGAGCTGGAAGCGGAACCGGAACCGGGGCCGGAGTCGGGTGTAAGAGCCAGGGGATTGAGAGATATTTCCGGCCCAGCAAGCCAGCTTAATGTACGGATTCGGAGTGCATACGGAGTCCGTACTCCGTGGAGTTTCTGCCCGCCTAGCGTCGCTTGCGTAGGCAGAAACCCCCCCCAGTAATTGGGAGGGACCGCGTCTGGCCTTTTTGTGAAGTGGATCCATTCCTTCCAAGGAAGCATCTTAAGAAGCGTGCTAGCTGGACGTCTATTCACAAAGGGCAGCGTGGGGGGGCGGCCGCCCGGCATGCATGAATGCCTTGTGACACATCAACGCGGCCTCTATGCCATTTCGACCTGAAACATTTGCATCAATCGATCTAATACAGACTTGGAGACACCTATGTATCCTCCAATGCTTTGGTAAAAAGGCTCCCCTTCGACTCATCACGGTGCTTGGCCCATCGAGGGCTCGTCTACCATGGAAAGATTGCCTTACGAGATCTTCGAGAGAATAGTCTCCCCCGTTCTGGATGGTCTGCAACCGAAAGAGAGGCCAGCCTTTGCAGTTCTTTCCCCCGAGTTTCGCGCTGCCGCTGAACGTATCGCGTTCAAGTCGCTTCGGATCACCAACAACGACCTCAGGGCCTTTGTCAAGACGCTGCGGCCAGGCCTTCGGAGACTCGTCAAACACATCGACTATTCCATTTCGCTTCCCGTCGTCGATATCGAGGTGGCTGGGACCCTCGAGAGACCCGCGGAGACAGATGTCGTGAGCAGACAGTACAGTCAGGGCCTGAAGGATTTCCTCGATGCCCTTCGCCAATTAAACGGCCTCAGCGACGTGTGCGTCACCTTGAGAAACGTGGATCACTTGCCCGGGCCTACCGAAGTTCGAGGTTTCCGTCCTCCCCATGATTGGGACACTTATTGCTGGCAGGTTCCGCAGCTCGGTCTAATCCGCCACAGGCGAGTCCGAGCACGTCTTGATCTCGTCTCCAACATTGAACGGGGCGCCGCGTTGCCAGAGGTCGATTGCGTCGCTTCATTGGGCGTTTTTGCCAAGGAATGGTCCCGTGTACCTATCCCCAGCATATCCCTCGAGCTTGCTTCGCGCATGAAGGGGCTCACAGCGCTGGATCTGAGCGTCGATGCCACCGAGCTGAGATATCCGGGGCGCTTAAGGGACGACCGGATGATTCTGGCATCAAGCTTTCAGCGATTCTCAAAAGAGACCGAGCACATTGTGTCCTGCCATGTGGACCTGGCACTCGATATTGACGGACACCAGTCTGAATTGCCTATGCCTGATTTGATCTATCCAATGGGTTACGACCTCCTGGGGTCGAGTCTGCGCATCTGGACACAGAGACTCACCTCGTGTCATATAGCGGGCGTCTTCGACGGCACCTTGTTCTGGCCTCATGCTTTGGAGCCTGATGCAACGATCCCATCCTGGCCTAACCTCCGGTCGTTATCAATTCAGCTTGAGCATCAGGCCCCAGACGGCTCGTGGTATTTCTATCCCGAAGGGAGGCCGAATTACGGATCGCCACCACGCAATCCAGCCACGGATCCGCGTGACAAGCCGCCTGTCTTACCCGACCGACCACCTAACCAGGAGGTTTTCGACTTCGAGGACGACTTGCCGCATGATTTCGTTGATGGGTTTGAGGACGGATCGGACGACGATGCAGATATGCCGTACGGCTGGGCTCGAGAAAGGGTCGACGATGACGGATTTGGCGGCTTGGCGGAGCGGCGCTGGGCAATTGAGAGGTTCCTTGATAACGATGATGACGACGACAACGAGCTCGTCTGTATCGAGCCGCATCAAGAGAGGATGCAGACGCTGATTGCGTCTTTTGCAAGAGCACTCTTGCGCATGCCAGCGCTGCTAGAGGCGACTCTCAAATTCCAAATGCCAACGGCCGCGCAGCGGGAAGTCAGAGACGCCTGTGAAGTGTCGTTGGTGTATCGGGCGCCCGCCCAGGGGGGTATGCATCCTGACACCAGGCGGCTAATTCTGATGTTCGACGGGCGATGGAGGCCGAATGAGGAAACGATGGATCTACTGAAGCGCGTGGGGGAGGAAAGCCACCCCCGCACGATGAAGATCTTTGAGGAACAGCCCGATGGGGAAACGATCGAATTATTATGATGGATGGAGCATTTGCAGAGTATGCCTCACACATATTGGATCGCCCTTTGCTGAAGCTGCTTCTCTTCCTACCACTCCGTATCCGCCTCTGTCCCCGAGGTTGGCGATTCCTAATTTCCAGATCGTTCCTTGACCAGAGGCCATCGCAATTTGACCCTGAACCTTCGAATATCCCCCCTCCTCCTTTTACATCCCCCCCCCCCCTCCCCCCCTCTTTCCCCCCCTTTCTTCCCCTTTATCCGTGCCGCGTTTCGCCGTAGGTATGTACGTAATTAGCCGGCAGCTTTGTCAGAATATCGAGTAATTCATGCGCAGATCACATCTACAGTGCGGTGTTCATATGTCATCAAGCATCGAAACCCGAATTTTGCTCCCGTTATCGCTGACCGACGCGCGACTCGAGCAGGATACCCTGGTAAGATATTACAAAAGATTATCCTGCTACTTCACACGGCCCTCTTCTCATTCGTTGCGAGAGCTGTCGAGGTCTGTTGTTCGCGCGAGGCCATTCAGCCAAGCTTTTCGTCAGACGAGAATAGGATCGTCATCGGCGGCTTATTCGATTGATATATTATTGGCTCGCATCCCCTCGGTGATCGCGAACGAAGATGATGGCCTCACTAAGGGACAATGAGTTGATGCTCTCCCCGTGACCCCTACTGAAGCACAGAAGTTTGTTGCGATGCGGCTCGACACTTGCAACAGCCTGGGGCTGTTCTCTCTCGCCCTCGGATCAGCGGTTCAAGCTGCGTCCGTAGGGCAATCTCACAATGGAGAACCAACTGGTTGCTCAAGTGATGGTGCTTTGGGGAAGGACGCCTTCATCGATTCCCTCATCTCGAAGATGACGATCAACGATTTAGGTGAGGGCCCCTACCCAGTCGCCATGAACTCTGAACAAGCAATCACACGCTGCGTACTCGGGCTGATTGAGGGGAGAGACGCTAATTACATCGCTCGTCAGTCCTCCAGCTCCATTTGATGTTTGCAGACGACGTTGTCGGCAAAGATTCGCACAACGAGCTCTATGGTGAGGATTTGAGTCCTGACCATTCCAGATGAAGGTTCTGACCATGCCCGCATAGACATGACGATGGCTCACAGTCCCGGCTCGTCAATTGGTGCCATACATGACTGGTAAATATCGTATATTCACAGATTCCCCCAAGATGAGCAGAGGACAAGATGGCTGACCGGGGTTGTGAGAAGGTACCCAATGGACAATACGGAATTCAATGCCGTGCAAAAGCTTCAGCTCAGCAAGTCGCTCATCCAGATTCCTATGATGAGCCTCGAGGAGTGTCTTCACGGCAGGGGCTCGTTCAAGCAGTCCATGTTCCCGCAGGCCATCGCGATGGCAGCATCCTGGGACACCGACAATGTTTATCGTGTTGGCAGGGCTATCGGACGGGAGGCCAGGTCAACCGGCACACACGGCTGCTTCGCACCCGTCCTGGATCTCGCTCATGATCCGAGATGGGGACGAGTGCAAGGTACGTACATCAGATTATCCCTCCGATCAATCTACGGGTGTCTCTTGGCTGACCATGACTCATCGCATCTGCAGAAACGTTTGGCGAGGACAAAGTGCTTACCGCGAAAATTGGAGTTGCGTACTCTTCAGGCCTATCAAAGAACAGCTCCTGGGGCGAGCCTGACGCCGTATTCCCCATTATGAAAGTATGAATGTTTTCTTTGTCACTGCATGTCTCATTACTCCCTTCGAAAAGAATGAATACTAACCGTCGCGATGATGCAGCATTTCGCGGCGCACGGGGCTGCTCTTGCTGGGCACAACACGGCTCCATTCACAGGTCGCGGCTTTAGGCAAGTCCAGGAGGAGCTGTTGATTCCTTTCAAAGCTGTGGCAGAGCTTGGTGGCGCTCGAGGCGTCATGATGTAAGATACCCTAGAATTCTTCCTGAATCTCCGCCTCCTTGAAGTCTGTCGTGATGACACCCAGCCAGGGCATACCACGAAATTGACGATATACCGGCTGCTGTACACCCCGAACTATATAAGACGTTGTTTGGGGAATGGAAGTTCGACGGCTTCACCATAGCCGATGACCTCTGTAAGTGGGACGATTGACTTGCTTAACACTGACCTGAGACACCAAAAAATCTTCTTTCTGACCTAAATACCAGGTATCAGGAATCTTCTCACTCAGCACAGGGTCGCGAGCTCAGAGGCGGATGCATTAAGTCAGTGGTACAATGCAGGCGGCATGATCGATTTCTACGACTTCTCTCTCTATTCAAAACTCGCGGTATGTGAAGCTAGGATTCGCATGATCTGTCAATAGGATGCTCTTCACTAACACAGAACAGATCATTAAGGAGCTCATCGCGAATTCATCACTCCCGCTTCAGACTTTGCAATCCCACGTGCGAACAATACTACGGGTCAAATGGGACCTCGGCCTCTTTCAGAACCCCTTTCTTGCTGACAAAACGGATCCGCTTGCGATCGTCGACAGCCACCGGGGGATAGCGCTTGATGCAGCTCACAAAAGCCTCGTCCTCCTCAAGAACGAGAACCAGACGCTCCCATTGGATGGATTCTCGGCCAAGACGATTGCTCTCCTAGGACCCTTCTCAGACACTCTGAATTTTGGTGACTACTCCGGTTCACTGGGCCAATCCCCTGTGAAATACGCCTCAACGATCAGGCAAGGGATCCTCGAGAACTTGAAGGACAAGGAGCACTCGTCGAGCAAGCTGGCGTGCAGCTGGGGATCCAACAGTTGGGAGTTCAACAACCAATACGTAATTCCTCCGTACCATTTGTCGGCCAACGGATCCTCCGGCGGGCTGGCGGCGACATACTTCTCGAACACGAATTTCACGGGACACAGCGTTCATAGGATGGAGGCGCCTGCGCTGGATTGGGGTATCTACCCCCCCACGGGCCTGAGCTCCAACAACTTCAGCGCCGTATTTGAGGGCGAGCTTCGTGCTCCTGTAGACAAGGACCTTGAGGGCTGGATTGGAGTCGCGATTGGGCCCAACAGCACCTCGAGGCTGTTTGTTGACGGCAAGCTGGTCGCTTCGAAGGACTTTGGCCCTGATGGCAATCTGATGGGCAACATCGAGGGTCTGGGTTTCATCGAGAACAACAGCACGTCGCCGCCGCAGGGCGGCTCTTCGTTCAACTTCCAGCGCGGCGCCACTTACCGGATTCGAATCGAGTTTCAGTCGTGGAACAACTTCAAGAAGACGGCCAATGTCAATTCGATCAATTCTCAACTCGTTCTGTGGTGGAATCTGGTGAGTCCCGAAGGGGACGCCCTAGAACAGGCCGTGTCCATCGCCAAGGAGTCGGACTTGGTCGTCCTCGCCGTGGGAGCCGCCTGGAATAGCGATGGCGAAAATGGCGACCGTGCAACATTGGGTCTAGCGCCCAGTCAGGACGAGCTGGTGGAGGCTGTCTTTGCACTCGGGAAGCCGGTCGTCATGATCTTGCAAGGCGGGAGGCCGTTCGCCGTGCCACAGCATTATCGCCGAGCGTCAGCAGTCCTGAGCGCTCCATTCGGCGGGCAGGCCGCGGGGCAAGCCATCGCAGACGCGCTCTTTGGGAGGTTCAATCCCGGCGGGCGTCTGCCCATGTCGGTGCCACAACATGTCGGGCAGCTCCCAGTGTATTACAACTACAAGCCGACCGCCCGCGTTGCGCAGTATCTTGATATTCCTTCAGAGCCCAGCTATCCCTTTGGATATGGCCTGTCATACACGACCTTTGCGGTAGATCTCCTCTCCGCATCCGTCCAGAGGTCAACTGCGAGCTCCGTCTTCCGCCGCGGAGACTGGATCAACATCACTGCTCGGGTGAAGAATACGGGGATCATTCCCGGGAGCTACGTTGTCCAGATCTATCTCTTAGGTCGTGTGTCCACGGTCACCCAGGCCGTCAAGCAGCTGGTGGCCTTTGATCGCGTCTATCTGGAGGCTGGCGAAGAGAGGACGGTACTGCTCCCATTGGAAGTCGATCGTTATCTCCTGATTCTAAACAGGAAGAATGAGTGGGAGCTGGAGAAGACTTCATACACGTTCGCGTGCTTAGAGAATGGTGGGACCACAGCTGACACGAGCCTCAATGTGACAATGAGGGCAGAATGACCTGGTCGATGTCAGGCGCACCGCATCCTGGCCATGTATCATGACTGCCTGCCGGGGGCACGGCGAGAATTGACTTTTTTGGGAGATTCGTGGTCAAGATCCAGGCCAAGCGAGCTGGAATGGGTGTATCTTGATCGAAATGCAGACAAGGAGCCGGGCTACTGTGCTCGAGTTTGTCAATCAAGCATTGGAATCGAGAGGGTTGATGGCATGTAGAGACTTACTTCCCATCTTGACGCGTGATCGACCGCAGACGGACTAATGGTATGGTCTCTTCTCGCGCGAAGCGAAAAATGTTAAAGGGGGGTAAAGACTGAACTTGGAATATTCAAAGGGCAAGACAGCCTGCGGTAGCTGCTTGCAGCTTCATGACACTAATCTACACGTAATCAAACCTTTTTTTGACTATCATGAGAGTCAAAGAGAGAGAAATTCCCGGTCGTGTACGGAGTAGAGGCTCGTTCATAAGACATGGTTTTCTTGTATTCTCTTGTGCTCGCCAAAGCCTTTGCGCATTCAGCTTTTCATGTACGGAGTCTTTGCTGATCGAGAGCTCATCAAATCGTCGAAGCGTCCAACAAGACGGGGCGCCTTCGACAGGGGTGAAGTACTCCGTACGAGGCAACCGGATCCAAGATAGAGGTCGAGACCCCAGAATTCCAGAACAGAGGCCTCCTGTTCGCGGAATGGATCTAGGGATTAAATGTCTTGGATGTTCCTGGCTAGTAGTAGGAGCCGATGCCAAGGTCAAGGCCGCTTGCAGCTCCCCGTCAATTGAATGGATCCACTAGATGGTGATCAACATGAAGTCCATCAAGCCCGATTTGATCCACAGAGCTCGGCACAACGGGAGGGGCTACCAGGCGGCCCCTGCCGATCCTATCGGAGCTTCGCCCTTTGCCGAATTAAACTCGAATTTGAGCGACTCAAAGGTAGCCCGATGTACACACTTGTACATCATGTATTACGTGCACAGATGGTCTACCTGTATCTACAAATATCCATTGAAATATTCAAACTCGTGCCGGTTGTACCTGCTTTAGATGCGCCGGAACTCCGAACTCCGTTGGTAGCTCTAGCAGCGGCATCGTGCGGCATGATGCAATGTCCGAACATCCATCAATACATTGATGGATCCATCCATGATGTACTCCGTACTGAGCACCATCCAGTCAGTTAGCGTTTGCCTTCCCTCCCTTGATAGAGAAAAATCCATGCGAAAGCTCTTCCGGCAAGGACTGCCCCCCATCCCCTCGTTTCCTTCCTCTCTCTCGCTCACACTCTTTTCGACGACTCTTTGACTTCATCCTCGCCGAAAGCCTGCTCCCATCCACGCCCACAAGTGCCTGCTCCCTCGAGTGCTTGCTTCCACGCAAATCGTCCACAAGAGTTCGCTTACTACAGACTGTACCGAGATCGACTTCGCAGATCCTGCAGATCTAGGAAGTTGAGCAGCACCATGACGGCCCACATGAGAGCTTGGCGCGTGAACGCCCCCGGACCTATTGAAGATCGCCTTCAGCTGGTCAACGATGCACCCCGACCCAACGAGCTACTCGGCACTGGTCAGATCCTTATTCGAGTTGCTAGCGCTTCCCTGAACCCTGCCGACTACAAGCTGCGAGACGCCGGCGTTGTCAGCAAGATGGCGCTCAAATACCCGAACACCCCCTGTATGGATCTGAGCGGGCGCGTCGTCCTCGTCGGCGAGGGCGTCACGGCCGTGAGCCCTGGGGATCCCGTCATGGCGCGTGTCGATCTCCTGAAGGGACAAGATGGCGCATTGAGCGACTTCGTCGTCGTCCAGAACGATGAATACGCCCTGCTGCCGGCCGATCTGGACCTCGACGCTGCGGCCGCCGCTCCGACAGCTGCGCTCACGGCCCTGCAGACCATTGCGCCCTATGTCAAGGCCGGAGACAAGGTGTTCATCAACGGCGGATCTGGCGGCGTGGGCACATTCGGCATCCAGATTGCCAAGGCCCTCGGGTGTCAAGTCACAGTGGCCTGCTCTACCGCAAAGAAGGCCCTCTGCGAGGAGCTCGGCGCCGACGAGATCATCGACTACAAGACATCGGACTTGATGGCGGAGCTGAAGAAAAAGGGCCAGACCTTCAAACTCGCCGTCGACAACGTGGGCTCGTCGCCGCCCGATCTGTATGAGAAGTCTGCCGCCTACCTGCTGCCCGAGGCGCACTTCATTCATATCGGCGGCAACCCTTCCCTGGGCAGCGTGGCGAGGACAATCAAATCGATGCTGCTGCCCTCGTTCCTTGGCGGCGGCAAGAACAAGTTCGTCAATTACTTAACAAAGAGCAAGCACGAGGATCTTGCTCGCATTGCGCGGTGGATGGGCGAGGGAACGGTCAAGGCCATCATCGATTCGACATATGAATTCGAGGATGCACCCAAGGCATTTGCCTACTTGAAGCAGGGCTCCAGCACCGGCAAGGTCATTGTCCATGTCAATAAGGCCTAAGGAGCAGATGACCATGGCCTCTTGGTTCACCATCTTGATCGCGAATTGCACGCAATCCTCGGGAAGATTGTCACAGCCTCTATTGCTCCGAGTTTTCCAAATTCATTCATTGCCTCTCAAAATCATCGGTGTCTGGATCAGCTCTTAGGGCCGTCTATGATCACTGTCAAAGTCAAACTTAAAGAGACTTGTCTAACCCGCCTGTGTGTAGAGAAGACGATGCGTCTTCCCGACTGCATCGCCTTCTACAAGGACGATATTATATACCCGGTCCTGCTTTGAACGGCACCGGGATTCGGTCTAGAGGAGGCGCTTGTTCGGTTTGTCTAGTATGCCTAGCTATGAAGAAAGTCTTTGTTCTGCCTAAGAAGCCTGCGTTTGTTCGAAGAAACGATGGATGTCTAGTGAATACTGCTTCTCTTGCTGCTCTAGTACTAGGTTTTGTTCTTGACTCTGTCTAGCAATGGAAAGAGCTAGCCTACGAATTCTTTGCCTTTTCGTTTAAGAAAAATAGTTTTCTAAGAAAAGGCAAGAGAAAAAACAGAGAAAGAAAACGCTTGAAATACATTACGTACGTGTACTCCGCAATACATAGATCTTACGTAGACTTTTCTAGGAGAACCTCCGCTGCCCCCTTTTCACCTTCTTGAGGTAGTTAGACCATGTCCTTGAAGCTTTCGAGCTGTAGGATGCATAGCCGCTTAAGCTGAGATGCATAAGCACCCCTGATCCTGTTTAACTTTTAACTTCCTCGCAAGCTGCCTAGGCCCTCGACAATTGCGATATGAAAAGCCTCTATTGCTTGCGGCAGCGGTAAAACAGTACATAAAGTGCGCGGCCCTACTCCGCATAAGGGAGCCTACATATGGTTCGGAGTAAGGGAATTCAATACGCTCCTCTTTTAATTAATCTTATGTTATATAGTTACGGATCGCGAGGGTAGGAGCATAGGAATTAAGGAAGGTTAGCTTAACCGACTACTCTAAGGTATTAAAGGGAGTAAGGCTATATATACACAAGTAATCTCCTTAATTTAAGCCTTTTAGATCTAGTGTATTTAGTAGTTACTTAGATCTAGTTTAGTAAAGAACAATGTTTCTCCTTTAACTAAGTTACGTAATTAGCTTAATCTAACTCTTTAGCTTATAAGCTAATTAGATTAATTGCCTTACTTCCTTTATTAATCTACCTAATTTAGTTATTATAGCCTATAGTACGTTTCCTTTCTTACGCGTCTTTTTATATACTTCTTATTTAATAAAGCTATTTATAGCGTTAATAAATGCCTTTAGGTATACGTAATTGTTATTAATAATCTCTATTAAAGCTTTTTATTTAATTGTAGCTATCTAATAGATTAATAGCGTTAATTTAATTAGCTTAGGTACTTAAAGTAAATAAGGTAATTAAGTAAGGTCCTATTGTTATAGTTAATTAAAATAAATAAAACGTTTTTTTACTTTTCTTTTACTTTAGTAAGTACTTAAGTTATTCCTTAAGTCTTTCTTTTTTAAATCTTAATCTTTCTTATAACCTTTTTTTTTCTTTCCTTAATACTATTATTTTATTAATCTAGCTCTTTTATCTTTAACTAACTATATATATACGTTTAGTAAACTTCTTAATTCCTTAGATCTAATCTATATAAGTAAGTAGTTTATACCTTTTTTAGTAAAGCGTGTTATATAAGGCACGTTATATAAGATACGTTAAGCTTTCTTTGTTTAAGAAATAAGATTATTTGCTATAAAAGGAAAAGAATAAAGTAGCTAAAGCTTTAGTCTTTTATAAATTAGCTAATTAAGCTAACTATAGATTTAAGTAAATAAATAAGATAAATTCTTAGCTTTAAGAGCTTTCTTTTATTCTTAATAATAAAGTTGTTTAAGTCCTTTTTAGGACTTCTTTATTTTTTAATATTTTAGCTAAAAAGCGTTATAGCGTTTAGTCTTTGTTTACGTTGTTTATTATAGCTTATTTTTATAAATATAAATCTATCTTTTAGCGCTTACTTATTAAAGTAAGTTAATATTTCTTTTTTATATAACTTTATTACTAATTCGTTTTCTCTTAAGATCTTATTAAACTATAAGCTTTGTTTTGCTTAGATCTATAATTTTTTAATTGCTTACCTCTTTAGCTGCTTAACTCTTTCCCTTTTTAGTATTATTTAAAATCTTTATAAAAAAGAAGTTACTAAGCTAGCCTTTATGCTTAAAGGTTTGCTTTATACTATATCTATTAGCTTAAAAATTATTAAGGTTATTAACTTCTATAGCTTTCTTGCTTTTATCTTTCTTTTAGCTTTAGCTACTTACTTTTAAAAGAATACTATTATTTTAACGTATAAGGTTAGTTAAGTAAATCCTTATGTTTATAATAGTAAAGCTTATAGTATTGCTTAAGGTAGATCTTATAAGCAGAAGCGTAAGGTTTATAAAAGTTTTACCTTTAAGGTTAGCAAGTTATCTACTATAGGTACTATACTTAAAGAAGTAACTTTTTATTGTTTTTTTAGCTTAAGTAATGTTATTATTAAGATTTTAAAGTTTAAGATTAGTTTAACTACCTTAACTTATAGTAATACCTTTTGCTTTTGCTTTATAACGTTTTAGCTACGTCTTATAACTCTTACGTTAGTTAATCCTCTTATTATCGTTTTAAACTCTACGTTTAGTATTATTACCTTAGTGTCTATGTCTACTCTTTTAACTTCCTTTCTTTATATTAGTTTAGTTACCTTAATACCCTTAGGTAAAGATATTATTATAACTACTTTTATTCTTATAAGGCTAAATTTAAGTACTTAAAAAGAATAGCGCTTTAACTAGCGTTATAATAAGAGCTAGTAGGTTAAGAATACCTTTCTTTAAAATCTTTATATAAACTATATTATAAAGTTTTCCTTTAGTATAACTATAACTAATTTCTTTTACTATATTAAGCTAAAGGAGAATACTATACGCTATAAGAACTATGCTTTTAGTACTTAGTATATTAACGTATAAGTTATTCCTTTTAAACAATAATATTATTATAGTTTACTAATTTAAGTAAATAGCTTTTTTATTTAGCTTACTAAAAGTAATACTATATTAGCTAATTTAGCTTAAAGCCTTATTAGCCTTAAAGTAAGTTCTTTGTTTTACTTTGCTTTTTCTTAGGTTGCTTAAGCTAACCCTTTAGTAAAATATAAAGCTTAAGGCTTATAAGCTTACTTAAAAGTAAAAAAAAGAGCTAAAGTACCTTAGTACTATCTTACCTTACTTTTATAGTATTTTCTTATATACTTTAGTGCTATAGTATATAAACTAGTAGTTATAGTAGTAGTAGGCGCTATAGTAGCAATAAGTAGCTTAACTATAGTAAGTAGTTTAGCAGTAGGTTTAGTAGCAATAGTAGGTATAGCAGTTAGCTTAATAGGTATAGTTAGCTTAGTAGCAGTAGTAGCAATAGGTATAGTAGCAGCAATAAGTATAGTAGTAAGTATAGTAGCAGTAAGTATAGTAGCTATAGCTACCTCTGCTGCTGCTGCTGCTAGCGCTTACCTTAACTGTTTTAACTAACCTTAAGGCAGTAAAAGCATATTACTTACTAGTTAACTAAATAGCTACTAAAAAGGCTAATTATTAGGCTTTAGGCTAGTAGTAAGATAAGCGTTTTATTTTAAAAAGGGAAAGGAATAAAGTAGCTTTTATAAAGAAAGTATTTTAATAGTCTTTGTTTATAGTTTAAGAAAAGTAATACGGTATACCTCCCTAGGGAATTCCTAGGGATTTCCCCTAGGACTATCCTAGTAAACTCCCTAGGATTTCCCTTAGCTGCTTCCCTAGGATTTCCCTTAGCTGCTTCCTTAGGATTTCCCTTAAAAGCTTAATAGTAAAATCCTAAGGAAATTACTATAAGAGATCGTATATATAGATAGCCTATAAGAATAGTTAGAAATAGAAGAAGGTATAGATTTTTACTTAAGCAATTAGTATACTTATATTATAATAATAGTCTTTAGTAAATTCCTTAGGAAGGTATTATTAACGCTTACTTATATTATTTAGTAGTAATACTATAGATTCTACTAAGTTCTAATTTATAAACTACTTCTTTTTTAAAAGGCTTTTCTTAGCCTAAGAGCTTATGCTAAAGATTAAGAGCTTCTTTAGCTAAATTATAATAAATAACTTTAACAATAAGCAACTTACTTATAAAAAAGAAGCTTACCTTATTAATATCTTTAAGAATAAATACCTATTTAAAGGCATTAAGGCTTACTATTTTAATGTATATTATCTTTTATAGCTTTTTAACTCTTTCTTTAACCTAAAAAACGTTTATAAAAGCTTTATAAAGTAGTACTTACTTAAGTATCTAAAGAATAAGAATAAGCTGTTTAACTAGCTAAGGTACTTTTCTTATAATACTAGGTACTTAGTATATAATAACTTAAGGGTACTTAGCGTACTATACTACCTATAGCGTTCTTAGCTAAGCTTTTTTAAAATAAAAGAATTATTAGTTAAGGTTCTAGGTTACTTCTTAAATAGTATACTACTTTCCTTTAATTTTAGTTAGCTAAGGACCCTTATTAAAATAAAATTTAAAAAAAGTATACTTAATACTTAACGCTAATTCTTATCTAATAAAATTAATAATATATTTTAAACTTTATAATAAGTAGTAAATACTAAGCTACTAAAAGCTTTTTAATTAAAGTATCTTATTAGTACTATAAAAAAAAGAAAAAAAAAGAGCTTTGCTTAGCTAAACTAAGACATTAAATAGATACTCTTTGCCTATAACCTAAGCTAGCTATTTAGCAACTCTAAGAGCTAGCTTATACTACTAGGCAAGTAGGACCTTAGTATAGGTCTAGCTAGCCTAGAACTACTAACTATTAAGATAGCTAAGCTTAGTAGTAGTAAAAACTTAAGAAAGTTAACTACTTTAGTTAACCTTTTGCTTCCTTTTAGCTTTAAATTTATCTAAGATCCTTTTAATATAAAAGATAATAATAATAACTTAGTACTAAATAAAAACTAGTTTATACTATTAAACGTAAACGCTTAAGATATATTAGTTTACTTCTTATATAAGCTAGCGCTTACCTTACTTAATAAGTATAATAAAGTAAGTTACGCTAAAAGCAGTAACTAAGACTATTTTTTATATTTTAGCTTAAAGAAAATTAGTAAGTTTAACTTTACTAAACTAATAAACCTAAGCTTTAATAATATTAAAAGAAACGTTAAAATACTAGTTTAGAAAAGCGCTAAGCGCTTTATTAACGTACTATAGCAATATAAGCAATATAGTCTTACTTACGCTAAGCTTTTACTAGTTAATATACTAATACTGCTTCTTAAAGCAGCTTTTAACTAGTACTTTAGTAACCTTAGTAATAATACTTATATTAGCTTATAGAACCTATATATAAGCTTTTTTAGCTAGTATACTTTACTTTAAACCTACTTTAGGATTACTATAGAAGCTACGCTTACTGCTCTTAAGCAAGAAGCCTTTTTTATTTAAAATATTATTAATAAAAAGAACTTATATAACTAGGTTTCTTACGTCTACTGTAAAGCTAAGGCTACTAGCTATAGTAAAATCTATCTAGCTAGAATCTTTTATTAAAAACTAGATTAATACCTTAAAGAAGTCTTCTACTTACTTACCCTTACTAAGGATATTAATAGATAGATCTTTAAGTATAAAAGAATATTCTTAAACATTTATACTTACTATATTAAAAAAAACTAGCGCTAGTATATTTAGATTAAAGGAAATAGTAGCTAAAAAAAAGGATTCTTAGCTAAACAAGACTAACTAACTAAAGAGCTATTTAAGTTAACTTACCTAAGATAAAAACTATAGAGCAATCTTAACTATAACTAGGACTAAATAAACAAGCTATAGGATAAAAGCTTAAGCAAGGTTAACGTTACTAAAGAAAGCTAGTACTTAATCTTTTATTTAACGCTTAATAAGAATAAAATATATGCTTTTTTAAAGGAAGAAATAGCTAGCTTTTATAAAGCTATAGCTAAAACTAATAACAATAATAAAGACTTAAGGTAAGAACTAGCTAACAAATTATTTAATAATATCTTTTTTATTTTAAACCTTTTGCTAAAATAGCTTTATAGTATCTTATGCTTAAGCTATAGCTTAGTTATCTTTTAAGATAAGTAAAAGTACTATCTTTTAGTATATTACTAAACTACTATCTCTAATAATACTACTTTTACTACTATAAAAGATAAGCTAATTATCTTTGCTATATTAATAAAGCTTTAAGCTAAGCTTTATTAGCCTTTTAGCTTTACGTATACCTAAATATTAGTATATAAGAAAGTAAGCTTTAGTTACTAATAGTTAGCTTATGTTAATAGTAAAGCTAGCTGCTTAGTTATCTAAGAAAACTAGCTTAACTTTTTTATATAAGTTAGCATAGACTAAAGTAAAATAGTATAGCTTAGTAGCATTAGTAATTTAAGAACGCTTAGATAGGTAGAATTTATAGCATAGATTCTTAGAACTATTAATAGCTAGCCTTAAACTATAAAGGTTTATATATTAGTATAAGTTATTAGCTAGCTATTTACTAGTCTTTTCCTTAAATAAGAATTTAGTGTACCTTATTTAGTTAATGTTATTAACTTATAAGCAAAGATTATTATTAGCGCTACATAAGAACTTTACGTTCTTATATAAATTAAAAACTATAGCTTATAAGTTTACTGCTTTATATACGCTTACTAAGTAGCTATTATACTACCTAGTTTACTATATTTCTTAGCAGTAAATTACTATCTTATTCCTTATAGAAAAGATCTTTTTTTTATGCTTTACTATACCTTACTACTAGCTATAGTTAGCTATAAGCTATATTAGCTACTTACTTTTAACTTAAGCTTTAAACTAATCTATATCTAAAAGGATAAGCGTATTAAAGTCTTTATATATATAAATAATATAATAATATAAAACAATGCTTTTATAATAAACAAAGACCTAAGCATTTTATTAACTAAAGGTAAGATATTATTAATAAAAGTAACTAAGGGATCTAATAATAAGACTAAAACCTTTTTAAAGGACGTTAACGTATACTAGTACCTTAGAATCTTTTAACTAAAGAACGTATTTAAAATAGTAACTAAGTATAAAGTTAAAATCTATACGCTTTAGTTAGCTATAGCTTAAGTCTTTTAAAAAATTATAGAATTATTTTTAAAGATCTAAGAAAACTATAGTAATATTTATATACTAAAAAATAACTTCTTATAAGCCTTTTTTATTAATAATTAGTAAAACGCTAAAGTATTTTTATAAGCATACTTAGTAAGAACTAAGGATAAGTAGTTTATTAATAAAACGTTTAATAAGCTATACTAAAAAAGCTATCTTAAATTTATAAAAAAACTATTCTTATTTACTAGCTTAGTATTTATTGTTTAAAGAATAGTTAACAGTAAGCAGAAAGGATAGGTTATTATAAACCTTTATAACCTTAATAGCATTGCTTTACTAAACGCCTATCCTATACTTTTATAAAAAGAAATAATTACTTGCTTAAGGGAGAAAACCTTTATTAGTGCTATTAACGCTAAATCCTTTTTTTACTAGTTCTTAGTATACTTAGCGTACTATAACTGCTTTACTATAGTTAGCTACTAAAGCCTTAAGCGCTTTAAGGTAGCGCTAATAAATTTTTATAACTTATTAGTATATACTAAGCAGTTTATAGATAAGATCTTTTACCTTTTTTAATACTTTACTACTACGTTTATTAATAATATTATTATCTTTTTTAATAATATAGCTAGCTACTAAAAGTACTTAACTGCTATATTCTAACTCTTCTTTAAGTAAAATATTACTTTATTATTAGTAAAGTCCTTTCTTAGATATCCTTTAGTTTAGCTCCTTAGCTTTTACGTTAACTCTATAAAGCTAATAAATACTAAATTAAAGATTAAAGCTTTATATAAAATTTAATTTTTAAATACTTTTATATACTTTAAAAAGTAGATTAGTATAGTTAGTTAGCTTTAGTATCTTATTCCTTAGTTCGCTGCTAAAATTACCTTTTTATAGATATAAAAGATATAGCTATTAGTAAAAGGAAAGGATAATAATAAGATACTTATTAGCGCTAAAAGATATAGGTATATAAAGCGTATAAACTTTATACTTACTAAAGAAAAGCTTACTAGCTTTTAAAACGTTACTAAAGCTTTAATTAACGTAAAAAAGAGATACTATTTTAATCTTAATAAGAAGCTATTTATTTAAATTAATACGTTATAAAAGTTTAGTATAAGTATAATATTATTCTACTTAACTAAGGA
The DNA here is from genome assembly GCA_003055185.1 of Escovopsis sp. TC. Lineage (NCBI taxonomy): Eukaryota > Fungi > Ascomycota > Sordariomycetes > Hypocreales > Hypocreaceae > Escovopsis > Escovopsis sp. TC. The sequence continues at coordinate 89,032 of NIGD01000005.1, read as the reverse complement.
ATTCTTATATAATCTAAAGAGCTATATTTTATTAGCTATAGTATAACTAATTATATTCCTTAGCTAAAGCTTTAACGCTATAGAAATAAACTACTAGCTAATAGAGATAAAGGTTACTGCTTTTGTTTAAGTAATAAAAAAAGTATAAACCTTAATCTAGTTAACTTATAGTAGCTTAACTATTGTTTTAACTAATTATATAGCAATATATAATATTATTTAATAGAAATCCTTTGTTTTTACTACTACTTAAACTAATAACTACTTAATTGTTACTTTATAGTAGCTTAGCTAGTTTAATCTTAAGGTTTACTATATCTTAAAAGTAAAGAACTTAGTTATTAACGCTATATCTTAACTGCTTACTAATAAAGCTAAAACCTTCTATAATAGTAAGGAATTAAAGCTTAAATAAGTATAAAAAGATAAAGCTTTAAAGGACTATATCTATACCTTAACTAAAACCTACCTTATCTTAAACTTATAAAAAAGGATTATAAATAAATACTAAGATAATATAAAGTAAAAAACTATCTTAAAGCAGCTTAAGGATAATAATACTAAGCTAAGCGTTGCTTTTATCTATAATAAAAGCTTGCTTTACTTATAGGAGTATAGTAGTAAGTAAAAACTATATATTTTAGAATCTTATAGTAAAGAGATTATCTAAGACGCTTATAAATAGTACTTCTACGCTAAAAAAAGATAGCTAATTAAGGACCTTACTGCTTCTATAGCTATCTTAAGCCTTTAAAAAAAGGTTAACTAACTAGTAGATAGCTATAAGTTATATTAGTAGAACTAAACTAACTATTAAATAACCTTAAGAGAGATACTCTTAATTAAATCTTTAGCTTTACTATTTTATACTATTGCTATAGATTTTATAGTTAAGCTACTAATTGTTAATGCTAAGAACTTACTATAGTATAAACTACTAAGCAGTTACTTTAACTGCTTTTTTACTATAATAGATAAGTTCTTTAAGATATATCTTTTAATTCTTAAAAATAACTATTACTATGCTAAAGACTAAGTAAAGTTTTTATATACTAAGCTCTTTTACGCTAACTAAAAACTTTTTTATAAGATTATCTTAAACTAAGACTAAAAGTTTATCTTTACTTTTTAAACTAGTTTATAGACTATATATAGGACTAAGCTTCTTATGTTTATAGTATAGTATCTATAAACTAATAAGCTATTTAAACAATATAATTAAATAGTAAAGATTACTTTTTAATTATTCTTATATAATAATTTAATAGTTAAATAAATAAACTACTTTATTACCTTATAGTTCTTTATAAATAACTTATTTATAGCTACTATTAAGATATCTTTAAGTAAGCTAGTTACTAAGCAGCATATAAATAATAGCTAAAGGTATCTTAGAGAAGGCGCTACTAAAAAAAAGCTTAAATTCCTTTAAAAGGAAGCTAAGCTTAGTATTACGTAAGCTTAGGTAGCTATAAAAGTAAAGTATAACTATAAACACTAGCTAATAAAGTTTAAACTTAGTAACTAAGTATAGCTTATACTTAGAAAAAGGTATTACGTTTTAAACCTTAAGATTAGTAAGCTTTAAGAGCAATAAGCTAAGCTATTTAAGGTTATAGAGCGCGTAGGTTATCTTACCTACTGCTTTAATCTAAAAAGCGCCTTAAACGTTTATTTAATAGTATTAGTAATAGTACTTTACTTTACTAAGCTACTAGTAAACTAACTAAGCAGTAATGCTTTTAGCTCTTAAGAAGTTAAGTTAATTTTAGATTCTTATATTACTTAAAAAAGAAAAAGAAAGCTAAAGAAATAATACTTAGTTTTATAAAAGGGCTAGCTAAGCTACTATAATAGCTAAGTAAAAGAAAACGTAATTAATATTAGTAAGCTAGTTTAAGCCTTTAAAATAAAGAAAGCTACCTTTAATACCTTTATTAAAAAGAACGTTTAGTAATAAAGTAAATAGCTATAGTAATACGCTTCCTTATAGCTTAAAAAGATTACTTCTTTTTTTAGTACTAGCTTAAAAGAGCTTAGACTATAAAACGTAATAAAGGATATATTTAGCTTAGCTATTAATATACCTTACTAACGTAGGCGCCCTTTAAAGCTTAGTAGTAGTAAAAAGGGCTAAGGAAATCTTAGTAAAAACTATAGTCTTAAAAAAGCTAAAGGAAATCTTAGTAAAAAGATAAGCAAAAAGCATAAAAGCAAAAGAAAGCTATACGCTCTTAATAGTAGTACGCTTCTGCTTTAGTTATATAGTAACCCTTTAATTAAAGCTATAAAAGAAGAAATATAAGTTAAAAAATAAAAAAACAATAAATACGTATTTACCTAAGGAAAAAGAAACTTTCTTATATATTTACTATTTCTTAAACCCTTTTTCTTTTTATCTTTTTCTTTAAGTAAAAAAGAATAAAAGAACGCTACTTTTTTATAACTTTAGTTAATGCTTACTAACTCTTTTATTATTACTTATAACTACTATCTAGGTTAAGCTATTGTTTAACTATTCCTTTTATCTTTTTTATAACGTTAACTTTTATACCTTTGTTTATAGAGATCTTTACTATAAGCCTTTTATCTTTATATAGTAAAAGTATACTTATATTATTAAGCTCTTTAGCTAAAAAAACTAATTCTTATCTACTTTAAAAAACCTTAAGAATTACTTTACTAACTAAGCTTAGTAAAACCTTAGAACGCTTACTAAATTTTAAGATTACGTTAATACTAAAGAAAAGCTTAACTAGTAATATAGTAAAGTTAGTAAAAATAATAATTATATGTTTTATATTAGCAGTACGCCTTTACCTTACTAATAAAGCTTATCCCTTAACCTTATCTTTAATAATAAGATGCTTTCCTTTATATATAACGCTTAAGGACGCTTTGCTTAAGGTACTAGCTTTAGCTCTACTAACTACGTTAACCTTTTTAAAGATATACTTAAAAACCTAGTATATAAGGCTAAGGACAACAATAATAATGCCTTTAGCGTTGTTAACATTACCTTAGCTACTAACCTACTAGCTTATAGTTTAAATAACTTTAGCAAAGATTTAAGTACCTTTACTAAAGACTTAGTAAAAAAGGTTAAAGGTATTAATAGTATACTTAAGTACGTTTAGTAGTTTAAAGAGCTAGCTAATAAAATAGCCTTTACTTTTACTAGCTTAATTTTCTTTTAAATACGCCTAGTTAATAATACTATAAGCCTTTTAATCTATACTAGCTTCTTTACTACCTTACTATATTACTTATGCTTAGCGCTAACTACTATTACCCCTACTACTAGTAAGTAAAGCTATTTCTTAAAGGTACTTGCTAAAAGTTTAAAGAAAGATATTAATAAGATAGTAAAAATCTTTAGTAAAATAGCTAAGCCTTTTATTATTAAGGATATAATTATAGTTAAAGGCGTTAAGCGCGCTTTCTTTACTATCTACGTTAGCAATAATACTTTCTTACTCTTTTATTAGTAAACAGCTACTTTACTTATTAAGTAGTATAATAAAGTAGTTAAAAAGCTTAAGGACTAAACCTTTATAACCTTTATATAAATACTTAGTATTTTTTATAGTATAGTACTTTTAATATCTTGCTTAATTATACTACTGCCTTTAAGTATTACCTTAGTTTATACTATTGTAAAGAAAGGTACTAATAGTAGCTACTTTAGTAAAGATAGAGACCTTAGTACTTATATTCTTAAAATCGTAGCTAGCCTTAATACTAATAAGTAGACCTTATATACTGCTTTACTTTTATTTAACCTTAAGGATATATAGTTAAATATCTTCTTAAATACTATCTTTTATACGTTAATTAATAAAGATAGTAAATTAATCTTAGCTAGTAATAATAATAATCTTATATTATATAAATAAATAAATAAAGCTAAGTTCTTTACTTAAGTTTATAAAAAAAAAAAGAAAAAGTAAAAAAAGAAAAAGTAAGCTTAAGACTAGTAAACCTAGTCTAGCTAGTAGCAGTAATAATAAAAGCTAGCGCTGCTTATTAACAATAGTAACTCCTTTAACGATAAAGAGTAGTATAAGCTAGCTTTTTTTTTTTTTTTTTTTTTTTTTTTTTTTTTTTTTTTTTTTTTTTTTTTTTTTTTTTTTTTTTTTTTTTTTTTTTTTTTTTATTTATTTCTTTCTTTATCTTCTTTCCTTTTCTTTCCTTTTCTTTTCTTTTTACTATCTTTAGCATTTAAAAAAAAAAAGACTTGCTTTTATTATAAGCTTAATTAAAAGAAAAAAAAAAACATAAAAAAAAACAATAACTTTACTTTTTCTTTTATCTTTTTTTTGTTTTCTTTTATTTTCTTAAACTAAAAAAAAAAAAACTTTATAAAAAAAAATACTTATTTATTCCTTTTATTTACTATAAAAAAAATAAAAAAACCTAAAAAAAAAGAAAAAAGCTTTATACTTACCCTTTTGCCTTATAAGCTTAACTTAACGTTAGCTTTCTTAACCTTTTTTCTTTTTAATAACTTAACGTTACTATACTTTATTATATCTATAGCAGTAAGCTATATTCTTAAGAAAAAAAATAAAACCTTAACTTAACGTTACTTATATCTTTATTGCTTAATAGTACTATAACGTTACTACTTTTTTATATATCTCCTTATTATTTACCTTAGCTTTTCTTTTATATAGTATTAAGGATACTACCTTTTTTTCCTTATTCTTTAGCACTTAATATAATATGCTTCTTTAAGGAATTCCTAAGGATTTCCCTTAGGACTATCTTAGTAAATTCCTTAGGATTTCCCTTAGCTGCTTCCTTAAGATTTCCCTTAGCTACTTCCTTAAGATTTCCTTTAAAAGCTTAATAGTAAAATCCTAAGGAAATTACTATAGGAGATTATATATATAGATAGCTTATAGGAATAGTTAGAAATAGAAAAAGGTATAGATTTTTACTTAAGCAATTAGCATACCTGCATTATAATAATAGTCTTTAGTAAATTCCCTAGGAAGGCATTACTAACGCCTACCTATATTAAAAAGAAATTTAATTAGTATAATAATAAAATATAATAATAATAAAATAAATAAAATAATTTAAGTTTATTTAAGAGAATAAAAGTAGTTATTTTGCTTTATTTAGTATAGCATTGCTTTGCTTCTTTTTTTTATTTTTTTTAAGACTATTAAGTAGAATTAAGTTTAGTAACTATAATAAGTTAAAGAAAGCTTAAAAGTACTTAAACCTTTGTCTTAGCAGTGCTTTTATAAGCTTATTAGCTAGTATTTTAGCTAAAAAGATAAATTTAACGTTAATAGTATTACGTTAATATTCTTACTACGCTTATATGCTTTATATATTAATATAGTATAGTTTAGTATAAATCTTCTTATCTCTTCTTATTATAAGTTATATTATTTAAAGGTTATTATATCTAAGAGTAAAGCATATACTTAGATTAAACTATATCTCTTTAAAGAGTCTTATTAAGGTATAGGTCTTATAAGCTAGTTAATTTAAGGCAAAGAGCTTAGCTTTAGTGCTTAATATAGTTACTGTATCTTATCTTATAGCATTCTATAGTATTAGTCCGCTAAATAGTATTATAATATATCTTTATAAAGAGCGTTAAGTGTTTTTATTGTTTATAAATAAGGTATTACTTAATACAGTTAAGATATCTATTTTAGTAGTCTTTTTATAGCTAATTATAAAAAACTTTTTTATATAAAGATATTTAATTATTTAATTAGATACGTAGTAATATTAATTACTTAGATTTAAAAGAAAGCAAAAAAAAAAAAAAGCTTTATATACTACGTTTAGTTTTATAATAATTGCTACGTAGAGTATTAAGCTAATCTTTTTTTAATAGCTTTTAATTAATTCTTTTATAGCTTAGCTTTAATTTTTATTAAAGAAGGTTAAAGGTACTAGAATTAAAGGCTACTAATTTCCTTTAGTTAGTTTAAAGCGTTAAGCTACCTTCTCTAGATATATATTAAGAAAAAGGTATATCCTTTAGCTTAGTTAATCTTATTATAGTCTAATTCTAAGGAACTAGTTTATATTACTTTTATTATATATTTTATATTTTAAATAAAGCTTCTTAATAATTTTTATTGCTTAAGCTTTATTATTTTTATAAAACGTAATAATAATATTATCTACGTAAAAAACAATAAAGATCTTATAGTCTTAAGTAAAGAAAAAGCATAGTTCCTTATTGCTTAAAGCAAGCCTAAGCTATATAAGTATATTTAAGAATTCCTTAAACTATAGCTTTAGTAAGTCCTTTAAGCTATATAATGCTTTAATTAGCTTAAGGCATTTCCTTAGTTTATAGAATCCTTTAAAGAAGCTATATATTATAAGGAGTATTGTTTTATTGTCTTTATAAGCGTTTAAGAACGTATTCTTAACGTTAAACTTTTTTAGCTTTATATTAAAGTAAGCTATAAAAGCTACTATTACTTTAAATAATCTTACTATAAGTATTATAGTATATATACTATTAATAGTATTTTAGTATTAAAGGTTTCTTCTTACTACTAGCTACGCTTTATATTATTTAAGATCTCTTTCCTTATAAAACTTATATATAAATACCTAATAAAGTAAAAGAAGCTTTAACTTTACCTTTAACCTATCTATAATACGCTACGTTTATTTTTATTAAATAAAGTTAAACTCTATTTAAGCTACTTTTATAAATTTATCCTTAAGTAGGTAACTAATTATAGCTTTTTATTTGTTTAAAGGTTATAGTAGCGTATTAAAGTAATATTTTTAACTTCTTTTTTCTACTTAAGTAAGTTGTTTTAGTTAAAGTACTATAAGCAAAGTAGTAAAAAAGGTAGTATAGCTTTATATTTCTACGTTAAAGGGTCTTTTAAGTTTCCTTAAGTAATAAAATATACTAACTTTAAAGCTACTAATAACTATAAAATAAATCTTTTTTAAGCGCTTATCCTTTTTATAAATATAATTGCTTTATCTTAGTTAAGTAAGGTTTATTTTAGTCTTTGTTTAACGAAGTAGTTAAAACTAGTTAATAAGTATTCTTCTTTCTTTTAACAATAAGTCTTATAACTATACTTTATTATTAGTACTATACTAGGTTTGCTTTTATCTTAAGCTCTAATAGTAAATAAGATTAAAGGGCTTACTAAGAATTATATATATACTTAATTCCTTAATTTAAGCACTACTTATCTTTCTTTTTAAGTTTTTGCCTTAGCTAGCATTAAGCCCTTAAGTTATTTTAGCGCTTTCTATAATATTAGATGCTTATATTAAGGTAGATTATAGCGTTTAAAGTCTTATATTTAGTTTAGCTACTTTAATTTTTTTTTTGCTATTAGTATAAGATTTTACTTACTTAACCTTAAGGATTTTAAGCGTTTAAACTCTTTTTTACTCTCTTTAAGTAAGTTAGTAGCTATGTCCTTATGCCTATCTTTGCCCTTAAAGTTTATACGTAGTATTAGAATCTTAAACTATATTATTTACGTAACCTAAGTAAAAGCATATTAGAAATCTATAAGCTTATTAGTTCTTTTATTAAAAAACCTTTAGTTAAGTTATTTAAATATCTTTTATTGCTTTTTATTAACGTTATAATTTATAAAGAATTTCTTTTTATTAAATTAAACGTTTTATATTATTATTATATAATTTACTTATAAGATTTAGATTTAATATATATTAAAGGTAATATACTTAATAAAATATTTAGTTATCTTATAAAGCGTTGTTTTAAAAGCTTTCTTATTCTTTCTAGCTTTTTTATTATAGTTTAATATAAACGCTTAGCATTTATATATATATATCTTGCTTTAGTTTAGCTAAAGGTTCTTATAACTTTACTAAATTAGTAAATAAGCATTATTATAGAACTATTACTTTAGTTTTTTGTTTAGCGATCTTATATTATTAGCTTTCCTTAGACTTATATTATATAAATAAGCTACTGCTTAAACTATCTTAAGCTAGAATTTCGCTAATAAGCTTACCCTTTCTTTTATTTTAATTTACTTTATTATTATTTCTTGTTTAGCTTGTTTAGCTAAGCTATTTAGTTTATAAGTAAAAAAAGGTAATAGTTTAAGGTTAATTCTTTTAGTTTTTGCTTATTATTAAAACATTATAAGTTTTTAGATTATAATAATAGCTTTTTTATTATCTTATTATATTTTATAAATAGCTAATTTATATTATCTTTTTATTTATTATTTAAAGTTTAAAATTATATTAAAGATAAAGTAGTAAGATTTATTTATTAATAAAATAATACGGTATGCCTCCCTAGGGAATTCCTAGGGATTTCCCCTAGGACTATCCTAGTAAATTCCTTAGGATTTCCCTTAGCTGCTTCCTTAGGATTTCCCTTAGCTGCTTCCCTAGGATTTCCCTTAGAAGCTTAATAGTAAAATCCTAAGGAAATTACTATAGAAGATTATATATATAGATAGCTTATAAGAACAGTTAAAAATAAAAAAAAGTATAGATTTTTACTTAAGCAATTAGTATACCTATATTATAATAATAGTTTTTAGTAAATTCCTTAGGAAGGTATTATTAACGCTTACTTATATTATTTAGTAGTAATACTATAGATTTTACTAAGTTTTAATTTATAGACTACTTTTTCTTTAAAAAGCTTCTTTTAGCCTAAGAGCTTATGTTAAAGATTAAGAGCTTTTTTAGCTAGATTATAATAGATAACCTTAATAATAAGCAACTTGCTTATAAGAAAGAAGCTTACCTTATTAATATCTTTAAAGATAAATACTTATTTAAAGGCATTAAAGCTTACTATTTTAATATATACTATCTTTTATAGCTTCTTAACTCTTTCTTTAACCTAAAAAACGTTTATAAAAGCTTTATAAAGTAGTACTTGCTTAAGTATTTAAAGAATAAGAATAAGCTGTTTAACTAGCTAAGGTGCTTTTCTTATAATACTAAGTACCTAGTATATAACGACCTAAGGGTACTTAGCGTATTATACTACCTATAGCGTTTTTAGCTAAGCTCTTTTAAAACAAAGGAATTATTAGTTAAAGTTTTAGGTTACTTTTTAAATAGTATACTACTTTCTTTTAATCTTAGTTAGCTAAAGACCTTTATTAAAATAAAATTTAAGGAAAGTATACTTAATACTTAACGCTAGTTCTTATCTAATAAAATTAATAATATATTTTAAACCTTATAATAAGTAGTAAATACTAAGCTACTAAAAGCTTTTTAATTAAAGTACCTTATTAGTACTATAAGAAAAAGAAAAAAGAAGAGCTTTACTTAGCTAAACTAAGACGTTAAACGGATACTCTTTGCCTATAACCTAAGCTAGCTATTTAGCAACTCTAAGAGCTAGCCTATACTACTAGGCAAGTAGGACCTTAGTATAGGTCTAGCTAGCCTAGAACTACTAACTGTTAAGATAGCTAAGCTTAGTAGTAGTAAAAACTTAAAAGAGTTAACTACTTTAGTTAACCCTTTGCTTTCCTTTAGCTTTAAATCTATTTAAGATCTTTTTAACGTAGAAGATAATAATAATAACTTAGTACTAAATAAAAACTAATCTATACTATTAAATATAAACGCCTAAAATATACTAGTTTACCTTTTATATAAACTAACGCTTACTTTGCTTAATAAGTATAATAAAGTAAGTTATACTAAAAGCAGTAACTAAAACTACTTTCTATGCTTTAGCTTAAAAGAAATTAGTAAGTTTAACCTTACTAAATTAATAGACCTAAGCTTTAATAATATTAAAAGAAACGCTAAAATACTAGTTTAAAAAAGCGCTAAGCGCTTTATTAATATACTATAGTAATATAAGTAATATAGTCTTACTTATACTAAGCTTTTACTAGTTAATATATTAACGCTGCTCTTTAAAGCAGCTCTTAACTAGTACTTTAGTAACCTTAGTAATAATACTTACGTTAGCTTATAGAACTTATATATAAGCCTTTTTAGCTAGTACGCTTTACTTTAAACCTGCTTTAAGATTACTATAAAAGCTACGCTTACTGCTCTTAAGTAAAAAGCTTTTTCTATCTAAGATATTATTAATAAAAAGAACCTATATAACTAAGTTTTTTATGTCTACTATAAAGCTAAGGCTACTAGCTATAGTAAAATCTATTTAGCTAAAATCCTTTATTAAAAACTAGATTAATACCTTAAGAAGGTTTTCTACTTACTTACCTTTACTAAGGATATTAATAAATAAATCCTTAAGTATAAAAGAATATTCTTAAACATTTATATTTACTATATTAAAGGAAACTAGCGCTAGTATATTTAAATTAAAGGAAATAGCAGCTAAAAAAAAAGATTCTTAGCTAAATAAGACTAACTAACTAAAGAGCTATCTAAGTTAACCTACCTAGGACAGAGACCGTAAAGTAATCTTAACTATAACTAGGACTAAATAAATAAGCTATAAGACAAAAGCTTAAGTAAGGTTAACGTTACTAAAGAGAGCTAGTACTTAATCTTTTGTTTAACGCTTAATAAGAATAAAATATATGCTTTTTTAAAGAAAGAAATAGCTAGCTTTTATAAAGCTATAGCTAAAACTAATAATAATAATAAAAACTTAAAGCAAGAACTAGCTAATAAATTATTTAATAATATCTTTTTTATTTTAAACCTTTTGCTAAAATAGCTTTATAGTATCTTATGCTTAAGCTATAGCTTAGTTATCCCTTAAGATAAGTAAGAGTACTATCCCTTAGTATATTACTAAACTACTATCTTTAATAATACTACTTTTACTACTATAAAGAATAAGCTAATTATCTTTACTACGCTAATAGAGCTTTTAGCTAAGCTTTATTAGCCTTTTAGCTTTATATACGCTTAAATATTAGTATATAAGAAAGTAAGCTTTAGTTATTAATAGTTAGCTTATATTAATAGTAGAGCTAGCTGCTTAGTTATTTAAGAAGACTAGCTTAACTTCTTTATATAAGTTAATATAAACTAAAGTAAAATAGTATAGCTTAGTAGCATTAGTAATTTAAGAACGCTTAAATAGGTAGAATATATAGCATAGATTCCTAGAACTATTAATAGCTAGCCTTAAACCGTAAAGGTTTACGTATTAGTATAGGTTGTTAACTAGCTGTTTACTAGTTCCTTTTTTAAACAAGAATTTAATATACCTTATTTAGTTAACGTTATTAACTTATAAGCAAAGATTATTATTAGCGCTACGTAAGAACTTTACGTTTTTATATAAATTAAGAACTATAGCTTATAAGTCTACTGCTTTATACGCGCTTACTAAGTAGCTATTATACTGCTTAGTTTACTATGTTTCTTAGCAGTAGATTACTAATATAGCATGCCTCCCCTAGGGAAATCTAGGGGAAATCTCTAAGATTTCCCCTAAGATTACCCTAGTAAATTCCTTAGGATTTCCTTTAGCTGCTTCCTTAGGATTTCCCTTAGAAGACTAGTAGTAAATTCTTAGAGAAACTACTAAGAGGAATCGTATATATAGTTAAACTATAGAGATAGTCTTTAATATAAAAAAGCATAGTTTTCTCTTAAGTAATTTATATAACTACGTTTATAATAATAATTCTTTAGTAAAATCCTTAGATAAGCCCTTTTTAACGCTTACTTATATTATTTAGTAGTAATACTATAGATCTTACTAAGATCTAGTATATTAACTGCTTTTTCTTAGAAAAGCTTCTAATAGCTTATAACATTGTGCTTAGCGCTAAGGAGTACTTTAGCAAAGCAACTATTAATAACCTTAAAACTAAAAGAGCTGCTTATAATAAGGAGGTATACTTTATTAATGTTTTTAAGGATAAGTACTTGTTTAAATATATTAAAACCTATAAGAAGGCTCTATTTAACTTATGCTTCTTAACCTCTTTCTTAAACGTAGAAAACGTTTATAAAAGCTTTATAAAATAGTATTTTAAGGAGTATTAAGAATATAAAAAAGCGCTTTATTAGCGTATAAAATACTTTACTTATAATGCTAACCGCTTAGTATATAATAACCTAACTATTTATAGTATACTAAAGCTAGTATAGAAACCTTAGCTACGCCCTTTAAGCTTATTAAACTAGCAATAGCGCTCTTAGCCTAATTTTAATAGCGCTAATAAAGCGTTAGCTAAGATACTTAGTTATTTCTTAGGAAGCGTATTATTGTTTTTTAACGCTAGTTAGCTAAGAACCCTTATTAAGGTTAAGTTTAAAGAGAGCATACTTAATACTAAGAACTAGTTTATATTTAATAAAATTAATAAAATATTTTAAATACCTTATAAGCTACTTACTAAACTACTACTTATTACGCTTTATAAAAAACCTATTATTATAAGAAAGGGAAAGAAAAAAGGCTATAGCTAGCTTAACCTAGCTACTTAATAACTGCTCTTTAACTAAAGACCGCTAACAAAGAATAACCTAAACCTATGTAAAGACCTTATACCTAGACCTTTAACTACTAAGCTAGCTTAAAGCAATAAAGACCTTAGCAAAGGTCTTAACGTTAACAAAGATCTTAACTTTAGTAAAGGCTTTAACGTTAATAAACCCTTAGTATCTATTAAAGGTAAGGAACTAAAGGGGTCTACTACGCTGTTAAAACTACTACTACCTTTTCCTTTAGAGTTTATTATTAACTTATCTAACTTTAATACTAGTAAAGACAACGTATTTAATATTAAGCTAAACCTATCTATCTTATCCTACGCTAACCCTTATAATACCTTAGTTTACCTACTATATACGCTTACTCTTGCTTTCTTAGACAAGAACGGTTAATAAGGCTAGCTTAGCAGTAGCACTTAAGACTACTTACTTTAATTTAACGCTAAAGAAATTAGTAAGTTTAACCTAGCTAGCCCTATAAACCTAGGATTTAATAATATTAAAAGAGACGCTAAAATACTAATTTAAAAAAGCGCTAAGCGCTTTATTAAAGCTTTGTAATAATATAAGCAGCGTAGCCTAGCTTACGCTAAGATCTTCTTAGCTTATATACCTACTTTTCTTTTAAAGGTAGCTTTTAACTAGTACTCTAGAGACCTTACTAATAGCACTTAGCTTTCTTTATAGAACCTAAATACTAGTTTTACTAGATAGTACGTCTTGCTTTAGACCTAGTTTAAGATTACTATTAACGTAGCTTTAGTAGCCTTAAACTATAAAGCGTTCTTTATTTAAGACGTTATTAATAAGAAGAACTTATGTAACTAGGTATCCTATATATAGCAAAAGGCTAAGGCTACTATCTATAGTAAGATTTACCTTTTAAGAATCCTTTACTAAAAACTTAACTGCTACCTATAAAAGGTCTTCTACTAGCTAACTCCTACTAAAAGCATTAACTAGTAGGTCCTTAAGTATAAAGCAACTTTCTTAAATATCTATACTTACTACGTTAAAAGCAAATAGCACTATTACGTTTATATTAAAGGTAATAGTAGCTAGAAGAAGCTATTTACCTTTTGCTAAGATTGCCTTGCTAAAGAACCTTTAGGATTAAACTACCTTAAGTAGCGTTTATAGAAAAACTTTAGCTATAACTAAGATTAGTTAGCTAAGCTACGTAATAAACCTTTATCTTAAGTTAACGCTATTAATAAGAACTTATACCTAATCTTTTATATAACTCTTAATAAGAATAAGATATATGCCCTTTTTAAGGAAGAAATAGCTAGCTTTTAAGAAACTATAGCTAAATAGGACAATAACAACGGCAACGTAAAGCAAGACTAGTCTAACGAACTATATAATAACATTCTCTTTGTCTTAGATACCTTAGCTAGCTAGCTTTATAGTACCTTATACGTAAACTATAGACTATTTGTTCTTAAAAATAAGCAAGATTATTATTTTATAGTATATTACTATACTATAATCTTTAATAACGTAGCCTTTACTATTATTTAAACTAGCTTAGTTATTACTACTACTTTTACTAAACTTTTATCTAAACTAGATCTACCTTTTTACTTTATATACACTTAGATTTTAGTGTATAGTAGAATAAGCCTTAAGCGCTAACGATTAGTCTATATTAATAGTAAAGTAAGCTATTTAGTTATTTAGTAAGATTAGCTTAACTTTTTTAGTAAGGTTAACATTAACTAAAGTAAAACTATTTAACTTAGTAGTATAAGCTATTTAAGGACCTTTAGGTAAGTAGAATTTACTGCCTAGATCTTAAGTACTTTTAATAGTAAACTAGTTATAGTAAAGGTATGTGTATTAGTATAAATTGTCTTAGAACTTGCTACTAGTTTTTTAATTAAATAAGAATTTAATGTACCTTATTAGCTTAACGTTATTAACTCTTATTCTAAGGTTATTATTAGCGCTGCTTAAGGGCTATAGGTCTTAGCTTAGATTATAAACTAAGGCTTACGCGTATACCGTTTAGTATACGCTAAGCACGCTGCTATTATACTACTTAGTTTACCTTACTTCTTAGCTATAAAATACTAGCTTATCTTAAGTAGCTAAGATCTTTTCTTTATATCTTATTAATTCTTACTGCTAGCTACTATTAGCTAAACGCTTTACTAACTGCTTACTTTTAACTATAAGCTTACGCTAATTTATATTTAGTAAAATAAACAAATTAAGATTTTTACTTATACTAAAGACTTTATATCTTAGGATAGCGCCTTTACTACTAAGGAGGACTTAAGTATCTTATTAACAGAAACAAAGAAGTCTTTTACTACTATAACTAAGGGATCTACTAAAGAGATAAAGGTTTTCTTAAAGGACGTTAATATATACTAGCGCCTTAGGATCTCTTGCCTTAAGAACGTACCTAAAGTTTTTACTAAGTATAGCGTTAAAGTATATAAGCTATAGACTATCTTAGTATAGATCTTTTAAAAGATTACTAAATTATACCTTAAGATCTAAGAAGACTATAGTAAGATTTATATACTAAAAAACAACTTCTTTTAAGTGCTTTTAGTTAATAATTAGTAAAACGCTAAGGTCTTCTCTTATACTTATCTTATAAGAACTAAAAATAAATAGTTTATTAATAAAACCTTTAATAATTTATATAAGTAAGGTTAGTTTAAGTTTATATAAAAACCTTTTCCTTTTATAAGCTTAGTATTTATTGTTTAAAGAATAGTTAATAGTAAGCAGAAAGGACGCGTAGTTATAGACCTACGTAACCTTAATAGCATAGTATTACTAAATATATACCTTATGCTTCTTTAAGAAGAGATAATTGCTTATCTAAAAGGTAAAACTTTTATTAGCGTAGTTAATACTAAAGCTTTCTTTTATTAGTTCTTAGTTTATTCCTTTTATTGTAATTACTTTATTATAGTTAGCTATTATAAGCTAGAACGCTTTAAGGTTACTTTTATAAGATTCTATAACTTACTAGCCTACGCTTAACGCTTTATAGATAAAATCCTTTGCTTTTTTTAGTACTTTACTGCTGCTTTTATTAATAATATTATTATTTTCTTTAATAACATAGCTAGCTATTAAAGGCACCTTACTAGCATATTTTAGCTCTTTTTTAAATAGAACGTTATATTATTTTTAGCAAAGTCTTTTCTTAGATATCCTTTTATTTACCTTTTTAGCTACTATATTAATTTAATTAAACTTATAAATACTAAGAGTTAAGTTAAGGCCCTATGTAAAATCTAGTTCTTAGATACCCTTATATACTTAGAAAAGTAGATTAGTATAGTTAGATAGCTTAGATACCTTATTCCTTAGTTCGCTGCTTATATTACGCTACTATAAGCGCGTAAAACGTAGTTATTAGCTAAAGGAAAAGATAATAATAGTATGCTTACTAAAGCTAAGAGACGTAGCTACGTTAAAAGAATAAACTTTATACCTACTAAAGAGGAACTTACTAGCTTTTAAAACGTTACTAAGGCGCTAATTAACGCTAAAAAGTATTATTATTTTAACCTTAACTATAAGTTATTTATCTAGATTAACGTATTATAAGAATACAGCATAGGTATAATATTGTTCTACTTAGCTAAGGAATTCTTATATAACCTAAAGAGCTATATTCTATTAGCTATAGTTTAACTAATTATATTCCTTAGCTAAAGCCTTAACGCTACTAAAATAAACTACTAGCTTATAAAGATAAAGGTTACTGCTTTTGTTTAAGTAACAAAGAAAGCTTATACTTTAATCTAGTTAACTTAAAGCAGCCTTACTATTATCTTAACTAATTACATAGCTATATATAATATTATTTAATAAAAGAATCTTATTTCTTTTAGTACTTAGACTAATAACTAGTTAACTATAGCCTTATAGTAGCTTAGCTAGTTTAATCTTAAGGTTTACTATATCTTTAAAGCTAAGAACCTTATCGCTAACGCTATCTTTTAATTACTAGTAAAAAAAAGAATAACCTTCTATAATAGCTAAAAGCTTAAGCTTAAGTAAGTATAAAAGGATAACGTACTAGAAGACTATATCTATGCTATAACTAAGATCTATATTATCTTAAACCTATAAAAAAAGATTATAAAAGGATACTAGAATAACGCTAAGTAGAAAGGAATCTTTAACTAACTTAAAAACAAGAATGCTAAGCTAAGCATTACCTTTATCTATAACTAAGGTTTACTCTACCTATAAGAGTATAGTAGAAAGCAAAAACTATATATGCTTAAGTTTTATAGCAAAGAGATTATTTATAACGCTTATAAGCAGTACTTCTACGTTAATAAGAGATAGCTAATTAAAGATATTACTAAATTGCTTACTATCTTTAGTCTTTAAAAGAAGGTTAACTAGTTAGTAAAAGGATATAACGCTTATAAGTAGAACTAGACTAATTGCTAAAAAACACTTAAAGAGATGCTTTTAATTAAATCCTTAGCTTTACTATTCTATACTATTGCTATAGACTTTATTGTTAGTTTACTAATTATAAACGCTAAGAACTCTTTATAATATAAACCTTTTAGCAGATACTTTAACTGCTTTCTTACTATAACTAATAAGTTTTTTAAGATATGTTTACTAATCTTAAGAAACAACTACTACTACGCTAAAAACTAAGTAAAGTCTTTATATACTAAGCTACTTTACGCTAACTAAAGGGTTCTTTATAAGATTATCTTAGATTAAGACTAGAAGTTTACCTTAGCCTTTTAGATAAGCCTTTAGACTATATATAGGACTAAGCTTCTTATGTCTATAGTATAGTACCCTTAGATAGATAGACTATCTAAGCGCTAAAACTAAATAGTAAAAATTACCTTATGCTTCTTTTTATTTAATAACTTAATAGTAAAATAAATAAACTACCTCGTTGCCTTATAGTTCTTTATAAATAACTTATTTACTACTACTATTAAAATATCTTTAAGCAAGCTAGTTACTAGTTAGCATATAAACAATAGATAAAAGTATTTAAGAGAAGGCGCTACTAAGAAAAAGCTTAAATTTCTTTAGGAAAAAGCTAAGCTTAGTATTACGTAAGCATAAGCTACTATAAAAGCTAGATATAACTATAAGTACTAACTAATAAAGTTTAAACTTAGCAACTAAGTATAGCTTATACTTAAGAAAAGGTATTATATCTTTAATCTTAAGATTAGTAAGCTCTAAGAATAGCGCGTAGGACCCTTTAAGATCGTAGAATATATTAGTTGCTTTATATACTAACTTAACTTAAAAGGTACCTTTAACGTTTATAACGTAGTATTAGTAATATAACTTTATTTTATAAAAGTACTAATAAAAAGACTAAGCAGTAACGCTAATAGCTCTTAAGAGGTAGAGTTAATTTTAGACTTTTATATTACTTAAAAAGGAAAAGGAAAGCTAAAAAAATAATACTTAGTTTTATAAAAAGGCTAGCTAAGTTATTATAATAGCTAAGTAAAAGAAGACGTAATTACTATTAATAAGTTAGTTTAAGCCTTTAAGTTAAAGAAGGAAACCTTTAATACTTTTATTAAAGAAAACATTTATTGCTAAAGTAAATAACTATAGTAGTACGCTGCCTTATAGCTTAAAGAGATTACTTTTACTTTTAGTATAGATCTAAAGGCGCTTATACTATAAGATAAAGTAAAGGATATATCTAGCTTAGCTATTAATACGCCTTACTATTATAGATAGCTTTTAAAGGCTGCTATTAATAAAGGAAGCTAAGGAATTCTTAGTAAAAGCTAAAGGTTTAAAAAAGCTAATAGAATTCTTAGGTAAAAAAGGGATAAGAGATTAGATAGTAGAAGAGAGCTATACGCTGCTAACAGTAGTACGCTTCTGCTATAGTTACGTAGCAACCTTTATTTAGCGTATAGCTATAGAAATCTAAGGTTAAAAAAATTAAAAAAAAAAACAAAGAAAAGGTTTAATAAAAAATAAAACAATAATAGCTACTTTTATTTTTTTTAAAAGAAGGGACTCTTTTATATATACGTTTTATAAACTTTTCTTCCTTTCTTTACTTCTTTTCCTTATTCTTGCTCTTATCTTTAGAAATAAAAAGCGCTGCTTTATTACCCTTTTATATACTTAATACTTATCTTTTTTCTTATTTTTACTTATGCTTACTACTATCTAGGTTAAGCCTTTATTTAACCTTTCTTTCTTTTTCTTTAAAGACGCTAACTTCTACTAGCTTATTTACTAAGACCTTTCTTATAAGCCCTTTGTCTTTACGTAATAAAGATATACTTATATTATTAAGCTATTTAGCTATAAAGACTAGTTCTTAATTATATTTAAGTCCTTTAAGAACTACTTTACTAACTAAGTATAGCAAAACCTAGCTTACTTTACTAGGTTCTAGATATACGTTAATAACTAAGGACTTAACTAGTAGTATAGCTACGTTAATAAACATAGTAACTATACCTTTTTTGCTTATAGTACTCCTTTTCCTTAAGATTAATCTACTTTTTTTACTCTTTTTCTTAGATCTATTAGTAATAATAATATACTTACTTTAGTATATAACCTACGTAAGTAATTTTAATATACTACCTTTAGTAATAGCAATAACCCTTTTAATAAAGTACTAAAGAACTTAGTATATAAAGCAAGAAAAGATAATAATAATACCCTTAGAGTTACTAATATTACTTTTACTGCTATTAACCTACTTACTTATAGCTTAAACAACTTTACTAATACCTTCTTAAGTAATAAAGCTAAGCGTTTTATTAATAAGGTTAAAGGCGTTAATAGCGTTTATAAATTTGTTTATTGCTTTAAAGAACTTACTAAAAAATAGCTACTTACTTTCTTTAAGTTAGTCTTTAGCTATATAGGCCTTAATAACGCTACCTTAACCTTAGTAAGCTACGCTAGCCTTTTTACTACCTTACTGCTACGCTTACTCTTAGCTATAACTATAGTTACCCTTAGCACTAATAAGTATAGCTAGTTTCTTAAGAAGATTACTAATAATATAGAAAGGTTAACTACTTATAAGATAGTAAAAGTTACTAGTAAGACTGCTTAGGCCTTCTTTATTAAAGATAGTATTACTATTAAAGGCACTAAGAAAATATTTTATACTATCTATGCTAAAAACAACGCCTTACTATTGCTTTACTACGCTATAGCTTAGTTACTTATTAACTAGTACTATAAGATTAATAATATACTTAGCTTATAGTCCTTTACTACCTTTATATAAATGCTTAGTATCTTATATAGCATAGTCTTTAATATAGTTTATATAGTTATACTCTTTTTGCTAAACGTTGTTAAGGTCTAAGACATTATATAAAAGGGCGCTAACAACGCTTACCTTAGCAAGGTAAGCAAGCTTAAGAAGCTTATCTTTAATATTATAAAAGACTTTAACGCTAATAGGTAGACTATATACGCTTTTGCTTTCCTTTTTAATTTAAGCAATATCTAGCTTAATATTATACTAAAGTCCTTTTTGCTTACTATAATTAGCGCTAATAGTAAAGCTATTTACGCTAGTAAGCTTAACAACAACGATAACTACCTAATTACTTAAAGAGCTAACCTAGTTAAATAAGCTAATAAGATATATAAAGAGAAGAAGGCTTACTACTAGTAAAAGCAGCCTACTATTAGCAACAATAGTAATAACAACAATAGCAACGCTAGCGCTGCCTAGCTAACTAGAGCATAATTAAGCGTTATAAACCCCTAGTCCTTTCCCCTTTTTCTTCCCCTTTCCCTTTTTTTCTTTCTTTTTTTTCTTTTTTCTTTTAGTTTTATTTTTTTTTTTTATTATTTTTACTAAATTAAAAAAAAAAAGACTTATCTTTTATAATGTGTTTAGCTAAAAAATAAAAAAGAAAACCTATAAAAATAGTAGTTTTTTTTCTTATGTTTATCTCTTTTTTCTTTTGCTTTAAGAAAAAAAAAACTTATAAAAAAAAAACATAACTTCTTTTTTTTATTCTTACGTTTTATTCTCTTTTTATTTAAAGTAAAAGGAAAAATAAAAAAACTTTATAAGTATATTTACTATTTCTCTTTTTCTTTCTTTCTTTTACTTTCTTATAGCTTTACGCTAACCTCCTATCCTGCCTTATAGCTTATAGCTAAGCTCTTTAGTAAAATAGAACTATAACTTAATATTACCTTATTCCTTATAACTTAACATTGCTACTGCCTTTGTTTTTACGTAACTTAACGTTGCTGTTTCTTTTATTATTTATATAACTTAACGTTACTGTCTCTTTATTATTTACGCGTTTAGTCTTTTTTTATTTCTTTTGCGTAGCACTAAGGATACTACCTTTTTTTTTTTAAATCTTTAGTATTTAATATAGTATACTTCTTTTAAGGAAATCTAAAGGAAATCTTTAAGATTTCCCTTAGGATTACCTTAGTAAATTCCTTAAGATTTCCTTTAGCTACTTCCTTAAGATTTCCTTTAAAAGACTAGTAGTAAATTCTTAAGGAAACTACTAAGAAGAATTATATATATAGTTAAACTATAGAGACAGTCTCTAATATAAAAAGGTATAGTTTTCTCTTAAGTAATTTATATAACTACGTTTATAATAATAATTCTTTAGTAAAATCCCTAGACAGGCCCCCTTTAACGCCTGCCTGTATTAATTACTATCTTATTCCTTATAGAAGAGATCTTTTCTTTATGCTTTACTACGCCTTACTACTAGCTATAGTTAGCTATAAGCTATATTAGCTACTTGCCTTTAACTTAAGCTTTAAACTAATCTATATCTAAAAGGATAAGTATATTAAAGTCTTTATATATATAAACGATATAATAATATAAGATAATGCTTTTATAATAGACAAAGACTTAAGTATTTTACTAACTAAAGGTAAGATATTATTAATAAGAGTAACTAAAGGATCTAATAATAAGACTAAAACCTTTCTAAAGGACGTTAACGTATACTAGCGCCTTAGAATCTCTTAACTAAAGAATATATCTAAAACAGTAACTAAGCATAGAGTTAAAATCTATATGCTTTAGCTAGCTATAGCCTAAGTCTTTTAGAAAATTATAGAATTATTCTTAAAGATTTAAAAAGACTATAGTAATATTTATATACTAAAGAACAACTTCTTATAAGCTTTTTTTGCTAATAACTAGTAAAACGCTAAGGTGTTTTTGTAAGCGTACTTAGTAAGAACTAAAGATAAGTAGTTTATTAATAAAACGTTTAATAAACTATATTAAAAAAGCTATTTTAAATTTATAAAAAAACTATTTTTATTTATTAGCTTAGTGTTTATTGTTTAAAGAATAGTTAACGGTAAGCAGAAGGGATAGGTTATTATAGACCTTTATAACCTTAATAGCGTTGCTTTACTAAACGCTTATCTTATGCTTCTATAAAAAGAAATAATTACTTACTTAAAAGAGAAAACCTTTATTAGTGCTATTAACGCTAAATCTTTCTTTTACTAGTTCTTAGTATACTTAGCGTACTATAACTGCTTTACTATAGTTAGCTACTAAGGCCTTAAGCGCTTTAAGGTAGCGCTAATAAGCTTTTATAACTTATTAGTATATGCTTAGTAGTTTATAAATAAGATCTTTTGCTTTTTTTAATACTTTACTACTATGTTTATTAATAATATTATTATCTTTTTTAATAATATAGCTAGCTACTAAAGGTACTTAACTGCTATATTTTAACTTTTCTTTAAGCAAAACATTGCTTTATTACTAGTAAAGTTCTTTCTTAGATATCCTTTAGTTTAGCTCTTTAGCTTCTACGTTAACTCTATAAGGCTAATAAATACTAAATTAAAGATTAAAGCTTTATATAAAATTTAATTTTTAAATACTTTTATATACTTTAAAAAGTAGATTAGTATAGTTAGTTAGCTTTAGTATCTTATTCTTTAGTTTACTACTAAGATTACCCCCTTATAAATATAAAAGATATAGCTGTTAGTAGAAAAAAAGGATAATAATAAGATATTTATTAGCGCTAAAAAACGTAAGTATATAAAGCGTATAAACTTTATACCTACTAAGGAAAAGCTTACTAGCTTCTAAAACGTTACTAAAGCTTTAATTAACGTAAAAAAGAAATACTATTTTAATCCTAATAAGAAGCTATTTATTTAGATTAATGTATTATAAAAGTTTAGTATAAGTATAATATTATTTTACTTAACTAAGGAATTCTTATATAATTTAAAGAGCTATATTCTATTAGCTATAGTATAACTAATTATATTCTTTAGCTAAAGCTTTAACGCTATAGAAATAAACTACTAGCTAATAAAGATAAAGGTTACTACTTTTGTTTAAGTAATAAAGAAAGCGCGAACCTTAATCTAGTTAACCTATAGTAGCTTAACTATTGTTTTAACTAATTATATAGCAACGTATAACATTGTTTAATAAAAATCCTTTATCTTTACTATTACTTAAACTAATAACTACTTAATTGCTACTTTATAGTAGCTTAGCTAGTTTAATTTTAAGGTCTACTATATCTTAAGAGCAAAGAACTTAGTTGCTAATGCTATATCTTAACTACTTATTAATAAAGCTAAAACTTTTTATAATAGTAAAGAATTAAAGCTTAAATAAGTATAAGAAAATAAAGCTTTAAAAGACTATATTTATGCTTTAACTAAAACTTGCTTTATCTTAAACTTATAAAAAAAGATTATAAATAAATACTAAGATAATATAAAGTAAAAGACTATCTTAAAGCAGCTTAAGGATAATAATACTAAGCTAAGCGTTGCCTTTGTTTATAATAAGGGCCTACTTTACCTATAAAAGCATAGTAATAAGCAGAAACTATATATTTTAGAATCTTATAGTAAAAAGATTATCTAAGACGCTTATAAATAGTACTTTTATGCTAAAAGAAAACAGCTAATTAAAAACCTTACTGCTTTTATAGCTATCTTAAGCTTCTAAAAAAAGGTTAACTAACTAGTAAATAGCTATAAGTTATATTAATAGAACTAAACTAACTATTAAATAACCTTAAGAAAGATGCTTTTAATTAAATCCTTAGCTTTACTGTTTTATACTATTGCTATAGATTTTATAGTTAAGCTACTAATTGTTAATGCTAAGAACTTACTATAGTATAAACTACTAAGCAGTTACTTTAACTGCTTTCTTACTATAATAAATAAGTTCTTTAAGATATATTTCTTAATTCCTAAGAATAACTATTACTATGCTAAAGACTAAGTAAAGTTTTTATATACTAAGCTCTTTTACGCTAACTAAAAACTTCTTTATAAAATTATCTTAAACTAAGACTAGAAGTTTATTTTTGCTTTTTAGACTAGTTTATAGACTATATATAAGACTAAGCTTTTTATGTTTATAGTATAGTATCTATAAACTAATAAGCTATTTAAATAATATAATTAAATAGTAAAGATTACCTTCTAATTCTTTTTATATAATAATCTAATAGTAAAATAGATAGACTACTTTATTGCTTTATAGTTCTTTATAAATAACTTATTTATAGCTACTATTAAGATATCCTTAAGCAAGCTAGTTACTAGGTAGTATATAAACAATAGCTAAAGGTATCTTAGAAAAAGCGCTACTAAGGAAAAGCTTAAATTCCTTTAAGAAGAAGCTAAGCTTAGTATTATATAAGCTTAAGCAGCTATAAAGGTAAGGTATAACTATAAATACTAGCTAATAAAGTTTAAACTTAGTAACTAAGTATAGCTTATGCTTAAAAAAAGGTATTACGTTCTAGACCTTAAGATTAGTAAGCTTTAAAAGCAATAAGCTAAGCTATTTAAGGTTATAGAGTACGTAAGTTATCTTACTTACTGCTTTAATTTAAAAGGTACCTTAAACGTTTATTTAGTAGTATTAGTAATAGTACTTTACTTTGCTAAGCTATTAGTAAACTAACTAAGTAATAATACTTTTAGCTCTTAAAAGGTTAAGTTAATTTTAGATTTTTACGTTACTTAAAAGAAAAGAAAAAAGCTAAAGAAACAATACTTAGTTTTATAAAAAAGCTAGCTAAGCTACTATAATAGCTAAGTAAAAGAAAACGTAATTAATATTAGTAAGCTAGTTTAAGCCTTTAAGATAAAGAAAGCTACCTTTAATACCTTTATTAAAGAGAACGTTTAGTAATAAAGTAAATAGCTATAGTAATACGCCTTTTTATAGCTTAAAAAGATTACTTTCTTTTTTAGTACTAGCTTAAAAAAGCTTAAACTATAAGATATAATAAAAGATATATCTAGCTTAGCTATTAATATACCTTACTAACGTAAGCGCCCCTTAAAGCTTAGTAGTAGTAAAAAAGGCTAAGGAAATCTTAGTAAAAACTATAGTTTTAAAAAAGCTAAAGGAAATCTTAGTAAAAAGATAGGTAAAAAGCGTAAAAGTAAAAGAAAGCTATACGCTTTTAATAGTAGTACGCTTTTGCTTTAGTTATATAGCAACCCTTTAATTAAAGCTATAAAAGAAGAAATATAAGTTAAAAAATAAAAAAACAATAAATACGTATTTACTTAAAGAAAAAGAGACTTTTTTACGTATTTGCTATTTCTTAAACCCCCCTTTTCTTATCTTTTTCCTTAAGTAAAAAAGAATAAAAGAACGCTACTTTCTTATAACTTTAGTTAATGCTTACTAACTCTTTTATTATTACTTATAACTACTATCTAAGTTAAGCTATTGTTTAACTATTCTTTTTATCCTTTTTATAACGCTAACTTCTATACCTTTATCTATAGAGATCTTTACTATAAGCCCTTTGTTTTTATATAGTAAAAGTATACTTATATTATTAAGCTTTTTAGCTAAAAAGACTAATTCTTATCTACCTTAAAGAACCTTAAGAATTACTTTACTAACTAAGCTTAGTAAAACCTTAGTACGTTTACTAGATTTTAAGATTACGTTAATACTAAAGAAAAGCTTAACTAGTAATATAGTAAAGTTAGTAAAGATAGTAATTATATGTCTTATACTAGTAGTACGCCTTTGCTTTACTAATAAAGCTTATCCTTTAACCTTGTCTTTAACAATAAGATGTTTTCTTTTACGTATAACGCTTAAGGACGCTTTGCTTAAGGTACTAGCTTTAGTTCTACTAACTGCGTTAACTTCCTTAAAGATATACTTAAAAACTTAGTATATAAGGCTAAGGATAATAATAATAACGCCTTTAGCGTTACTAATATTACTTTAGCTACTATTAACCTACTAGCCTATAGTTTAAATAACTTTAGCAAAGATTTAAGCGCTTTTACTAAAAACTTAATAAAAAAGGTTAAAGGTATTAATAGTATACTTAAGTACGTTTAGTAGTTTAAAGAGCTAGCTAATAAGATAGCTTTTACTTTTACTAGCTTAATTTTCTCTTAGATACGCCTAGTTAATAATACTATAAGCCTTTTAATCTATACTAGCTTTTTTACTACCTTACTATATTGCTTATACCTAGCGCTAACTACTGTTACCCTTACTACTAGTAAGTAGAGCTATTTCTTAGAAGCGCTTACTAAAAGTTTAAAAAAAAAATACTAATAAGATAATAAAAATCTTTAGTAAAATAGCTAAGCTTTTTATTATTAAGGATATAATTATAGTTAAAGGTATTAAGCGTGCTTTTTTTACTATCTACGTTAATAATAACGCTTTTTTACTCTTTTACTAGTAAATAGCTACTTTACTTATTAAGTAGTATAATAAAATAGTTAAGAAGCTTAAGGACTAAACCTTTATAACCTTTATATAAATACTTAGTATCTTTTATAATATAGTACTTTTAATGTTTTACTTAGTTATACTGCTGCTTTTAGGTACTGCCTTAGTTTATACTATTATAAAAAAAGGTACTAATAGTAGCTGCTTTAGCAAGGACAAAGACCTTAGCGCTTATATTCTTAAAATTATAGCTAGCCTTAACACTAATAAGTAAACCTTATATACTACCTTACTTTTATTTAACCTTAAGGATATATAGTTAAATATCCTTTTAAATACTATCTTTTATATATTAATTAATAAAGATAGTAAATTAATCTTAGCTAGTAATAATAATAATCTTATATTATATAAATAAGTAAATAAAGCTAAGTTCTTTGCTTAAGTCTATAAGGAGAAAAAAAAAAAGCAAAAAAAGAAAAAGTAAGCTTAAGACTAGTAAACTTAGTCTAGCTAGTAGCAGTAATAATAAAAGCTAGCGCTGCTTATTAATAATAGTAACTCCTTTAATAATAAAAAGTAGTATAAGCTAGCTTTTTTTTTTTTTTTTTTTTTTTTTTTTTTTTTTTTTTTTTTTTTTTTTATTTATTTCTTTTTTTATTTTTTTTCTTCTTTTTTCTTTTTTTTTTCTTTTTACTATCTTTAGTATTTAAAAAAAAAAAAAAAAAATTTTTTTTTTTTTTACTATCTTTAGTATTTAAAAAAAAAAAAAAAAAACTTACTTTTATTATAAGCTTAATTAAGAGAAAAGAAAAAAACATAAAAAAATAATAACTTTACCTTTTCTTTTATCCTTCTTTTATCTTCTTTTACTTTCTTAGACTAAAAAAAGAAAAACTTTATAAAAAAATACTTATTTATTCTTTTTATTTATTATAAAAAAAATAAGAAAACCTAAAAAAAAAGAAAAAAGCTTTATACTTACCCTTTTACCTTATAAGCTTAACTTAACGTTAGCTTTCTTAACCTTTCTTTTTCTTAACAACTTAACGTTGCTATGCTTTATTATATTTATAGCAGTAAGCTATATTCTTAAAAGAAAAGATAAGACCTTAACTTAACGTTGCTTATATCTTTATTGCTTAATAGTACTATAACATTGCTACTTTTTTACGTATCTCCTTATTATTTACCTTAGCCTTCCCTTTATATAGTACTAAGGACGCTACCCTTTTTTCCTTGTTCTTTAGCACTTAATATAGTATACTTCCCTAAGGAATTCCTAAGGATTTCCCTTAGGATTATCTTAGTAAATTCCCTAGGATTTCCTTTAGCTGCTTCCTTAGGATTTCCCTTAGCTACTTCCTTAGGATTTCCTTTAAAAGCTTAATAGTAAAATCCTAAGGAAATTACTATAAAAGATTATATATATAGATAGCTTATAAGAATAGTTAAAAATAAAAGAAGGTATAGATTTTTACTTAAGCAATTAGTATACTTATATTATAATAATAGTCTTTAGTAAATTCCCTAGGAAGGTATTACTAACGCCTGCCTATATTATAAAATTACTTAAATCTATCTATTATATTCTTCTTTTATTACTAAAAGCTACTTTAAATAATTAAATCTTTTATTATAATCTTAAAGGTCTTAGTATATTTACTAAAATAGTTTAAAGCTTTAATGCTTAAAGGTTCTTTAAGAAATAACTTAAGTTAAGTACGTCTTTATATATATTTTATAATTAATTTACTTTATTTTTTTAATAGTAATATTTTTAGCGTTTTAAACTAAGGCCCTTAAAGCGTTTAAGCTAAGGTATCTTAATTAAAGGTACTATATATATTCTTTATTTTTTTTATAAAACCCTTAGGTCCTTTAATAGCTACCTTAGGCGTATTAAGCTTGTTTTACTTAAGTTATATGTCTTAAAAATCGCTTAAGGGTTAAGGGTTATATGCGTATTGCTTAAGCAAAAAGAAAAAGGCTTATATTTAAAGAAAACTAAGTTATATTTCTTTTTTAGCTAAGCTAACTTAATGCTTAACTTAAGCTTTTTAAATCTAAGGGAAAGATTATAGCTATAATACTAAGCTTTTATTTCTACTAGCTTTACTTTTAAAATAATATTTATATAAATATCTTTTACTAAAGTAACGTTTAATAAAGTAAGTAATTTAGTTTATTTTTTACTTTCTTTGTTTAAGATGTTTAAGATTAGTTGTTTATCTTATCTAAGTACTTAATATTACTTATATTTTACCTTAATATAGTTATTTATACTACTAAGCATAAAAGTGCTTAGAATAAGTAGGTTCTTGTTGTTTACTAAGTATAACGTACTATAGCTATTAAATATAATACTTTTTAAGAAAAAATAAAGCAAATAAGCTTACTAAGTAAAAAAAAGGCTAATATTCTTTGCTTAAGGTACTAATTATAGGTTAAGTAGTACTATATTAAGTAATCTAAGGTATTGCTTTCTTTTTTTTTATAGTACTTTATTAAGTATACTTATATCTTATCCTAAGGTCTAAAGTTCTTATCTTAGCTACTTTTATTTTTCTTTTTTTATTTATTTAATTATTAAGGTTTAGTTTAACTTATTATAATTTTTAGTTTAAAAGAAGTCTTTAAAGGCGTATTAAAGTGCTTTATAAGTCTTTAGTAGCTAGTAATAAGTTAATCTATATAAACACTTAGCTTAAGTATCTTTATTAAAACAACTTTAGCTATGCTTTCTTTTTTGTTTCTTTCTTTTTCTTTTTTTATATAAAAGGGTTAATTCCTTTTAAAAAGTAGTTGCTTTTTCCTTTAGCGTAAAAAAAGATTTTACTTTTAAAGAAAATAACTTTTTTTTTTTAAATAAGCTACTTAGTTAGCAAAGACCTAAGCGTAAAATAAAGCTTATAATTTAAGATATGCTTAAAGGTAATAAACATAGTCTTTAATTTTAAGGAAAAGCTTTTTATAAAGGATTGCTTTTTCTTATTTTATTATCTTTGCTTTAGCTTATAAAGTTATAAGTTTTTATTTAGCTACCTTTAAAAGGTTTAAGACTATAACCTCTTAGTTTACCTTAAGAAGTTAATATAGTTTAATATTATTATATACTAAAAGATAGTTTTAGATCTATATTTACTATTTAACTTTTAGCTTTTTAGCGTCCTTAAGTACCTTTTAGTAAGCTTATTAAACTATATTTCTTTAATTATGTTTAGTTAAAGTAAAGTAAAGCTTTAATCTTTAAATAAGATTCTTTATTATATAAGCTTCTTTGTTTAAGGACATTTAATATTATATATTATTATATACTATAAAAAAGATAGTTTAAATAATCTACTTATAGATTTTAATATAAGCTGCCTTATTTTAGTTAAAACAAGTCTCTTTATATTAAAAATTAATTATTTAAATATTATATTCCTTTTTTACTATATTAAATAAGATTATTATAATCTTCTTATAGCTTAGTACTACCTTTATAATACGGTATGCCTCCTTAGGGAATTCCTAGGGATTTCCCCTAGGACTATCCTAGTAAATTCCCTAGGATTTCCCTTAGCTACTTCCTTAGGATTTCCCTTAGCTGCTTCCTTAAGATTTCCCTTAAAAGCTTAATAGTAAAATCCTAAGGAAATTACTATAGGAGATTATATATATAGATAGCTTATAAGAACAGTTAAAAATAATAAAAGGTATAGATTTTTACTTAAGTAATTAGTATATTTATATTATAATAATAGTTTTTAGTAAATTCCTTAGGAAAGCATTATTAACGCTTACTTATATTATTTAGTAGTAATACTATAGATTTTACTAAGTTTTAATTTATAAACTACTTCTTTTTTAGAAAGCTCCTCTTAGCTTAAAAGCTTATGCTAAAGATTAAGAGCTTTTTTAGCTAGATTATAATAAATAACCTTAATAATAAGTAACTTGCTTATAAAAAGGAAGCTTACCTTATTAATATCTTTAAGGATAAATACCTATTTAAGGGCATTAAGGCTTACTATTTTAACGTATACTATCTTTTATAGCTTTTTAACTCCTTCCTTAACCTAAAAAACGTTTATAAAAGCTTTATAAAGTAGTACTTGCTTAAGTATCTAAAGAATAAGAATAAGCTGTTTAACTAGCTAAGGTACTTTTCTTATAATACTAAGTACTTAGTATACAATAACCTAAAGGTACTTAGTGTACTATACTACTTATAGCGTTCTTAGCTAAGCTCTTTTAAAATAAAGAAATTATTAGTTAAGGTTTTAGGTTACTTTTTAAATAGCATACTACTTTCTTTTAATCTTAGTTAGCTAAAAACCTTTATTAAAATAAAATTTAAGGAAAGTATACTTAATACTTAACGCTAGTTCTTATTTAATAAAATTAATAATATATTTTAAACCTTATAATAAGCAGTAAACACTAAGCTACTAAGAGCTCTTTAATTAAAGTACCTTATTAGTACTATAAGAAAAGGAAAAAAAAAAAGCTTTACTTAGCTAAACTAAGACATTAAACAGATACTCTTTGCCTATAACCTAAGCTAGCTATTTAGCAACTCTAAAAGCTAGCTTATACTACTAGGCAAGCAGGACCTTAGTATAGGTCTAGCTAGCCTAGAACTACTAACTGTTAAGATAGCTAGGCTTAGTAGTAGCAAGGATTTAAAAGAGTTAACTACTTTAGTTAACCTTTTGCTTTTCCTTAGCTTTAAATCTATTTAAGATCCTTTTAACGTAGAAAACAATAATAATAATCTAGTACTAAACAAAAACTAGTTTATACTATTAAACGTAAACGCTTAAGATATACTAGTTTACCTCTTATATAAGCTAGTACTTGCTTTACTTAATAAGTATAATAAAGCAAGTTATACTAAAAGCAGTAACTAAGACTACTTTCTATACTTTAGCTTAAAAGAAATTAATAAGTTTAACCTTACTAAACTAATAAACTTAAGCTTTAATAACATTAAAGAAAACGCTAAAATACTAGTTTAGAAAAGCGCTAAGCGCTTTATTAACGTACTATAGCAATATAAGCAATATAGTCCTACTTACGCTAAGCTTTTACTAGTTAATATACTAACGCTACTCTTTAAAGTAGCTTTTAACTAGTACTTTAGTAACCTTAGCAATAATACCTACGTTAGCTTATAGAACCTATATATAAGCCTTTTTAGCTAGTATACTTTACTTTAAACTTACTTTAAGATTACTATAAAAGCTACGCTTACTACTCTTAAGCAAGAAGCTTTTTTTATCTAAGATATTATTAATAAAAAGAACTTATATAACTAGGTCTTTTACGTCTACTGTAAAGCTAAGGCTACTAGCTATAGTAAAATCTATTTAGCTAAAATCCTTTATTAAAAACTAGATTAATACTTTAAGGAGGTTTTCTACTTACTTACTTTTACTAAAGATATTAATAGATAGATCTTTAAGTATAAAAGAATATTTTTAAACATTTATACTTATTATATTAAAAGAAACTAGCGCTAGTACGTCTAAATTAAAGGAGATAGCAGCTAAAAAAAAGGATTCTTAGCTAAATAAGACTAACTAACTAGAAAGCTATCTAGGTTAACCTACTTAAGATAAAGACTATAAGGTAATCTTAACTATAACTAAGACTAGATAAATAAGCTATAGGATAAAAGCTTAAGTAAGGTTAACGTTACTAAAAAGAGCTAGTACTTAATCTTTTATTTAACGCTTAATAAGAATAAAATATATACCTTCTTAAAAGAAGATATAGCTAGCTTTTATAAAGCTATAGCTAAAACTAATAATAATAACAAAAACTTAAGGCAAGAACTAGCTAACGAATTATTTAATAATATTTTTTTTATCTTAAACCTTTTACTAAAATAGCTTTATAGTATCTTATGCTTAAGCTATAGCTTAGTTATCCCTTAAGATAAGCAAGAGTACTATCCTTTAGTATATTACTAAACTACTATCTTTAATAATACTACTTTTACTACTATAGAAGATAAGCTAATTATCTTTACTACGCTAATAGAGCTTTTAGCTAAGCTTTACTAGCCCTTTAGCTTTACGTATACCTAGATATTAGTATATAAGAAAGCAAGCCTTAGTTATTAACAGTTAGCTTACGTTAATAGTAAAGCTAGCTGCTTAGTTATCTAAGAAAACTAGCTTAACTTTTTTATATAAGTTAGCATAGACTAAAGTAAGATAGTATAGCTTAGTAGCATTAGTAATTTAAGAACGCTTAGATAGGTAGAATTTATAGTATAGATTCCTAGAACTATTAATAGCTAGCCTTAAACCGTAGAGGTTTATGTATTAGTATAAGTCGTTAGCTAGCTATTTACTAGTCTCTTCCTTAGATAAGAATTTAGCGTACTTTATTTAGTTAACGTTATTAACTTATAAGCAGAGATTATTATTAGTACTACGTAAGAACTTTACGTTCTTATATAAATTAAGAACTATAGCTTATAAGTTTACTGCTTTATACGTACTTACTAAGTAGCTATTATACTACTTAGTTTACTATATTTTTTAGCAGTAAATTACTATCTTATTCCTTATAAAAAAGATCTTTTCTTTATGCTTTACTATGCCTTACTACTAGCTATAGTTAGCTATAAGCTATATTAGCTACTTACCTTTAACTTAAGCTTTAAACTAATCTATATCTAAAAAGATAAGCATATTAGAGTTTTTACGTATATAAATAATATAATAATATAAAACAATGCTTTTATAATAAATAAAAACCTAAGTATTCTACTAACTAAAGGTAAGATATTATTAATAAAGGTAACTAAGGGATCTAATAATAAGACTAAAACCCTTCTAAAGGACGTTAACGCGTACTAGTACCTTAAAATCTCTTAATTAAAGAACGTATCTAAAATAGTAACTAAGCATAGAGTTAAAATCTATACGCTTTAGCTAGCTATAGCTTAAGTCTTTTAAAAAATCGTAGAATTGTTCTTAAAAATCTAAGAAAACTATAGTAATATTTATATACTAAAGAATAACTTCTTATAAGCCCTTCTTACTAATAATTAGCAAAACGCTAAAGTGTTTTTATAAGCGTACTTAGTAAGAACTAAAGATAAGTAGTTTATTAATAAAACGTTTAATAAGCTATACTAAAAAGGCTATTTTAAATTTATAAAAAAACTATTTTTATTTACTAGCTTAGTATTTATTATCTAAAGAATAGTTAATAGTAAGCAAAAGGGATAGGTTATTATAAACCTTTATAACCTTAATAGCATTGCTTTACTAAACGCTTATCTTATACCTCTATAAAAAGAAATAATTGCTTACCTAAGGAAGAAAACCTTTATTAGTGCTATTAACGCTAAATCCTTTTTTTACTAGTTCTTAGTATACTTAACGTACTATAACTGCTTTACTATAGTTAGCTACTAAAGCCTTAAGCGCTTTAAGGTAGCGCTAATAAGCTTTTATAACTTACTAGTATATGCTTAGTAGTTTATAGATAAGATCTTTTGCTTTTTTTAATACTTTACTACTACGTTTATTAATAATATTATTATCTTTTTTAATAATATAGCTAGCTACTAAAGGTACTTAACTACTATATTTTAACTTTTTTTTAAGTAAAACATTACCTTATTACTAGTAAAGTCCTTTCTTAGATATCCTTTAGTTTAGCTCCTTAGATTCTACGTTAACTTTATAAGGCTAATAAACACTAAATTAAAGATTAAAGCTTTACATAAAATTTAATTTTTAGATACTTTTTGTTAAGACTATGCACTAAGAGATGTAGCTTACGCTACTAGAGGTAGCTAAGCAGGGCAGTGCAGGGCAAAGCGGGGCAAAGCGGGGCAAAGCGGGGCTAAGCAGGGCTACCCTAAAGCCTATTAGCTAGGCACTCGAGAGAGATTAGTATTACCTTAAGATATCCTATTTCCCTAGTATTTACTATATATTTAAGGACAGACTAAGGTAATAGTATTCTATGTACTTAAGGGGCGCTATCCCCTACCTAGCTAGCGTCCTTTCTCTTATCCTTAGCTTAATACAACATACACAGTCCTTACCTACCCTATAGTCTCTATCTTCCTATACCCTTATTTTAACAGGTTATAAGCCCGTAAGGAGACTTATAGGTACATCTTTATTTTCCTATTTAAGAAATAGCTACATTACGTAACCTAGCCGTAGCCTGCTAGATAGCTTACCCTAGAGGTAGCTATATTACGTAATCTACCCTCTACCTTACACCCCTCGCTATCTTAGATTAAACTACGTAACCTAGTTACGTAACTCGAAAATAGCACCTAAAGGTACCTTAACTCTTAACCTTATGCCTTATTACATAACCCTAGATTACGTAATTAAAAGCCTACCCTACAATGCGTAAGCACTAGCTAGATAGCTAGCGCATAGCCCCTATAGGGGGCAGGGTTTAACCCTAATTAAGTCCTTTAAGGGCTTTAGCAGTTATATAATAGTATTACTAATCTAAGCTCTTAAATTAGTACATTAAGAGACGCTTTATAGGCTTAAGATACCCGCTAAGCTACCTTAGATAGCTAGATTATCTATTTATCTAAAGAAGTATAGAAGTTAGTTAACTAGCTATAACAAGGGCTACTAGTTAAGGCTACTAGAAGCACTAGTAGCATAACCTTAGCTACCCTAAACGTTAGCCTTATCTAAGAGGCTTCTAAGAAGGCCTTAGTCTTCCCTAATTCGTTTAAATTAGCAGGACCTAAGAATTACAACTAATAGAAGCAGACCCTTACTATTATGCTCTAGGCTATTAAATTTTAGGAATTCGTTAATAACCTAGCTTTAGCTAAGGCTATCCTAATAGCTAAAAAGGCTATACTCCTTATAATCTTAAGGGATAGCCTAGCTCCTAGCCTAGCCTAATTAATAGCCTAGATCAATAGCCCTACGCAAGCTTATCTTAAATTAAAGCGCTAATACGCCTATTCTACTCGTCTTAAGAGAGAGAGCCTCTATAAGAGCTTTTATAGCCTATCCTTTAGTAGCTACTTTAGAACGCTAGCTAACTTTAATGCTAAATTTAGCAACTATCTAGCTTAGCTATCTATAGCTAAGGTTATTATTGCTATTAAAGATTAAGTTAATTAGTATATAATAGCCTTATCTACCTCTTTTTTGCCTTAGGCAGAACGAATCTATAGTACTATTTAATCTATAGTAGCTATAGGCAGCAATCTAGATTAGATAAATCTTAGCCTAATTATAGAAAACATCCTTAACGAGACTTAGCATAAAGGATTATTAGCTTATTAAGCTACCCTTAAGGCTTAATTACGTAACCCTAAGGGGCATAATAAGAAGAAAAAGAAAGCTACCTTAGAGGCCCTTAAGCCTTAAGGCACCTCTAAGGCCCTAGTGCCTTATCGACAGCCTACAAGCTAAGGCTAAGGCTAAGGCTTAGGGCAAGGGCAAGGGCTAGGGCAAGGGTCTAGGCTAAGGCATAGCCTTAATAAGCCTACTTAACACTAAGGTAGGAGGCCTTATAAGCCTCTATAACGCCTACTTAACAAAGCACCTATAAGCTTATTATAAGCCTCTAGATTAGCTTTTGCTGTATACGTAACCTTTGATCTTAATTTTAGTACCCTTAAAGTTAATAACTTAGCAGCTCTTAATAAGTTAGCAATGCATAGCTTAGCTAATTGCCCTTTTAAGGCTAGCTTACTATATAACACAGGTGCCTTAGTCTATATAGTTAATAATAAAGCCTCTTTTATTAACTATTAAAACAATAACAGCACCTTAGGCTACGTAATAACAGGCGGCGGGCCTATAAGGCCCCTTAGATCTAGCACAGCTACTTTTAACGTCTTAGTTAGCTATAACCTAGCTACATACTATAAGATCTACCTTCTTAAAGCCCTTTATTGCCCTAATGTAAAGCTTAATCTTATAAGTAGCTTAAGGTACTACTAATTAGGAAGCTTCCTTCTAAAGAATAAGCTAATAAGTTAGCAAAGGGCTATACTAGCCCTCTTTAATTACTAGAAAAACAGGTTTTTCTTAACCGTTAAGGGTACTAAGACCCTCTTAGTGCCCTTAAATCTAACAACTTACTATGCCTACCCTATACGCCTAAGACGCTAAGCACTAACTAATTAAGGCCCTCTATAGCTTAAAATAAGGCTTAAGCTACTAACGCAACAAAAGGCTAGTAGGTATAAGGACCTTACTTAGCTACAGCCTTATCAGCAACGCTCCGAACCCCCTAAGGTCCTTACCCTACAGCAGACCCTAGATAATCTTATTTCTAAGGATCTAAGGGATCTTAGCACACCGAAGCTAGCCCTATAAGGCTATTAAGGCCCTAGGCTAGCCCTAGAGCCTTATTAGGAGCTTCTTCGAAAAGCTTATTTATAGCACCTTAGGCTAGGCTATCTTAGCCTAAGGCTTATAAAGAAGACAAGGGTTATCTTAGCTAGCATGCCTAATTTCTAGCTAATTAAGGAGCAAGATTTCGTCTACCTACCTTACATTAAAGGTAAGACCGTTAAGAGGCTAACTACTAACCCTATAGCTAGCTTGCCGCAAGCCCTTAACGTTATTAAAGGAAACATCTTCTAGATTAAGCCTCTACCCTATAATTAGTAGCCCTATAGCCTGCTATTAGTTAACCGTAAGACCTGCTATCGATAGGTTATCTAATTAGTTAATAAAAGTAAGGCAACGATAACTAAGGCTATTTAAGGCTACTTTAAGGCCTTAAAAAACTGCTATAGCCGCTACCTTATACGCTTCTACTATAACAGTAGCAAGGAGATTATAACTACCTTATAAGAGTAGCTATAGAATAAGGGTATTTCTTTTTCTGTTAGTACGCCTTATACGTATAAGCAAAATAGCTTAGCTAAGAGATCTATTAAGGTTATCCTTAATAGACTTAAGGCTACGATAATAAGCTCCGGCCTACCTTATACCCTCTAGAATTACGTTATCTAGGATATATACAATCTCGTTAATGCTATAGCAGCTACTAATAGGGATCTTATAGCATAAGAAAAGCTCTATAATAACGTTATCTAGCTAGCCTAAACTAATAAGCTAGATTTATTGTATCTCTAAGCCCTAGGGGCCTAATGTAAGATCCCTATTCTAGAAGAACGTTAAGCTAAGGGCTATAAGCTAGCCCTACGTACTAAGGCAAGGCACCTAGTCTCTATCCTAAGCTATAACACCTACCTTGTCTAGCTACTTAATAGGCGCCTTATCTATTAAACTAGCTAAATCTAGCTATTTAAAGCCTAGCTTTTAGCTAAGGCACCTATTAGAGGCCCGGATTTAAATAACCTAGGCTTAGGGGGAGTACCTCTAAATCTAGCTCTAGCCTATAGCCCTTCCTCTAGCCTAGACCTACTTATAGCTCTAACCCCTTAGCTAGAGCCTATACCTAAAGTTATTAACCTTACCGATAAGGCTTTAAGCCTTAAGTTACCTAATCTAGCTACACGTAACTATCTACGTAACCTACTTAATTAGATAGACCTTAATCTTATCTTAGCTACCTTAAAAGCTAAGAATAAACCTACCCTATAAAACAAGCCTTATACCTTTTAAGAAGCTTCTTAACGCCTTAACGCCTTAGCCTAGCTAGAAGCTATAGCAGCTAAATTTTAGTAGCTATTATTCTAAAACGTCTTTACCTTCTAGCCTTAGAATAACCTTCCCTTAAGCTACTAGCTAATAATAAGCTAGCTTGTCTTTAAGCTTAAAAAAGACTAATATAAGTATGTAACTAAGCATAAGGCTAGGCTTATAGCTTAAGGCTTTTAGCAAATTAAAGGCCTTAACTATACTAATACCTTTGCTTTTATAGCTGTGCTAGTTACGTAGTAAGTCCTCCTAGCCCTAGCTGCAGCTAAAGGCTAGGAAATTAAGTAGATTAACTTTATAGGAGCATTTTTAAACAAAGACCTTAAAGAAGATATCTTTATTTAACTTCTAAAGGGCTTTAATTAGTTTATTTAGCAAGCTAATCCTAAGACGATAACTAAGCTAGCTTAAAGAGGCTATACAGCTACCTTAGAGCCCTTAGATTAAGCTATTTAGCTTAATAAGACCTTCTACGGCCTTAAGCAGTTATCTCGCAAGTAGCAGCAAGCCCTTAATTAAGCAGCAGCTACCTTAAACTTTAAGCTACTAGCCTTAGATTTAGCTGTCTTATACAATTACGTAACAGGCATCTTTGTAGTTACCTATATTAATAACTGCCTCTTAATTAGTCTAAGCCTAAGGCTAATTAACAAGACGAAAAAGGCTTTAAATAAGATCTATAAGATAAAAGATAAGGGCTTAGCTACCTTATTCCTAAGGGTTTATATTATCTAAGATACTAGAAAAGGGATTATCTAGCTATCTTAAGAGTACTTTATAAAAGAAGCTCTTAAGAGGTTTAATTAAGCCTTAGCCTAGCTAGCTAACATACCCCTCGTGCCTTAGCTAGTTACGTGCTTAAGGGACTCTCTACTACTTACAGTTAACGAAGCTAAGCTATATTAGGCTATTATTAGCACAGCTATCTATCTAGCTATATAGACTTAACTAGATATAGCTTTCGCGGTCTAATTTCTAGCACGCTATTTTTAGCTACCTTACAAAAAGCACCTCTTAGGGGCCTATAAGCTATTAGCTTATCTTAAGAGCACTAAGTCCTAAGGCATCGAATACGCTATTTAAGGCCTACAGCGCCTTATAGCCTATTATAATAGCAACTTCGCAAAGGATAAGGGCATTAGCAAAAGCACCTATAGATACGTTATCTAACTAGCTAGAGGCCTTATAAGCTAGAAAAGCAAGAAGGCTAGCACTATTGCCCTATCTACCCTAGAAGCTAAATACATAACGATTATAGAGGCTACCTAGGAGCTTAAGTAGTTAGCTAGCTTATTACGTAAAACAGACTAAAATATCGATTTTCTAGTTACCTTATACAACAACAATAAGCAGGCTATATCTACTGCTAACGACCCTACCCTGCATAGCTGCACAAAGCATACGCTAATTAAGTTTAGCTATGTTAAAGAGAAGGTTTAAGAGCAGCTAGTTACCTTAGAGTAGATTAACACAAAAGGCAACGTAGCTAATAGCTTTACTAAGCTACTAACTAAGCTATAGCTAGCCTTATTCTAGAAAGGCCTATATAGACTACTATCGGCCTAGCCCTTTAAATCTTACGTAGTTAATCACGTGTACCCTTATTAGGGAAGCTAGGCTAATCTCGCCTAGCTAAATAGCTCTTATTTAAGGCTACCCTATAGCTCTAATGCAGAGCTACCCTACAGCCTTTAGGGGCTAATAACCCTTAGTTAGCACAATAATACCTTAACAAGGATATTAACCCTTAACGACCCCTGCTAATAGCTTAACTACTACTTACTAAAGTAGTTACTAGGCTTACTAAGGCTCTTACTAAGCCCTTAGCCTATTATAAGGACAGCTTCCCTTAGTAAAAGCCCTATACTAAGCCCTTAACCTAAGATTAAAGGCATCTAGGCTACCCTAAGCCTTAGGCCCCTTTAAGAAAAGATCCTCCTCTATAAAGAAGCTACCTTAGAGGCAGAAGCTGCTAACATTTACCTCGCAGAAGTAGCTAAGGCTCTACTATAGCTAGCTAGCTTAGATTATCTTAGCTCTAGCACTAGCTCTAGCACTAGCCCTAGCACCTGCTTTAGCTGCGGTACTAAGTCTAGCTCTAGCTTTAGCTATAGCCTAAGCCCTTTAGCGGCTTAACCTTAGCTTTATAAGGCACCTACCCTAAGCGTACACTAAAGGTTAGCATTAGAGTTACCTAACTTGTTACGTAGCTTACTAAGCCTAGGCCCCTTTAATAGGTACAAAAGGCTGCCTACAGAGACCCTCTATAAAGCTCTAAGGCTTACCCTAAAGGAGATACGCTAAGAGGCTTAAGACTAGCTTAAAGACTAACAGCTTTATACACTAGAAGAGGACCTTTTTAAGCCTTTAGAAGGGCTAGCTACCTTATACACAAGTAAAGGTATAACGTAGAGCTTTAATAATTAGCTACAGCAACCTATACACTAATTAAGCTACCTAAGCTATATAAGCTATTTAAGCCTATCCTTAGATTAACAAAGGCTGCTACCCTATAAGCCCTTATACAAGCTAATAAGTATAAGCTTTAAGATGCCTTACCTTATACAGCTAAGCATTAGGGGGAGTATTAAGACTATGCACTAAGAGATATAGCTTACGCTACTAAAGGTAGCTAAGCAGGGCAGTATAGGGCAAAGCAGGGCAAAGCAGGGCAAAGCAGGGCTAAGCAGGGCTACCTTAAAGCTTATTAGCTAGGTACTTAAGAGAGATTAGTATTACCTTAAGATGTTCTATTTCCTTAGTATTTACTATGTATTTAAGGACGGACTAAGGTAACGGTGTTCTATGTACTTAAGGGGCGCTATCCCTTACCTAGCTAGCGTCCTTTCTCTTATCCTTAGCTTAATACAACACACACAGTCCTTACCTACCCTATAGTCTCTATCTTCCTATACCCTTATTTTAACACTTTTATATACCTTAAAAAGTAGATTAGTATAGTTAGTTAGCTTTAGTATCTTATTCCTTAGTTCGCTGCTAAGATTGCTCTTTTATAGACGTAAAAGATATAGCTATTAATAGAAAGAAAGGATAATAATAGGATGCTTACTAGCGCTAAAAGATATAAGTACGTAAAGCATATAAACTTTATACCTACTAAGGAAAAGCTTACTAGCTTCTAAGACGTTACTAAAGCTTTAATTAACGTAGAAAAGAGATACTATTTTAATCTTAATAAGAAGCTATTTATTTAAATTAATACGTTATAAAAGTTTAGTATAAGTATAATGTTGTTCTACTTAACTAAGGAATTCTTATATAATCTAAAGAGCTATATTTTATTAGCTATAGTATAACTAATTATATTCCTTAGCTAAAGCTTTAATGCTATAGAAATAAACTACTAGCTAATAGAGATAAAGGTTGCTGCTTTTGTTTAAGTAATAAAGAAAGCGTAAACCTTAATCTAGTTAACCTATAGTAGCTTAACTATTGTTTTAACTAATTATATAATAACGTATAATATTATTTAATAAAAATCCTTTGTTTTTACTACTACTTAAACTAATAACTACTTAATTGCTGCTTTATAGTAGCTTAGCTAGTTTAATCTTAAGGTCTACTATATTTTAAAAGTAAAGAACTTAGTTATTAACGCTATATCTTAACTATTTACTAATAAAGCTAAGACCTTTTATAATAGTAAGGAATTAAAGCTTAAATAAGTATAAGAGGATAAAGCTTTAGAGGACTATATCTATGCCTTAACTAAAACCTGCCTTGTTTTAGACTTATAAGAAAAGATTATAAACAAATACTAAGATAATATAAAGTAAAAAACTATCTTAAAGTAGCTTAAAAATAATAATGCTAAGCTAAGCGTTGCTTTTATCTACAATAAGAGCCTGCTTTACTTATAAGAGTATAGTAGTAAGTAAAAACTATATATTTTAAAATCCTATAGTAAAAAGATTATCTAAAACGCTTATAAATAGTACTTTTACGCTAAAAGAAAATAGCTAATTAAGAACCTTACTACTTTTATAGCTATCTTAAGCCTTTAGAAAAAGGTTAACTAACTAGTAGATAGCTATAAGTTATGTTAACGGAACTAAACTAACTGTTAAATAACCCTAAGAAAGATGCTCTTAATTAAATCCTTAGCTTTACTGTTCTATACTATTGCTATAGATTTTATAGTTAAGCTACTAATCGTTAATACTAAGAACTTACTATAGTATAAACTACTAAGCAGTTACTTTAACTACCTTTTTACTATAATAAATAAGTTCTTTAAGATATATTTCTTAATTCTTAAGAATAACTATTAGTATGCTAAGGACTAGGTAAAGTCTTTATATACTAAGCTTTTTTACGCTAACTAAGGACTTCTTTATAAAATTATCTTAGACTAAGACTAAAAGTTTATCTTTACCTTTTAGACTAGTCTATAGACTATATATAGGACTAAGCTTCTTATGTCTATAGTATAGTATTTATAAACTAATAAGCTATTTAAATAATATAATTAAATAGTAGAGATTACTTTTTAATTTTTTTTATATAATAATTTAATAGTAAAATAAATAAACTGCTTTATTGCCTTATAGTTTTTTATAAATAACTTATTTATAGCTACTATTAAGATATCCTTAAGCAAGCTAGTTACTAAGCAGCGTATAAACAATAGCTAAAGGTATCTTAAAAAAGGCGCTACTAAGAAAAAGCTTAAATTTCTTTAAGAAAAAGCTAAGCTTAATATTACATAAGCCTAAGCAGCTATAAAGGTAAGGTATAATTATAAATACTAGCTAATAGAGTTTAAACTTAGTAACTAGGTATAGCTTATGCTTAGAAAGAAGTATTATATTTTAAACCCTAAGATTAGTAAGCTTTAAGAGCAACGAGCTAAGCTATTTAAGGTTATAAAGCGTATAAGTTATCTTGCTTACTGCTTTAATCTAAAAAGCGCCTTAAACGTTTATTTAGTAGTATTAGTAATAGTACTTTGCCTTACTAAGCTACTAGTAAACTAACTAAGTAGTAATGCTTTTAGCGCCTAAGAGGTTAAGTTAATTTTAGATTCTTATGTTACTTAAAAGAAAAGAAAGAAGCTAAAGAAATAATACTTAGTTTTATAGAAAGGCTAGCTAAGCTACTATAATAGCTAAGTAAAAGAAAACGTAATTAATATTACTAAGCTAGTTTAAGCCTTTAAAACAAAGAAAGCTATCTTTAATACTTTTATTAAAGAGAACGTTTAGCAATAAAGTAAATAGCTATAGTAATACGTCTTTTTATAGCTTAAAGAGATTACTTTCCTTTTTAGTACTAGCTTAAAGGAGCTTAAACTATAAAACGTAATTAAAGATACATCTAGCTTAGCTATTAATACGCTTTGCTAACGTAAGCGCCCCTTAAAGCTTAGCAGTAGTAAAAGGGGCTAAGGAAATCTTAGTAAAAACTATAGTTTTAAAAAAGCTAAAGGAAATCTTAATAAAGAAATAAGTAAGGAGCGTAAAGGTAAAAGAAAGCTATATACTCTTAATAGTAGCACGCTTCTGCTTTAGTTATATAGTAACCCTTTAATTAAGGCTATAAAGGAAAAAATATAAGTTAAAAAATAAAAAAAACAATAAATATATATTTACTTAAGGAAGAAAAGACTTTCTTATGTATCTACTATTTCTTAAACCTCCTTTCCCTTTTATCTTTTTCCTTAAGTAAAAAAGAATAAAAGAACGCTACTTTTCTATAACTTTAGTTAATGCTTATTAACTCTTTTATTATTGCTTATAACTACTATCTAAGTTAAGCTATTGTTTAACTGTTTTTTTTATTCTTTTTATAACGCTAACTTCTATACCTTTATTTATAGAGATCTCTGCTATAAGCCCTTTGTCTTTATATAGCAAAGGTATACTTATATTATTAAGCTTTTTAGCTAAAAAAACTAATTCTTATTTACTTTAAAGAACTTTAAGAATTACTTTACTAACTAAGCTTAGTAAAACCTTAGAACGCTTACTAGATTTTAAGATTATATTAATACTAAAGAAAAGCTTAACTAGTAATATAGTAAAGTTAATAAAGATAGTAATTATACGTTTTATACTAGTAGTACGCTTTTACCTTACTAATAAAGCTTATCCTTTAACTTTATCTTTAATAATAAAATGCTTTTTTTTATATATAACGCTTAAGGACGCTTTGCTTAAGGTACTAGCTTTAGCTTTACTAACTGCGTTAACCCTTTTAAAGACGTACTTAAAAACTTAGTATATAAGGCTAAGGATAATAATAATAACGCCTTTAGCGTTGCTAGCATTGCCTTAGCTACTATTAACTTATTAGCTTATAGTTTAAATAACTTTAGTAAAGATCTAAGCGCTTTTACTAAAAACTTAGTAAAAAAGGTTAAAGGTATTAATAGTATACTTAAGTACGTTTAGTAGTTTAAAGAGCTAGCTAATAAGATAGCCTTTGCCTTTACTAGCTTAATTTTTTCTTAGATATACCTAATTAATAATACTATAAGCTTTTTAATTTATACTAGCTTTTTTACTACCTTACTATATTGCTTATGCTTAGCGCTAACTACTATTACCTTTACTACTAGTAAGTAGAGCTGTTTCCTTAAGGCGCTTACTAAAAGCTTAAAGAAAGATACTAATAAAATAGTAAAGATTTTTAGTAAAATAGCTAAGCCTTTTATTATTAAAAACCTAATTATAGTTAAAGGCATTAAGTATACTTTTTTTACTATCTATGTTAGCAATAACGCTCTTTTACTTTTTTACTAGTAGACAGCTACTTTACTTATTAAGTAGTATAATAAGGTAGTTAAGAAGCTTAAGGACTAGATCTTTATAACCTTTATATAGATGCTTAGCATCTTATATAGTATAGTACTTTTAATATCTTACTTAGTTATACTACTGCCCTTAGGTACTACCTTAGTC
Source organism: Escovopsis sp. TC (assembly GCA_003055185.1). Lineage (NCBI taxonomy): Eukaryota > Fungi > Ascomycota > Sordariomycetes > Hypocreales > Hypocreaceae > Escovopsis > Escovopsis sp. TC. The sequence goes on along the minus strand of NIGD01000005.1, from coordinate 44,381 downwards.
TATACTATTATAAAAAAAAGCGCTAAAAGTAGCTGCTTTAGTAAAGATAAAGACCTTAACGCTTATATTCTTAAAATTATAGCTAGCTTTAATATTAATAGGTAAACCTTTTATACTACTTTACTTTTGTTTAACCTTAGGGATATATAGTTAAATATCCTCTTAAATACTATCTTTTATATATTAATTAATAAAGATAATAAATTAATCTTAGCTAGTAATAATAATAATTCTATGTTATATAAATAAGTAGATAAAGCTAAGTTCTTTGCTTAAGTTTATAAAGAAAAAGAAAAAAAGCAAAAAAAAAAAAAGTAAGCTTAAGACTAATAAACCTAGTTTAGCTAGTAGTAGTAACAATAAAAGCTAGCGCTGCTTATTAATAATAGTAACTCCTTTAATAATAAAGAGTAGTATAAGCTAGCTTTTTTTTTTTTTTTTTTTTTTTTTTTTTTTTTTTTTTTTTTTTTTTTTTTTTTTTTTTTTTTTTTTTTTTTTTTTTTTTTTTTTTTCTTTATCTTTTTTCCTTTTTTTTTTTTTTCTTTTTTTTTTACTATCTTTAGTATTTAAAAAAAAAAAAAAAAAACTTACTTTTATTATAAGCTTAATTAAAAGAAAAGAAAAAAATATAAAAAAAAAACAATAACTTTATCTTTTCTTTTATTTTTTTTTTATTTTTTTTTATTTTTTTAAACTAAAAAAAAAAAAAACTTTATAAAAACACCTATTTATTTCTTTTATTTACTATAAAGAAAATAAAAAAACCTAAAAAAAAGAAAGAAGTTTTATACTTACCTTTCTGCCTTATAAGCTTAACTTAACGTTAGCTTTCTTAACTTTTCTTTTTCTTAATAACTTAACGTTACTATACCTTATTATATCTATAGCAGTAAGCTATATTCTTAAAGGAAAAGATAAGACCTTAACTTAACGTTGCTTATATCTTTATTGCTTAATAGTACTATAACGTTGCTACTTCTTTACGTGTCTCTTTGTTATCTACCTTAGCCTTTTTTTTATATAGCACTAAGGACGCTACTCTTTTTTTTCTTTATTCCTTAGTACTTAATATAGTATGCTTCCCTAAGGAATTCCTAGGGATTTCCCTTAGGATTATCTTAGTAAATTCCTTAGGATTTCCCTTAGCTGCTTCCTTAGGATTTCCTTTAGCTGCTTCCTTAGGATTTCCCTTAGAAGCTTAATAGTAAAATCCTAAGGAAATTACTATAAGAGATTGTGTATATAGATAGCCTATAGGAACAGTTAGAAATAGAAGAAGGTATAGATTTTTACTTAAGCAATTAGTATACTTATATTATAATAATAGTCTTTAATAAATTCCCTAGGAAGGCATTACTAACGCTTGCCTGTATTACTTTAGTAAGAGTTTGCTATTAATAGAAAGGTTTTATATACTTTGCTTATATTATTTTATAACTTTATACTATACTCCTTTAGTAGTAAAGCATTTTAAGTTTTTTAAGTAATCTATATTATTCTTTTATTCTTTATCTAGTTTAATCTCTTTTTAAATTATTAAGTTAATACTTATGTTTTTAAGTGTATAATACTAGTTAACCTAATCCTTAGTAGTTTAAAGAAAAGGTTCCCTTAAGATAGTTAGTTAAAACATTATAAGTTAAATAAAGTAGTTTTATAAAATATTTTAAAATAAGTGTTTAGTTTTATAAGAAAAAAAGATTTAAATAAGTAATTTAACTAAAAAGTATAAGTAAAGTTTATAAAGTTAAAAAAATAATATAAAAATAAAAAGTTTAATTAAAAACTTTAAAAAAAAACGTTAGTTAGATTTAATAGAAGTTACTAGTTTAAAGATTCTAAGCTATATAAGCTTATAACTATTATATAGTTATAGATCGTAAAGGTAAAAGCATAAGAATTAAGGAAGGTTAGCTTAACTAACTACTTTAAGGTATTAAAAAGAGTAAAGCTATATATATATAAGTAATCTCTTTAATTTAAGCCTTTTAGATCTAGTATATCTAGTAGTTGCTTAGATCTAGTTTAGTAAAGAATAATTTTTCTCCTTTAACTAAGTTACGTAATTAGCTTAATCTAACTCCTTAGCTTATAAGCTAATTAAATTAATTGCCTTACTTCCTTTATTAATCTACCTAATTCGGTCATTATAGCCCGCAGCACGTCTCCTTTCCTACGCGTCTCCTCACATCTTACGTAATAGGGAGAAGCATTAACTAAATTGCAATCTCCCTGCAGATAGGAAACACAAACTCAATGGTATATCATCCCTCTCCACTCGACCGGAGGCTCTGGGACGAGGCTGTGGATAGTGGTGCGTGAGGCTATTGCCAGAGCAGGGTATTTGATAGCCTATCACCAGCCAAAGCCTATGCGTTCCCGCCGTGGAGCCTTTGGTCTGCTGAATATCCGTCGGGTTGGCCTTCCGCAGAGTTCAGCCGCGACGAGAATCTCCTGTGTGAGACTTTTGGCTTGGCTAGCCGCCGGCTCTGATACTGGTCACAGCCCGATCTCTTCGATGTAGCTTTCATCATAAATCAAGTTTGCCATGTAAGTGTTGTACACATACATGTACCCGTACGGACAGTACAGAGTCTAGCATTGATCCATAAAAGGGGAGTCCGCCGGGTGCATCGCGAACGCAAGAATTACGCTTCCTCATCTCCGGGGTCCTCAATTGCAAGAAGACTGTGATACCTTTTGACTCAAGGACTGACTTTCTGACTTGTTTCCCCTAAGTCGTTCCCCTGCAAGCCAAGTTCAACAATGCTTTATCACCATCTATACTGGGCTACTGCGACTATCACGGCCAATGCCGTGGTGATGAGTCGCTCTGGTACGGATCTTAGGAAGTTTGATGCCGATCCCTTGGCCTTTAATTTGACGGCGATCAACGCACGCGACGGCCGATCCGTCTTAGAATGCTGGCAATTGAGCCAGCGCTTTAGTACAAACACCCAGGCTGGTACAATCGGCGCCTTGGATCTCACCCTCGGCGGCTCTGCTGATATTCACATGAGCATCATTCCGGCTCAGTTCAATGGTGGCCTACATAACGCCCCGGCACCGCAGTCAGTACCACCAACAAGACACTGCTTGAGCGCTCCACGAATCAAGACACAGAAAACACTGCCATCCATAAATCTCCACAGGAAGTGCTTGAAAGAGCTGAAGGCGCCCCCTCGTTGAATATTCCCCTAACAATGCTGTTCACTTAGACTCGTTCTCTTTACCGCCGGGATCGCGCACATTACCCTTCCAGATTCCGACGACGAGGCTTGGATCGTGGGCGGGCGGCATGGCCTTATCGTGGCCGTAGACACCGCAGATGTGTCAAAACAGGGTCACATCACGGAGTACCCCGGCATGGTCCCAACGATCGGCTTCCAGATGCCCATGGCCCATCTCTCGACCGACAACATTACTATACTTCACAGCGGGGCTTGCGCTGCCGAAGAGATGTCTGCGCTCTAGATGGGACAGGCGAATGAGGACGGATGCTCACGCGTCTTGCGCCCGCAACGCAGCACTCCGTGCCCCTCGGGGCAATCACCATCCTTAGACCCGGTGGACCAATCGAGGCGAGGCTTCAATTTGCCGTTGTTGGGGTGTGACTTGCAATTGATCTACGGAGTATGGATGGAAGTGCACGGAGTATGCTAGCATCAGATTGGTTTGCGGGGTACAGATGTGTCATAACTCATGAGGCATCTCCTCGACCACCCGAATCAGCGTCATCCTCGAGGCCGTGCGATGTTTCTGTATGACGTGTCTCGGTATGTCTAAACTTCGATGACTCGGTTGAATGCATTACGTGTTGAGCCTAGACCAAATGGCTTGACTGCTGTATATAGGGAGCAGTATCCCCTTAGTTTGCTGGCCAAGCTCTTCGATTTTGTTCCCAACCTCCCGAAGGTCTCGCCCAAGCATGTCGCAGAGAGGACGACGTCCTTGATTTACCACGAAAAATTCCTAATCATGGCTGCGCTGCCCTTTTCTGTGTCGGGCAGGACCGCCATAGTCACGGGCGCTGGATCTGGTATTTACTATTTGCACCGCTAAGGAGGCATGGCTCTTGTTCGGTGCTGACGCGACGTCAAGGAATTAACCTCGCCTTCGCCGAGCTGTTGCTATCTCGCGGATGCAATGTCGTTTTTGCCGACCTCTCTCTTCGACCAGAAGCCAAAGAACTTGTCTCGAAGCATGCCGATTCAGACAGGAGAGAGGGGCCTCGCGCTGTCTGGGTTGAGACGGACGTGACGTCGTGGCCAGCTCTGGAAAACATGTTCGAGACCACCCTTGCGCAATTTGGAGATTTTGAAATCCTCTGCCCTGGCGCTGGGGTTTACGAGCCCGCCTTCTCGAATTTCTGGCACCCTCCTGGGTCGATGAGCAGCAAGGACGATGTCGATGGAGGGCGGTACGCCACCTTGAATATCAACGTGACTCACCCCATCCGAGCGACTCAAATGGCCCTGTCGTACTGGCTGCATCCACGACGTGTCCCTGGGCTTCCCTTCACCCAGGCTATTCCACCCAAGGCATCTCACACGAATCCAAAACGAATCGTTCACGTCTCTTCCATTGCAGCCCAGGTTGCGGGGTTGATCGCGCCCATCTATGTCGCGTCTAAACATGCAATCAGCGGATTCGTGCGCTCCCTGGCAATTCTTGAGGACGAGATCGGCGTGCGGGTGAATGCCGTTGCACCGGGGGTCGTGAGGACTCCGCTATGGACAGAGCATCCTGAGAAATTGCAATTGCTCGATTTGTCGACGGATGTCTGGGTCACGGCAGAGGAGGTCGCAGAGGCGATGCTGAGATGTGTCGAGGAAAGTGGGCTTGTAGGGGGGACGGTGCTCGAGGTTGGCGCAGGCAGTACGCGCAAGGTTCAGGCCCTCAATGATCCGGGGCCAAACAAGGCTCCTGGCATGACGACAGGCAATGCCCAATTTTTCGCTCGCGGGGAGGTGATGGGGTGCCTCAATGACGAGAAGCTCTGGGGCTCCTGGCGGAAGTCACAGGATTGATCCACAGATGGATCTTCAGTAGGCTCCGAATGCAGTGTTCGAAAAGGTTTCATCTTGAATCCTTCCAAGATAGGGATAGTAAAGGCATGGATTCTTAGGAGAGCAGCCTCGCGCCCTGACGGACGACAACGCCTCCGAACCCTTGACGTCATTGAGCAAACCATACTCCTTACTCCGCACGGAGTAGGAATCGAACAAAAAAGAAGACATGGACGGACGGGGAATTGAACCCCGGACCTCTCCCAGACGAAATGGGATGCTAAGGGAGAATCATACCACTAGACCATCCGCCCGACAGTCATCAAACATCAAATTTGCCAACCTGTACGGAGTACATGACAGTCCGCCTCAGTATCCTGTATTCCGGACCGTATCTATTGCACCTTGCCCGGAGGTGTGAGAATAATTGTGTTCATCCTCTGTGCTCTCTACTACTACTCTGTACCCCTCCTTCAAAGACCTAATGGATATTTCCAGGTTGCATTTCTTGTCGCTGTTAGAAATGCTTCTCTAGAAGATTTTTCATCCCAAAGAGTGAAGACGATCGATGCTTGACCGCCGCTTGGCTTGGTGCGCTCTTCTCCCCCCCTTCGTTTGCGATGTTGGAAAATGACCCTTCGAAGCGTGACGACAGCATGGCAAACGGTCCCTGCGACTGCTGACCCGCTGGCTGCTGGCCTTCGTAGGGAAAATACTGCTGCAAATCTGACGGACGCTGCGCAACCGAACGACCCTGCGGAGCATAGCCTCCAGCTGGGAATTGCTGCGGCTTGTAGGGCTCATACTGCGGGGAAGCCGTGGCGCCGCTCAAGTATGAGCTTGCATTTGTGTCGATGCTCGTCCAGTAAGTAGATGAGATACTGCTCGCCGTCGCATGGTGCTGTAGGCTTCCCAATGAAGCAACCTTCGAATGGGAGTTGACGGTTGTCCAGTCTCCGGATGCAGAGGAGCTTCTAGGTGTAGGCTTTCTTCTGATCAGTGGCGGCGCATTCGATTCGAACCTTTGATCGCCAGAGGTGTTGTAGGATGGCGACGTCTGTGCCACAGATGAACCAAGATGGAGCTCCTCTTCCTGCGATTGCCAGCTCGGAAACCGTCGCACCGGGCCTCTCTCAAGGCTTAGCCTCTGGCCGAATCGCTCTCCGCCATCCGGTGACGAGTGTGCCGGTGTCGCCAGTCCCTCGCTGCCCTGGTTGGCATTCATTTCTTGCCCTTGTCGGCTGCAGACCTCGCTTTGTGCTCCAGGCTCGCCTTCACCACTCCTCTCGCTCAGCGAGACCTCCTGTCCATGCTCGGCGTCATACACACGGTCCTCTACTCCCTCATCAGCAGATCTCAAACCGATCGGCTGCGCGCCCTGGAAGGTCTCTAATTCCGCAGGTCCCCGGTCACCTTCTCCTGAGGCCCCCTTGTTGTTCAGATGATCCTGACTAGCAGGACCCTCGAACCGTACGAGTACTGTCGGACTAGCGGATCTAGCATCTTCATAGGCCAGTGTCTGCCTGGTCAGGTCCGCCGTTCGGACAACATCTGCGACAGCTTGGTTCCCTGAATCGACAGCCTGCTTGATCGTGCTCAGCAGCACGGAGACGCTGTCGATCAGCACGCCCATACATTCGTACTGCTCACTATGGAACGCGCTTTGAAGGGCGTTCATGCCCTGCTTGCTGGAATGCATCAGGTCGGCGCCGTGATCGATCAGGAAGGACACGGCCTCAACTTCTCCACGTCGTGCGGCAACGATTAGGGCTGACTCGCCCTCGTGGTTGTCGAGATTGATATCCGCACCGGCGTCCAGCATCATCTTTAGCGACTCTTGGGGCAGAAAGGCGGCGGCGTTGATCAGCGGTGTGGAGCGGTCCGAACCACCAAATACATCGAGATCAACCTTTGCTCGGACTAGGCATGACACAATCTCCTCTTCCCCCCTCATGGCGGCGGCAACGGTCGGGGGTGCATCCGAACCGGTGCCCAGATTCGGGTCGGCACCGTGTTCCAGGAGGAGCTCCACGATGTTTGCCTTGCCGGACTCGCATGCCCCCTGAATTGCCGTACCTTGCTTGAAATTGCCGTTGGCTGTGCAGGCATTGACATCCGCGCCACGTTGCAGCAGCTCCTTGACGATCTCGAGATGACCCTCCGTCGCGGCGGTCTGGATAGCCCAGCCGTTGTCATCGTCGACTCGTGCGCCGGCCTCAAGCAGAAGGTGAACAATCTCGAGGCTCCCGTCAAATGCGGCGGCCGTCAAGGCATTTCCGAATTCCTCTCCCGTGGCGTTGGGATCCGCTCCAAACTTTTCCAGCAGCAGCTTGACTGTGGTCGCCTTTTCCCGATCGGTTGCGTGATAAAGGGAATCGTTCAGCGTCTGGTCGCTGATGGGGACGTTCTTTGAGGCGTATTGCCATGCCATTTCGATCATCTTGTCTTGGGGCACACTGCAGGTCGCGGCCTCAAGAAACATGCCGTTGCAGTCGAGGTCACGGCGTTCCTCGAGCAGCTTCTTCACGATCTCCCAGTTCCATTCATTGACTGCTTGGTCCAGCGCTGATTGGAAAGCTGACTGATCGTGTTCGAAGGAGAGCAGCCGTTGAAAGACCTCGACGCGGCCGGCAAAAGCGGCACTCACCAACGCCTGGCTGAAATTCTCGGTGGGCAACCTGTCGGCATATTTGTCGATTAGATACTCGAACATGGAATAGTCGGCCAGCTCTGCCGCCATGGCCAATGGGGACAGAATCGTATCCCCAATGTCCGCCGGGAGCGAGAAGGAGACGTTGTTTTCCACGAGGAGCTCCACAGCCGCGCGGTTCCCGGACGAAATTGCTGCATTGATCACAGGGCCGATGTCGTTTGCTGTGGCATTCGGATCAGCTCCTCGCAGGAGCAGCTTCTTCATAACATGCACATGCCCGCTCAAGGAAGCCATGTGCAAGGGCGTCTGCTCGTGAACGTCGCTTGCGTCGTCGATTATGGCGCCGCGATCAAGTAGCTCCTCGACAATGTTTGGCCGGCCAAGAAAAGCCGCGAAATGCAGAGGAGAATTGACAAGCGAATCTCTCTCCTGGAGTTCTGATTCGTAGCCGTTTCTGATCAGAGCCGCAACGAGCTGGCGAAAGCCAAGTGCAGCCGCGATGTGAAGACCAGTCATCGTTTTGTAGTCGAAGCCGTCCAGTATTGTCGTCATCCTGCTGTGCTCGACCATCCATCGGTGCCGAATGATCGATCCAGGTTTCCAGAAGTCCTCCTCCAAGCTCAGATCCTCGGCGATCTCAAGGGTCGCCTTGCTCGCGTGGTGCAGCCAGTGCTTGACTGTGTACGGCAAGGCTTTGTCTTTCAGGATATCCGCCTCGGGATCTGGTTCCTCTCCCTCTTCTTCTTCATCTTGATACTCACTTTCACTCTCGGAGAACTCAGAGTATTCATCATCATCATCTTCCTCCTTTTCTTCGCCATCTGCATTCCTCGCCGCGTCTACTTCGACACCACCAGAAGCATCGGCAACGTCGTCTCCTTCTTCAACAGCCTGGCCAGCAATGCCATCTGTGAGATCCTCAACAGGGGCCTCCGGTGCTGGGAAGTCAAAGCTCTCCTTGAGGTGCGAAAAGCACCGCAGAGCGATTATGCCGTGCTGCCACTTGGTTTCCTCTTCAGAAAGACCAAGCAACGAGGCCGCATTCTCCCTCAGATGGTTTTTCGTCACCGCATTGGTGAAGTGGACAACGAAGTCGCTCCTGCTTGTCCGCTTTGTCGACAAAAGGGGCTTGCACAAATCAACGAGCTTGCGCAGGTCCGCTTTCTCTTCCTCGATGAAAGCTAGGCCGGCCAAGACCCCAAGTTCGGACTCGGTTGGGTCTTCATAGGTGAGGACCAATGCGCGCAACATTTCCTTGATCTTCTCGATAGTGTTCGCCTCCGCTGCCCTGAAAATCTGCATCCATGACTGGTTCAAAAGATCCTCTAGTCCCTGAGGCATGGTCTCCAGGAGTCGGCGGACCTTCAAGTGACTTTCGGTTTGTGCGAGCTCGCCAAGATGCACGCATGTGATGTCAATCCATTGCGTGTTCTGAGCTCTCTTGCCAATAAGGCTGCTCGCGAAGTACGTGAGGGCCTTGTTGTACTTCTTGTCGACCCCAATCTCTGTGACCATCTTCTTGGCGTGATTTCTTAACTCGAGCTGGACATTGTTCTCGTATTTCTCGTCTGCCAAGTCGATCACACGGACTCGATCGTTCTTGAGCACAGCATTGACATTGTGTGTCTCGCGACTTGTGACGAGCCATCTTGTCGATACCCGCTTGTCACCAAAGCCCTTGGCATCGCGGAATCCTTCCAGCTCAGCGGCGATGAACCTCATTAGCTTGATTGTCGAGTCGGACTCAGCTGAAAGCACGTGCAAGTTGTTCAGGACGAAATACACGCGACAGCCAATGAAGTCGTCCGTAAGCATGTCTTGCAACACTTGCCAAAGATTCTCAATCGTCACAGATGCCTGCTGCGGCTGGTATCTGCTGTCGTCCTTGCTCTTCTTCTTGGCGAACACCTTGGCGTAAGAGGCGAGCGACTCTTGTTGCGTGATGAGCTGCCAAATGATCGACTTGAGAACGTCTTCGGCGGTAGAGTATTCCGGAGTGGCGTCACAAAAGAAGTAAGCCATGAGAATGGGATCCTGACCGGCATTCAGCTCCTCTCGGCTGTGCATAAGATCTTCCACGCAGTTCAGCACAGCCAAGGTGGAGCTGGTCTTTCCTCGCCCCTGGCGCCCACAAATATACAGGAAGTCAACCAACGCGGAGGGGGAGTCATCGATCGGGACGCCAAGCTCCTTGTTAATGCTCTGTCCCAACCAATCCACGAAGGTTGCGTCGTTCGGTATCCACGATGAGGACGCAAAAGATTGAGATAGTAGCTTCCTTTTCTTGTTGACCTGTGCCCCTTCCAACGCGTCCTTGATTCCACTGATCAGGGTCTGGTCAATGTCCCGGACAGAATGAAAGCGGTTCTTGACAGCCGAGTGGGCTCCATGTATGATACGCTTGATCGGATCTCGGACCATCTGCGTCCACCTGTCGTCCTTGGGCCCGTCGAATTTGACCAGATCTCGATGATTGCAACCCAGGCCAAGCTCATCAATCCCTGGCAGAGTTGCTGAGTCCCGGTTGACGAATTCGGCGTACTTCTTCGGTATTGCCAACTTCGCCACGCCAAATAGACTAGGCAGGCCAACAAACGCCGAGAAGTCGGTGGGATGAGTCTCCCAAAAGCAGAACAGCTCAATTCGGGGGTTGCTCTTCGCCGAAAGCCGAAGAAGCTCGTTCTTGAGCTGCCGTAGTTCCTCATCTCCCGGCTTCATAAGGTCCAAGAGCTTCGACGATGTGGCGGCATCGATCCTTTCCGCAAGCTGAGAGTACATCGCAGCCACGGCGGCAACGGGAGCGCCGCCAAACGGCGTGCCGAAGAAGATGCTCGCTGCGATGGCTTCGAACAGAGTCGGGAAGGAGTCGCGACGGGCATCGGCCAGACCTATTGCTTTGGCAATCACCAGGCCTCCCATGCTGTGTCCCACGAAGATGAGCGGACGCCGTTGGCAGTTCTCATCAAGCATTTCAGAGTCAGCTTTCTGCAGTAAGAGACCAGCGAGCCTGACGTCAGGAGCTGTTCAGGATCCGTGCTCACCTCTCGCTTGCTTCGCAGGCCAATAACCAAGCCCATTGCAATGTTGTACATGAATTGCTTGACCTTGAGAGGGCCAGACCATGCTGAATCGTACATATAGAGCAGGAAACGTGCTTGAGGAAAGTCTCTCTGAAGTCCATCCGGATTGGTCGTCCAATTGAAATCGGTCTTCCCTGACCTCCAACTGTCCTCCGGGTTGGCTCCCAGCCCGGGCACAAAGACAATGCTGCAAGTTCATCTCAAGCTGTCAGCAAAAGCCGGCCGAACTCCTCCAAGCCGAGAAGAGGAAGAGAGGATTTCTGATCGGGCGGTAGAAACCAAGCTTACTCGATGTTTGGGGAGATACCCGGCTTATTCAGGGGATATAGCTCCTTGATTCCTTGCTGGATGACATCGTATCCCTTTTTTTTCTTCCGTGTTGCTGATCGTGCCAGAGTCGATGAGCGACCGAGAGCTGGTGCAGCTGCTATCGGGGCCGTTGATGCTCGCTGAGTTTGGTCTGCCATAACGAAGAAGCTAGAGCAGCAGTCCAAGAGATCCTTTTCTCCGCAGGTGAAGGAGAAAGCGGGAAGAGAAGGTCCGAGATCAGATGCCAATATCAGTCGGGATGGGATCAGGCTGCAGCGATCAGAGGAAGAAGACGTGAATTTATGAGCTCACGCGCAAGAGCAGAGGACGTTTCTGGTGTAAGGCTGGGCTGAGAGTAGGCGAGGGCCTTTGCTTTGACCTGCGTCAACAATGAGGGACATGCGGACGACACTGGTCTCAATGAAGGTCCGTGGTGCTGCAACTTCCATGGAGAACCCCGGGGGTCGAGCGACGAAAGGGGTCGAGAAGAATGGAGAATCACCAGAAAGTCCCCGCTCTTATTTTTGTTTCAAAGAAAGCCTATCACAATTTAGGAAATTCGGGGTCCGAAGAAATTGATGGACATTAAACCTAGGCCCTCCCGTCTAGGAGCATCAGCTACGGAGTATAGACCGCAAAGATATCGTGAAAGAAAGATGTCGTGAAAGTAGCCCGTGGAAGTGAGTAACTGTAACAACACTGCACCATGAGTCGGCCCATTTTTGCGATAATGGCGCGCTGAGAATAGTACGAGTACTTGTACTAAGGCAACAGCATGCAGCCACGACTTGAGGATGCGGGGTCGTATTGATCGATACATCCATGATGATGGATGTTGATGCACTGATGCACCGAGCTCAAGTGCGAGCTTTCATCCATCAAACATCCAATCCCATCCACGAACACGACTGATGCCTGTTCATTTGAAAACCAGAAATACTAGGTATGTAGGAGTGAGTCATCGGGGCAGACACATTGGGTCGCGCTCATAGCGTCCTTGAAGGCACGCGCCACATTGTATGAACCCTCCACTGTCTGTGCACCCGATCCTTGGTGGACACAGCCCGCGCAGCTGCCAGCCCGTGTCATGAGGGGCGCGCAGACGCAGACAAGGTTCTAAGGATCACGAGCCGTTCAAAAGAGGAGGCATGAGCTCCGAGCTCGTCAAACATCGCATACAGCCTGCAGGGATGGCTTCAGCTGGCCAGGTCTCAGGCGACATACATACGAGTAACCTGCCCGACACACAAACAAAAAGCGACCTAAGACGAGGTTGTCAAGATCCTTCGCCGTCGACTCAGACAGTGATTATCAGTACAGTACCGCTGCACCAGGCAAAAGTGAGATGACCACCTTAACCGTTGCTGGTTAAAGCAGTGCTTTTATGTCTTCTTGTCTGCCGCATCGACAGTGATAGCACAAGACCGTGCTACATAAGTCCACGAATCAGAACTTAGACATATAGATATTTGTCTCGCTCACAAGAAGACTCCACAGGGCTGATTCTGCGCCGAGGATGTTGCAACTGATCCGTTAAAGCCATTCAGCTTCCACCAAGGCCATGATAGAGGTGTTTCGGGCACACAGTCGAGGATCACGAGACTTTGGGCACCACAAGCTTGCTCCTCTCTTTTCGTAATACATTTAGATGTATTTGGGCATGATAAATGGGCCTGCATCTTGCCTCAGCTCCTGGGTCCTTCCCAAGCAATTCGCGCAGGCTGGCTATCGATGAGGGCCAAACCCGCAAAAGGGAGTCCAGGCCAATCCATTCACATGAGCCTGATTGACCCATCTTTGCAGACGTTCCCAGAATGGCGACTGTTGAGCACGAATCTCGACAGCCACTCAAGGGGGATCCCCACGTGCAGTCGAGATCTTCCTACGACACAAGCCAGCTGCGAGCACCGTTCAGCGTTGAAGTATTCGCTCCAGTTGAGAGCACCTTCTCAAAGACCGAGGCTCATTTCGCCAGCCTATTGCCGGCATCCTGCCGCAACGAAAATGACAACCTCGATTGCCCGAGGGGCGATCTCCTTTTTCTGGAGAAAGAGCTGCACGTCGACGCCATAGGCAATGTGAAAGACTGGCTTTGGATATGCGGGCTGCCGATGCCACCGCGTCCACTGCATCACCAGGTGCTTCTCTCACGCCACATTGTCATCACTGAAAATCCAAATCTACACCTCGTGTGGGGAAAACAGCGAATCTTCATGAAGCCTTTGCCAAGATTCCTCCTCGACGCGGCATTTTGGAAGACACGAATTCTGGTCGAAGGGGATCCAAGATACCACAAGTTGGCGAGATGTGCTCGCGGCTTTCTGTTCTCATACTGCGCCCTCATTGCCTACGAGAGTGACTATCGCATCGCAAAAGAGAATGGCCTCATCCCGGACACTCTCACGTGGGAAGCGTGGAAGCTCCTATCGGCGGAAGTCCTGAGAAACCACGATATCTCAGCCGTGGATCCTAGGTACTGCTATGGGGAGCTTCGCCTCGGCCGTTTGAACACAATCTATCGCCTGAAGCCAGGGTTCTTTTTCAGAGGCTTCTCGAGGGCCACAGGCCATGCCGTGTACAGCGACTTGATCCGCGATAATCTCTCAAGCCTAGCCGCCATTCTCGGATACGTCGTCATCGTCCTCACCGCAATGCAAGTCGGCCTCGCGACAGAGAAGCTGACCAACAATCAAGTCTTTCAAAATGTGAGCTACGGCTTCACCATCTTCTCCATTTTTGCCCCTTTGCTTTCTATCGGGGCTATTGTCTGTTTTGTTCTCGTCTGGATGGCGGTCAATGCCATCCATTCCAAGGGATACGAAAAACGTAGGTTTCGGAGCATGGGGGTCGAGACCCCTTGGGAAAGTCCAGGGGAATACAACTTGCGCGCTGCCGCTTAAAAAGCCTGCTGTACTGTCTGCATCAGCTTTGCTTGTAAGACCATTGTTATTTCAGTTGAAATGAAAGAATCCCGAACTCTACTTTGTCCTCGATTTTGCTTAATCTCTGAACGCGGCATACATGCATTGAGAAAAGATCCCTGCATCGACTCATCTTTGTGACCAGATATACACTGAGCATCCTGCACAATTGCCTAATGTTCCTTTTCTTAGCCAGCGCTGTATTTGCAGTAGTCGAGGTTGTTCACATGGTTGCCGGCCCATTCGGGAAACGCAACGGCCTTTCCAGAGCCGCCGAAGACGGCAAAAGTAGCAATGAAAACCATGACCTGCGTCCCGCCGTCTAGAGCGGCCGAAACAAGGTAGTTCCACTTGACGAACCATTGTGGGCGATATCGTCGGAGATAAAATTGACCAAAAGCACCAAGAATGAAGTAGCTGGTGACAGAAGCATTGAGTCCGACAAAGAGGTAGCCGAGGTACCAGAGAATGATGGCCGTGTTGAAATAGGGCCAGATTCGCTGATGGGGGAAGAGCCGGTGCATGATGTAGAAAGGGAGCGGGGCCAGGAAGCCCAAAAGGAACGACAGCGTCACCCACTGGTAGCGAGCGCCGACAGAGAACATCTTGGGGGCGATGGCCCAAGCAATGGCCAGTGTGTTGAATTGCTGAACGTTTTGTCCGGACCAAATGTTGGTTCCTTCTGCGGACTTGATGATCGGCGCCTGGTTTTGGATGATTCTGCGAAGAAGACCCGTTAGACCACGGACGAGTATTGTGGATGTAAAGAAACCCCTGAATGCAGGGGCTATCGGAATCAGGGATTCAAAAAGAGGGGTGCAATGGACCAGAGGCCTGCGAAGCTTACGTCACCATCATCAAGTAGTTGAGGAGGGCGCCAACAACGCAGCCAATGACCTGGCTGACAAAGGCAGCCTTCGGGGACAGTTTGTTCTGCTGTGCAAGCTTGAGATCTCTGAGGAGCAGGAAACCCTGGCTGAGGGCGTTGTAGGTGTAAGTGGTGAAGTACATGTTTGCTGAGGTCCATCACGGTCAGTCTCTGAAACGGCCAGGGGGGCTGACAATGATCTCGCTTACCTAGGGGCCGGCCAGGGAACATGTAACCAGCAAGCATTTGGAAGATTGGCTGCAGGTTGAATCCAAATCCGGTGAGGGCGTATTGTGCACCGAAGAAGACCATGAAAATTGCCAGGAAGACAGTGGACAGGATGAAACCCCACCAGGGCAAGGTAGACTTCATGATGTAAAGGCAGATGAGTCCGACGACCCAGCTGATCAAAGACACGACGAAGTACCAGCTGTTGGGCACCTCATTGTAGTCCACCATGAGCCTGTAGTGGGGATCCAATGTTTGGTCGTTGCGGATTCTCTCTTTTTCTTCCTCGCTCCGGCGTCCGTTGCTCTTCCAAAAGGCGTACCTGGAGGGTTGGAGGGCAGCTTTAAAATTGCTGAGCGTGATCCATGCCCAGCCCAGGCGAATCTCAGCATAATTCCAGAGAAACATGTGGACGAACGTTGCCGTGAGCCCAGCATTGGACGTGATGAGGTAGTTCACATAGGTCGCAGTGAGGTAAGGCGTGCCAAGTTGGTCGATCATGGTGCCATTGACGGTGAATCGCGGCGTCATTATGGATGTCTCGTCGTATTCGATGTGGCGCGTTGCGTTTGATCTTAGGTCATAAAGCAGCTGGGACATGAACGGGAAGTCCTTTGCGCGCCAGACGTTGCCGTAGTACAAGGCCATTGAAAGGATAATGCCGCCGACGTATCCAATGTAGTTGTTGACGAGCGTCTGAAGGGGCATGGCGAGAGGAGAACCAAACCCGGCGATGTAGTTCCAGTCGAAACACAGGGAGAGAAAACCCATGCCTTCGTTACCCTGGGAGCCTCCGAAGAGATTTGTGAAGACAGAGTTCTTGCGGTCGATCAAGCAAAAGATGGAGAAGCCGGACAAGATGGGGAAGATGTACTCCGGCAGCCACTCCCACACGAAGATGGCGACGAAGATGTACCAGAACACATTGAATCGCTGCCTCGTCTCCGCCTTGGGCTTGTGGAGGGTCTCCATGACGGTCGTGATGGGCAGATTGGCCGGGTACAGCATCTTTGTCGGGAACAGGAGGACATCGCGCATCAGCCCGGCAACACCGAAACCGATGATCTGGGAGGACAGAGTGATGAAGATGCCCGCCACGTGGTTTGGATACCCGCCGTACCACAACTTCTGAACGGCCAGAGCCTCCGTCGAGAGGGCCGAGACCGACGCGGCGGACGCCATGAGAACAGCCGCAGTGTGTTCCTTGCGATTCCACGGGAAGGGATTGAGGAAGCGACCAATCATGCCTCTGCGTGGTATGACTGACGCGAGCGCTGTCCCGAGCGCTTGGGCGAGGACGGTCAAGAACATGACTGAGACATAGACGACCTGGGGCTTGAAGTACATAATCTCTTGCAAAACGGCGCCGAAAGTCGATAGTCCGATGCCTTCGAGTTCCATCATTGCATCAGCGATGATGCGTCTTGCCCGGGGAAATCAGGAAGGACAACCACATGTTCCATCCAATCGAGGATGACTTACCGATGAAGAACATTCGGAAGGTCCAAGGGCTCAAAGTGTTGTCGTCGTCGACATGAATGACATGGGTCACGATGTCCTCTGCCGTCTCGAGCACGCCATCTCGCACAGAGTGTAGGCTCTCGGGATCATCGTAGCCTGTCGTGACACCTTTTGTGCCATCCTTCTCGCCGGTCTGTTGGCTGAGTTTGTCACCTGAGGATCTTCTCTGGACGGGCCCCTTGTCATCTATTGATTGAGGCGCCATGGCTGCTGGAGTGCTGGGAGATCAGACTCCTTGGGTCGTTGGTGACGGGAGGAGATGGGAAGCATTGAGACAAAGAGAATCCGGGAAAATCGAGCCGCTATCCCCCTCCCTATTATATGTCTCGAGTAGGGGCCCCGTATGTACGTAGCTACTAGTTGCCCCCCCTCTCCTGAGATATCCTGTGATCACACGCTCATTGAATCGGACGGTCTTCTCGCCGCCGCCGCCCTTCACGGTGGGGCCCTTGACTTGGTTGCGAGGACGGCATCTTTGAACCGCGATAAGATGTTACTCCCACGCAAATCGTGTGACTTCAAGCCATGTGCGCGATGGCCACGCCGCTAGCCTCACCACGGAAGCCAACCTTGAGAGGCGCCAGGGCCAACAGGGGAGCTTGCCAGGGAGAACTGACCTGAAAGTTCGAGTACTCGTACGAGTGCGCGCCGGGAGTAGGACCATTTTCGCCGAGGAGGATGCAGACTAAGGGTAGACGACTGGCCGGTTCCAAGCGTGATAGCGGTGCTCAAGGGTCCAGGAGAGTCCAAACCACCAGCTCCGGGTTGTTGGGCTCGTGGCTCTGTATGTCAAGGCTTCGACCGAATCGACTTGATTGATCTTGATCTTATCTGTGGATGAGTACGGGATTGTGCTCGCGCGAGAGAAGGCTCAGCAGGCTCGGTGCGGGAGACAATCTCGCCAGTGGCATTGATACATTCTGCGCGTCGAGGAGGCCTCGATTGTTTGACTATGGATGTATCACGACAAGAAGGGGGCTGCATCTCCTCCGAAGGCCCCCCCCCCCTGTCTTGATCCCCCCCACCCCTTTCCCCCACCTTTTCTGCCCCGCAAAGTCCTAATGCGCCCCTCGAATCCCGTAATCCTGCCCACATGTACTCCGTACTCCGTTCTTGTCAAATCCAGAATTGCGTAGCAGTCCGGCATCGGTCACGCGTCCCGTCAAGAAGCTCTCAGAGAGACCTTTCGGCTCAATGATTTGGCTTACTCCGTAGAGAGTACCGGTAGAAGAACATGACCTATGTGCCCTGACTTCGTCGAAGGATACTAGGACTCGTATTCAGCGCATCAGGTGGATTGGCACACGTCGAAGCCCAGACGAAGAATTTATAGATCTAAAACTTGGCCATTCAAAATTCGAAGACAGACTCTGCCTTTGATACTCGTCTGGCATGTAGAACACGAGCTGGCCCGGCAGGCTAGAGATTGCTTCGTCTTTCAGACATGATTTGCGTGCTAGTACGGAGTACCTTGAGGCGCGACTTCAAGCCTTATCTCCAATGGTCTCGGAGGACACTCGTGATAGCTCGAACAAGATACGGGATATAGAGATGAACTCAATGGTACGGAGTCTGAAGCTCCGAGTCCCAAGCACTCGTACGAGTGCCGGTACGGAGCCCGGACTGAGTACGGAGTACTCCGTAGACTAAGTCGAGATGCGTCTAGATGCTGCCTAGGGAAAATGAGCTAGGCGCAGATCTTGTTAGACCATCTACTTACGGGGCTAAGGCGTGTTCTTTAGGATGTTTTTAAGGATCTATGCTCCGTAGGATCTGCTTAAGATTATAACTTATAGAATTAAATTTTTATTCTACGATTGTAACAAAAGCTTCCTTTAGAGGAAGCAAAGCTTCCTAAAATATAAAAAAGGTATTATAGACGTAGGAGATAGTTATTCTAGGAGCCTTTAAGCCTCTTTATAACTTTCCTTAATTTTTCTAGGTTCTTTGCTGTAATATCCTATAAAACTACTGTAGTTACTACCTTAGGACTCGTACGAGTATCGGAGCGATAGCACGGGCCACGATGGGACACGATTAAACACAGGATAGATCCCAGGTTGTATCCATAGATCCATCCATGATCTACGGAGTACTCCGTACTAGCAGTACCAGGTAGGTATTCAAGTATCCAGATCTGTACTCCAGACTCTAACTCCGTACTCGGTACCTACTCTTGTACGAGACTAAATTCTGGCGCTCGAAGTGCGGACGTTCCTAGATGAACACGAAGCCAACTAATCCGTACGGAGACAGACCAGTCGCGTGCCAGAGAAACCCTCCAACTCGGCAACGAGCGTGCCGAATAATTAGAAAAGCCGCGGGCTCTTGCATGATATGGAGTTAAGAAGCAGGGATAGGCTGCGAGAGGGGGGGGCGGGGAATGTGGGGCATGCCGGAGGATGTCTCGGGTTTGGCCCACATCCAGATGTCTAGCCCGAGAAGGCGAGTTGAAAAGTCGTTGACGGGCATTTTAACGGCATGTCCTTCATGAATTCCTGTCAATTGCACGCGAGTGCTGGTTCGAGTACAACATGATGCACATGGAGGAGTCTGTCTACAGCTTCATGCTCTAGATCAAGGTGAACTTTTTGCCACGAGATATCGAGGTGGCAGTACTCCGTACTCGGTATAGTGATCAGATCTTAAGGGAAAAGTTAGAGCTTTTTCCGTGCAGAGTAAATGGTCCGAGCAGGTTTAAGAATGCAGAGGTGATAGTACGTTTCATCTAACGTATGCAGTCAGGGGAAATTCATAGATTTAGTGCTTAAGGACGGGACGAGCAGCATAAGGAAGCTTGCGATAGCACAATCCTCTGCACAGGTCAGCGAGGCAGAACTCGTATATTAATATGAAATGGAAGTATGTACGAGTACGAAATACGGTAGCGTATGATCATGCCATGGCGCTCTGAGGATTCTGATGAATGCGCTTAAGAATTCTCGAGCTGCTATTAATCAGTGCAAGTACTAGGCTTAGGGCCATGACGAACGTAGACGATTACTACATACTCTACGGAGTAGGTACTACAGTAGTACTCGGACCAGTATACGGAGTATACTACATCCATATCCAGGACCAAAAAGGAGATAGCTGGAGCGTATCGTCGACGCAGCTCGATCTATGGACTCTGAATAATTGGATTCCTGCATTTGCTGTATCGCAACCAGGCCCATCACCACCATCCTCTGCACAGTCGCTCGCCTGCGTGCTCCTCTATCTCTGATTTCTTGAAAAAGCAATCTTTGCTAGGGCGTTTTCCGAGAACTTTCGCCCTCCTGTCGCATTGATAATTCCTTAAGGTAGTATATGTCTAGGCCTACCTACTGAAGACAATTGCGACAAGGAAGAACCACATTCACTCTCTACTAAAACAACAGACCTTGAAGCTTGTCTCGTACCGGTCCCTTGACGTATCTCGGGAGGTACTCCTTCCATGATGCTAGTGCAGAGTGAGAAGGTCTCGGACGCACCAGCCTCTGGACAACCATGGAATGACTTGGGTCGGGATTTTCCCGTGTTGCGGGGAAGAGTGGAGAAGACGCCTGGAGACAGGCTTCGCTCTGGGTGAAGACAAGACCCCACAGGTCATACATCTAGATGCATCGCACGAGTACTTGCATGGATAAAAGAAGGCTCTATTATTGTGACCCACAGCTTCGCGTCTTCTCTGGACCAGCTAAAGCAGGTCGTCCAGAGAGACTACATGGGACTCCCCCAGTGTCTTCTTCAACAAGTCTACCAACTCGTCTAGCGTCATCAGGAATCGGAGATACGACGACACAGCGATGCAGTATCGTCTGTAATTCTCGTCGCGTACCAGCTGGATACTAAGCTCCAGCTTCCGACCATTCTCTGCGTGCCATGCCTCGAAGCATGTCTCAAGGAGCGGCGTTGGCATCCTCTCGGGGAGTGGCGAGCACGTCCTCAAGGACTGCTCGGCGATGCTCAGGACGGCCATGATGCTCTCGATTGCCCTCCCATCCATAACACCAAGCGTGAGGGCCATCCGGTGCTGCAGGGTCTCAGGAAGAGTCGCGGACAGGAAAAGAAGCCTTCCGATGGCCTGATTCAAGGTTTGGCAAAGGCGGTGGGCCTCGCGAAGACTCTGCTGGTCGAATGGACTGCCGCTGATCTCGAACTTCATGATTTGAATCGAGCCATTCAAGGAGAACAGCGTCTCCGCGACCTCGAGCGACAGCCTCTGCGCCGCCATTTCAAGCGGATTCTGCTTTCCCCTCCTGCACCAATGAGAAAGGATGAGGGCATAATGGTCCGACAACGTCTGGACGGCGTTTGCCAGAGACTTGCGCACGTGCGAGTTTGCAGATGGCGTCTTAGGGAAGAGCTGGACGATGATGGTGGCGAGGAAGCCCAGAAGAACGGTGACTACCCTCTTCCAGAAGGCTTCGAAGCCCATCCCTGGAAGCCCGTACTGCTCGATGTGATGCTGATCCCAGCTGAAGCCCACAATCAGGGCGAAGGTTGCACCTCCTATGATGGTTGCTGATGTGACCGAGGCTGGGAGAAAGATACGCAGCCAGACCACGATGAAAGACACGAGACCCGTGCTCGCAGCCATGCCGTAAGGATTCCCGTCGCCGTGGCCGGATCCCATATACCACGCAACGAGTCCTAGGACGCCTCCGATGACGGTTCCAAGCAGTCGAGATACGAGAGAAAAGGTGAAGTCCGCCATATAAAAGAGCAGACTAGTCTGGGCCGTGATGACGGCCCACATGCCCTTCTCGCGATAGAAGAAGCCAGCGCTATGGGGAAGCACTGCGGGTATCGAGGTGGCGAGGGTCACAATGACCTGGCGGAGAGCGAACAGACCGGCCGGATTGATGAGCCACACGTACACACTGCTAATGGCGTGTCCCAGGCCGCGTCTCCGACGATCGCAGGCGGCGGCGGCAGCACCTTGGGTCTGGCGAAGTCTTCGATATGCCTCTTCCATGGCGTCGGGATCTTGCGAGCCGTTGCTCGCAACACCCGACGAACGGACAGAGAGCTCACCATGCCTGAACCAGTCAACTGCCTGCTGCAGGCGCGTGGGGATCCACAGACGCGACGTCTTCCGAGACTTGAGAAGCTCGAGGAGCGCCTCGAGCAATTTCTCCAAGGCTTTCGCGGTGCCAAGAATGTGCCCTTCTGCCGCGATTGAGAACACGACGCCAGCTAAAGGGAATGGTTCGGCAGAACCCGCGACGCGAAATTGACCATTAGCATCGAAGAGATGCCGATGGCTTTGGAGAATGGCTTCCGTGGTCTCGTCGCCGCAAGCGCTTCGAGTCAACCGTATGAGCGCCAGGGTCTCCTGCATCTCGACCGTCAAGTCATCAAGCGTCTGCCGGGAAGATCGAAAAGTCCAACGTGAGGTGTTGACATGGTGCATGCATCTGGCGACAAGACATGTAGACCGCGAGCAAACCCGAAGAAGTTTGGAGGTGTTCTTCTGCAATATCTCCAAGACCTCGCTGCTCATGACGTATTGCTCAGAGGTCTTGAAAGCGGTGATGACCTCCTCGGACATGGCCGTCTTCGCGCGATGGAGGTCGTGATGCTGCCCGTCCTTCTCCTCCAGCTTTCTGCCTTCCCTTGCAGAAGATGGATTGTTCCCGTGCTGAAGGACCTTTTCCCGGGCCAGAGCGCTGGTAATCTGGAGGTCCAGAAGAAACAGGCAGGCGAGCATGGCCTCGCGAACACGGGCCTGTAGTGACCTCACGTCATCTGCACCCCAATGGCCACGGGACATGTCGATTGGAAGAAAAGCCAACGGCGGCTCCATGGCCTTGAAGATGCCAATAATGCGTAGTCTCGTGCCCTGCAGGCAAGCCAAGTCGGGATGCTCCCGAGCCAGACCCTTTGTCGTGGCCTCCAAGACATTCCCGCCCAGGCGAACAAGGTGTTCCATCTGGCGGAGCACCACATACGAGGCCGACTGAGGAAAGATGAGCAGGGAGCACGCCGTACCTAGTCCGATGCCAACAGCCCCTGGCTTGATGAGGGCTTCGGCGAGGGTGGCATCGAACGCAGGCAGTGATGGCCCGATCAGGAGGAAGAGGTCGGTAACAATCGTCCCGATGATTTGGATCAAGAGGAGCTTCGGGCTTGCGTGGCGTAGGCGTGCAAGAGCGTAGATGAAGGCTAAGGACATGACGAAGAAGATGGCTGTAACACGCGCATCCAGCAAGAACCCGTTGTGCAGAAGTATCGACGCCTCGTCTATCGGCGATCTGCCGGTCTGCTGGGCCCGCGTTGCCGCGAGCCGCATCATCGAGTCGACCTTGGCGGCCGTCTCGGAGGCGGGCCGAGCAGCCAGTGCAGCCTTCATCGTGAGTAAACCCCAAGCCCACGCCAGACACATGCCGAGCAGCAGGGTAATGGTGCCCATCAGGTAAAGAAGCAGCGTGCCGGCCGGAGGCAGCATAAGGAGCACGATGGTGCCAAAGAAGGTCGCAATGCCGAGGCTCTGCAAGGCTGGGCGGATGAACATGAGGAGCAAAGCAAGCCATGCTGCCAGCCAGCAACGAAAAACAATCTGTAGGTCATTCGAGTTGAAATGGTCCAGCCATTCGGGCAATTGATATCGCTTTCTTTCGTGAATGCCATCGTGGCAATTCTCCACATCACCGCGGGCGTCGAGGTCGGCACTTTGGGGGGTCGCTGAAGCGACCTTGTCAGTCATCTTCGCTCTCGACAGCAAGGCCGTTGGCGTGAATCAATGGCACAATCCTCACAGCCAGGACGAATCAAGGTTTGGCTCGCAAAGGGTGGAATGGCGGGTATCGACGCGGCTGGTCGTTGATGGTGTTGAGGACAGAAAGATGGCAATCAAGTGAGGAAACTGCCGGCCTGCGATGAATAGGGTAATCATTGAGGAACGGGTCCGTCCCTGAAGCCTCCGTTCTTATGTCGGCTCTCCTCTTGTGTATCATACTCCGTCCACCTGTACGCATTCTCGGTGGGGATCCTAAGACACAAGGGCGAGGGATTCAGCTGCGTGCCAGTGACGATCGTGAGCTTGACTTGGGCGCACTTCATGGACTCCCAAGCATCGGGCGGCATCAAGCTGAGATTGGGGCTCTTTTAACAATGGCGAACGCGATACCTTCTCGCACTCGAGTACGAAGCCTCGTCTCCGACACTTGCTGCTCCCTCACCGTACGAGTATTCGTACATACCGGAAGCAGGTACGGAGTACTCCGTACGGAGTATCGGAACTCCGTACGGACCACGGAGTGTCCCTGATACGAGGACGTCTAGCCCGGTGTAAGCGAGATCGACATTAGGTAAGCTTCTCAGTTTCCACCAATCACAACGTGCTTCGGCTGACGACTGTAAGACGTCCCCGATGACATGCCTGCCAGTGCATCGCCGTCTTGAGAGATGATGCTCTCCATCCGCACGCGAAGCCATCCATCAATATCTGACTTTTGCGAGGCAACGCGATGGAGCAACCTCCGATCAAGTCGGAAGCCCGCGTACGGGTTGTACCCTGTGCGGAGTACTCCGTATTAGTCGGAGCATTTGATGCGTATGACTAAGTGCCTCGAGGGCACGAGCTTGGACTCCCGTCGAATATCATAATGTGGACGACCTGCTTACTAAAGCTTGACGAGCGAGCGGCGCAAGGCGGCTTCGCATCTGATTGGCCAAAATCCTGCTCAAGGAGAGGCTTATTCAAGGCTCTCGTACGGGGTCTCCGTACTTCGCCCTCGTACAAGAACTCGTACCGGTGTGTACGAGTGCTGTTACGAGTATGAACCGGATTTGAGGCGCCTTGCCATTGACTCCGTACGGACGACAAAGCCGTACAAGGACTCCGTAGACTTGGCGAAGTGCGATTCTCCTGGCAACATCAGATGCCTCGACTCCAGTGACATGCCTATATCTCGGACTCTCCGCCCTAGTCTGTCGAAAAGCCACGACTCTCGGCTTTGGTGTCCTCAAGTGATGATCTGTCGGAGCAGCCTCTGTGTGAGTACGAATATGCAATACCAAAAACACTCGAGATGCCTGCCCGCTTGATACATTTGTGGAGTTGTTGTCTTGCAGAATTCAAGATGCTCGTACGGAGGGCGCGGCCAAAAGTAATGCACCGGCCTAACCCTAACCCTTGCTTACTCCCCTCTTTCTCCTTCCTGTTACCTGCAGTACTTACCTCCGCTATAAGCACAGCAAGCATATACGCTAAGAACGCTGCTATTTAGGCAGCTTACTTATAGGCTATAGCAAGGAGTTGCGCTATAAGCAAGGAAGAGACAGAGAGGAAGAAGTCCTAGGAAGTACTCCTGCGATAACGTAAGCGAGGGTTAGGGTTAGGCGGTGCAGAACTTTTGGCCGCGCCCTCCGTAGTGAAGCACTGACCTACCAGTAAGTCCTCGTCCATAGCCGCGCAGAGTCAACTTCTCAGTTGCTCTAGCGGTCATTGCTGGCAGAACCCACCTTAGGTTCCCTCGATCTGGAAAGGAAATCAGCGCCAGCCATGACTGTCTCGCACTGCGTGCTCTGTACTCCGTAGGCTGTTGGTCATCCCGGTTTGAGCGGATACAGCAAGACGGAGGAGCGGAGGCTTTCCCCGAGTCATTTCTTGAGGGAGACAATGGCACGAGACCAAGCCTATATCTCGTCCTCTCGTTCAGAGAAAAGGATTTTTGAAACCGGACGACTTTGGATCAGGAGTCGCTGTTGATGGCATTCCTTTCATGCTTGCAATGGAAGACGAGAAGCAAACAACATGAATTTCCTAACATCCATGGAATTCGCGCGGTACGCCCAATTCGCCCCGTGCTCCCAATGGGTCTCTGAGTGGCTGGGGCGTTGTGAGTCGACGCCTCGGACTCCAGTACTCCGTCATTTTCTCAGGTGGTCTTCCCAGCATTCAACTTCGATCCGCACCAGATGGACCCTCTTGCCATCAAAGATTACCAGGACCACATTCCTTGGCCCCCCCCTTCTACAACCGCCACTTCCTCTTCTGCTTCCTTTTGGGCCCTCTTTCTTGCCAGTTCCTCCATACTCCGTACGAATTCCGGACTTCGCGGAGAGCTTCCCATCATACGGAGTTATCATTGCTCCATACATTGCCTCCGCAGTCGGCGAACATTAGGCGGGACAAATCTCGCGTGGGTCTTTCGCTCTTCTGCGGCCCAGCATTCCCCCTGGTCCTCGGCGCTCTTCTCGGATCCATCCCAGCCGGAGCTTATCATCACTGCTGACGCTTTTTGTCCCACGAACTCAGCTTGGGGAATGTACGGAGTACGGAGTACCCGGGATGGTCCAGAGTATAATGGGTCGCCGTCACAGCCGTGCAATGCCATGCCAAGCAGCCACCCCCAGCCGCCCCCCCTCTCCCTTTTGCGTGAACAGAGTTCCTAGTCTCAAGGAGTGCTCGAGGAAAATTTCCTCCAGGGACCAAGACTTGATTGCCTAAGATCAGCCCCAGAAATGAACCGGTTGCGTCTGATCAGCTTGAAAAGCTTGCTCCGGGCTGTCCTGCTCTCACACTTTCGAACGATTACTTTTCCTCTAAATGTGGTACTCCATTCAGAGTAGTCCGCTCTACGGAGTATTGAGTGTATCGATGCCTCTTACGCAGTGCATGTTGATACTCGTACTACTCCGTACTCCGTGCTGTAGCTCAGAGAACGAGAGCCACCCTACGGAGTACTCCGTACTCTGTCACAAATACTCCGTAGATCACGGAGGATGACCCCTTGGGGTCTCCTGAAACTTGGCTGTCTAGGGGAGTTCGGCAAAGCCATCGTAGACCCTGGGAGGAAGGCAGTTCGGATGGCGGGCCAGGATTGAAATAGAAGCCATGCTATCACTTCAAGGCTCCTTTGAGCTGCGCCAGGGGATCGTTCGGCGTATTCTGTGAAGTACTTGTACTGGGAAGTAATGGAACTTTGATTGCGGACTATGTTGCCTAGGGGACAAGATTTCCTCTCTCGCCTCCCGAGTACGAGCAAGAGCGACTGATGTTTCTGGACTCCATCCAGGTCCTCGGAACAAGGACTCGATGCAGCCCAAATACCCGCGCCGCCGGTGATGGTAAGACGGGCCAAGGCCGTAGTGCTCTAGGGGGGAGTTAGAAGGACACTAGATGAAGATCGAGGGTGGCGGATAGATTTCCACAGGAAGAAGTTCGGAGGCCGCGTGGCTGATCACCGACATGGAGCGAGACAACCTCGTGCCTGAGCTACACTAGCAGACTAGGCTTGATTCGTGAAAACGCATAGAGCCTTCCGAGTCTATGGCAATTCACGCTGTATGATTCTTACAAGTAGAAAGTTCGACTGCTCTTCGTACAGAGACGAAGCACGCGGAGTACGGAGTATCCAGGTTCTCATTGGACATCAAAATCCTGGTAGCACAAGGCGTCCAAGGCTTTGGCTCACGGTGTATACTTTGCTGATGCGTCAATGCCTACTCCGTACTCCGTAGAGCAACTCTTCAGACCTTCGGGAGCCCTCGTATGGCCCAGCTCAAGGAATGTCACCAAGATACGGAGTACTTAGCAGTACGAGTTACTCTGTACGAGTACGAGAACAATGGTGCTTCCGATCGGGAGACATATGCTCCGTAGGTGGATACTACTCCCTAGTACTCCGTACGAGTACGAGTAGTACCCCAAACCCCTGAATATGTCCATGCGGCCTAAGCTTCTCATGCCTAGAGAAAAGATGCCTCCTCCAGGCATAACTCGTACAGTCCGAATTCGTCCGAGTACGAGTACGGAGCACTCCGTACATCAAAAATCTTCCCTCAGAGATCTCCTCATCCTTGTCTGAGAGACATCACTCCAAACTCCATACGGAATACTCTGTACTCCGTACTCGTACTCCGTACTCCGTACTAGCACGGAGTACCCTTCATGCATTACTACAACTGTCTCGAAGCCTACTGTTCGTGCTCCGTACGTCGCCCCATGAATTATACGGTCAAGGCTTTCGCGAGAGATGACGAACGGATGGAGCAAATTTGATCTCGTCCTTGAACGCGGCCAGCCACCGTCCGACACGAGTGCCTCCATGTACATAGCCAGCCATCCGCTCTAGAGTCCTCCTTCCTCCGTACAGAAGAAGCGCTCCGTACGGAGTGCTCCGTAGTCACTGAGCAATTTCTCTCCGAGTTCATTCTACTACGAGTACTCTGTACTCCGTACTCCGTACGGAGTACTCCGTATTTCCTCCAGAATTGGAGTCGCCTTTCCTGTAGATCCCAGGTGCCGTATACCCTGATGGAGGAACGATGGCACAAGTGACATGGATTGATCCTCACCGAGCCATCAAGGTCCTCCTTACTCTGCTCTGGTTTCCGCCAAGCGCAAATCCAGGGCGTGGTTGCTATTCCCATCAGTGCGCGGGCAGCGTCTGACCACAAGGACTAGCACATGGTAGTGGCGGGGCGCATCATGCAATGAATGGATAGAGGCGCCCGGACCGCGGCCATCAAGGTTCTCGTTCAAGACCACTTGGCTGCCGAACCCCACCGCGGTCCCGCCATCCAAAACGGCGCCCATAGCCGACGCATTTGCAGCGGTTATGGATGCGAGGCCACTTTTCGGCCTTGGCTGGTGCCTGATTCGTTGACATTTGCAGTTGATCCATTCAAATGCCATGCAGCTCCTGGGCCGCGAAATCCTCTGCCAAATCCCTTGGTGGTCACCCGCAGGACGAGTACTCGTACGGAGGAACCCGTACTGAGTACGCCGGTACTCCACACTACAGGTACTACTATTACTACTCCGTACGTCTTGCCTCGTTGAACGTACCCTCGAGGACGGAATACTGCCGTCCTCCTTGCTCGTGATGATGCTAAAAATCTCCATAGATGCTTCCATTGTTTCGTCCAGGACACATGGCCCGGCCCCCCTTCTTATGGCCGCAGCAACCGCACGCAGCTGCCGCGCCTCTGCAATGCCGCACCGCCGTACCCTTGAGTATTCAGTAGCCGGGAACTTATTCTCGGGCCCGAGGTCCAAAAGAGTTTGCTTCCTCCTGGCTCCATCGCCAGGTCCCAGGAACATCCTCTTCTTCCAACCCTTCCTCTTCCCCTGGAGATGAAGATTACATCATGGGGGTCTCTTTCTCCCCCCCCCCCCCCCCGCGCCTCTGCGAGCCGTTCGTGCAGCTAGGCCGCGCCACCACAACCTTGTTCGCCTCGTCAGCGGGCGGAAGACTTTTCTTTTGCAGGGTGATGAGGTCGTTAGTGCAAGGAGCCCGCCTTCTCGTTGATCGTGATGGTGGTTGGAGTCCTGCAAAGGTGCATATATGAGAGAGACCCCTCGCACTCTCGAGGTTCTGTCCGTTGCTATTCTCTTGCCTCCATTCCTTACTAGACTACCACTTCATCTTTCCTTCAAGACCCCTTCACGCCGCCCTCCACGCTCCCTTTGACTGGCAGAAGAGCTGCGAGGTCCTTGTAAGAGCTCGTGACAGACACAGAGACAAGGGGTGAACTCCCACACCCAGATCGGCAGCATGGACGCGGCTTTCGACCCCCATAATGTCGACCTCGACACAGCTGATCCTCGCGAGATCACTTGCTACCTGAACGCCGGCGGAAATGACTACAACGGACGTCTTGGCGCTCGTGTCTCGGCTCTCTTCGTGGTGCTGATTGTATCCTCACTTGCGACTTTCTTCCCCGTCGTTGCGACTCGAATCCGCGCCCTCCGAGTCCCTCTCTACGTCTACCTGTTCGCCCGCTACTTTGGTGCCGGTGTAATCATCGCCACTGCTTTCGTCCACCTTTTCGACCCGTCTTACGATG
Source organism: Escovopsis sp. TC (assembly GCA_003055185.1). Taxonomy (NCBI): domain Eukaryota; kingdom Fungi; phylum Ascomycota; class Sordariomycetes; order Hypocreales; family Hypocreaceae; genus Escovopsis; species Escovopsis sp. TC. The sequence continues at coordinate 15,009 of NIGD01000005.1, read as the reverse complement.
AGATCGGTCCCGCCAGCTGTGTGGGCATGACCGGTGGTTGGGCCGAATACTCCTGGCCCCCGGCCTTCGCCCTGACCTCGGCCATGCTGATCTTCCTCCTTGACTTCCTGGCCGAGTATTACGTCGAAACTCGCTACCACGTCGACGCTCACGTCGAGATCGAGGGTGCCATCACCACGGGCGGTGACAGCGCCACTCCCGCCGCCCACAGTCACCCCGCCCACCAGGACCTGCACTCGGGTGACCAGGAGGAGGCCCGCCGCAACCAGCCAGACAAAAGGAGCAACACATCTGGAAATAAGCTTGATATCGAGGAGTTCAAGGATGTCGACAATGATTCGATCGGAGTTGCATTCGCCTTCCAGTCCCAGATCGCAGCCTTTTTGATCCTTGAATTCGGCGTCATCTTTCACAGTGTCATCATCGGGCTGAACCTGGGCGTCGTCGGCGACGAGTTCAGCACGCTCTACCCCGTTATCGTCTTCCACCAAGCTTTTGAGGGTCTTGGTATCGGCGCCCGGTTGAGCGTCATCCCCTTCCCCCAGAAGTACCGCTGGTTACCTTGGGCCCTCTGCCTGGCCTATGGCCTTACCACGCCCATCTCCATCGCCATTGGTCTCGGCGTCCGCACCACTTACGACAGCGGCTCCTTCACTGCCAACGTCGTCTCTGGCGTGCTCGACTCCATCTCGGCCGGCATCCTGCTCTACACCGGTTTCGTTGAGATGATTGCCCGCGACTTCATCTTCAACCCCACGCGGACTAAGGACAAGATGCGTCTGACCTTCATGCTCGTCTCCTTGTATCTTGGATGCATCATCATGGCTCTGCTGGGCAAGTGGGCTTAAAAGATAAAGACAAGGAGGATTGTCGATGACAGGAGGTCGAAGGCCTCATGTCGTGGCGGCAAATGTGACTGAGCTGTCGTTCTCTGGCTGATACCCCTCAAGGACAAGGCGTCCTTGTGAAGCCAGGAATGGACAGGAGGGATATAGATAGTTGATTTGGTCTGATGAATGGATGTTATAACGTGTGACCCGTGGGGTTCGAGGACAGGAAAAGGCAAATAATGGGATACGAAATAATGGAATAGAGATCATGGGAATGTCCAATGCTCGTCACGTCATATCAATGGATCCATTCAATGCTCTATTCCTCTGAGACAAGAACACGAGCGACGTGTTCAGCGACGTTGTAGCAATTCACCTTGCGCAAAGTGCGTCCTGCGAAGTAGGGGAAGAATCCTGAGGCACGCCAGGGTCAATCAATGAATCATCCCGCACCGCAGAAGGGCTCAGGGGTGTCCAGGTATAGTCGAGACTCACCCATTATTTGCATCATCAAGTACATGAGGTGCTCCCGGAGACCGCTCATGTTGCGCTTGTATTCCTGCGCTTTCTGCGCATCCTGAAGGAGCTGCTCGACCCGGGGCTTGCGAAGCGCGATGTACTGATTCGCGGCGGCCCTGATGGCCTCCTTCTGTCGCATTGCGCCTTCAGACGCGCCCTCCTTCCGAAGATGGTGGCTGAGAAAGAGCGCAAAGGACTCAGAGTCCTCGAGCGCTTGCGACGATCCCTGGCCAGACGTCGGCGGGAGCGCATGTGCCGCGTCTCCGAGGAGGACCACGCCGTCACGTTCCCACGTTGGAAGCGGAGGAGTGGTCCACGTCGGATACATGCTCCTGAACTTGGCGGATCGAATCACCCGCTGGATTACCGGGTCCTTCCAATTCGCGTGCCGTTCAAAGAGCTGTCTGTGGATGGGATCCATGTCCAAGGACCTGCGGTCGGGGCATTTCGCCTGGGGGAACGACGACCACCAACCCAGCAAGTTGCCTGGCTTGGATATGTGATAGGGAGAGTCTCCGTGAGGGGCCGAGGCCGCGCTCGTTCCGTAATAGTAGCCGAAGAAGCCGTTTCCGCCAAAAACGAAGTTGATAGAGCCGGGCTCGACCAAGCCTTGAAAGTCATCTGCCGGCAAGAAGCCCCCAACGCCGACGAGACCTTCGTACCGCGCGTCAAACTGGCTCTGCTGGCCGTCCGGGAACAAGGCTCGCTTGGTCTTGGACCAGATCCCATCGGCCCCGACGACAAGGTCTGCCTCGACCGGGTCGCGGCCGTCGGCGAATCTGACCTCATTCTGTCGATCCGCGTGAGCCACGACTTCTGCGACTCTCGCGCGGACGATGTCTCTGTCAGGGATCATTGCTCGCAGATTCCTCCAGAGCGAATGTCGAGTCGTTCCAAGGCTCAACAAAGGCGATGGGTCATCGCTCTCCCAAGGGGCCAGCCTCATAAGGGTTTGCCCGTCTTTGGTGCGGAAATTGTAATGCGAAATGACATGTCCGCCCCGAGTCACCCCCTGAAGCAAGCTCTGGTCAAGTCGCTCGAGGACACCCAACCCATTCGCGCCCACCCCTAGACCACCGCCAACAAGAAGCGTTGTCGAGTGCACAGAGCCGATGTCACGGTCTTCGTCGGTATCATCTAGAGCCGTGCTGTATTCCTCGTAGATTGTGATGTCGTGTTCGGATTTTTTGCCCTCTTCCGTGCATGTCGGTCTCGGCAAATGCTTTCGCAGCTCTAGATAGACAGCGCAACCTGCGATACCCGCCCCGATAATGACAATCTTCATCCTGATGCGTGACCTGTAGGCGTCAATACATTCAGATGCTGGTGCGGCTCTGACTGAAATGTGGCTGGATCTTGGTGAAGGGATCTGGTATGACGGGCAGCCGCAGCTGTCTTTAAATACTTCTGAGGTTCCAGGTTGTGTCATCGATCCAAATATACCCTCGTGTCTTCCCTCGAGAGTTGCGAGTCCTACCGACAGACTCCAGACCTGACGTTAGAGTGCAAATGTTTCCCCTGCAGGCCCATCAACCGTCCCTCCAATCCACCTCCACGTCATGCTCCTCGCACCATGCACTCCTGGAACTACGTGGCATCGTTGGCCGGAGCTTTGGAGAACCGGCCTGGCCCGTCCTGCGCGTCTCGTGAAAATTCCGACTTACGTGTTACCTCGGGCAGGGGCGCACAAGTGGCCGCCAATGCATCTGGGTTTCCTCGAAGTCATTGGACGTCGGCAACCGAAAAGAGGAGCCTTGACCCGTCGTGTTCATTTTCAATCCGGGCCCCCCCCTCGCATTTCGGCACATACACGGCCCAGAAGCTTGATCCATCTCAAGCATCCGTGGATGAGCACAGGATTGTCGGCAGTCGGGCCTCTAGCTCTCCGTTTCGCCCCACCACCCTCCTCTTGCCCAAGGCCTCCTCCGAAGTCTCAACGGCGCTGCGTATGCAGGTGATACTTTGGCATAGGAGCTGATCCGTGCCGCCTGTCACGTCATTGTCGTCCTTCTCCTGTCTTGGGCAACAGCTTATGGTGTTGGCCATTGACTCAAGACTTGCTGTGCTCCTTCGTAATCCAGAAGAGCTAAGAATACCATTGCCAGCATCCATGGCTGAACGCTCCTAGCCCGCACCTCGCCATGGACAGGAGCAACAAAAGTGCGCTCCCCCTCCATCGCGGCTCTCCTCTCGCATTGAATGCGTGACCCTCCAGCTTGAATCCCCATCGCCCTGCCCCGTTACGTCCCCGCTCATTCCAGAGGGAAATCACGCAGGATGGACTGTGCGAGGTCTGCAAAGTAGTCTTTGCTTTCTGATGCCATGCTTGCGAAGCCTCCGCCTTGTACCGTCTCACTGCGAAGCAGTTCATTGGCCGCATCTCTCTGATTCCTGAATGGGCTCCAAAGGCTGATAATCTTCAATTGTAGAACCATCATGATTGTTCCCCGACTGGGACCGGGACCGGACTTGGCACTGATGAATTCGATGGCTGATATGATTGACTGCCCATGCTGTCTCATCCGCTCGACATGTTCTGGACTGCCCATTTTTGGGGTGAGGCGTGGCTGGGATCGGTGGGAACCGTGATGCGACACCAATGCAAGCAGCCGCAAGTTCATGAGGTTTGTCGCATTGTAAAGTGAGAGAAGCACAGCCGTCGGAAAGTTTCTGAAGGGTAACATTGGAACGAGATCTAGGCCTCCCTCGTCCTGTTTCGCCTTGGGCTGTTCAATGGCACTTGGAACCAGCAGTCCCGACATGTAGGTTGATGCCCAGGAGCGTGACCGCGATTCCATGTCGTGCACCAATATCTCCAACATGGCCGTGAGGTCTGGCTTTCGTCCAGTGGCGGGACTCATGACGAGCTCCTGGGCCACGACAAGACCTCTGAGGACGTAGAAACACAAGTCGACGACATGGTCGAACAGCATTCTCGGATGGATCTTGAATGGTATGGTCATCCATTCGTGAGAGGCGAAAGCGTGCAGCGAATTTTCGGCAAGAGACTGTATGAACTGATCGTGGACCTAAGGGTCAGCATGTTTAATCGATCTCTATGGAGCTTGGGGCAGGTGAGCGCTCGTTTGACCTCAAGAGAAAGCCTAAAGGAAAGCAGCAAGAGGATAGGTGATATTCCTCGTGATTTGAACGCACAGCTTGAAGGCGCATATGACTGAAGAGGCGGTGCAAGAATCCGCCGCTACAGCTCGCCGGGCCCATAGACTCGATCATCTTGGCTGCGCCTTTGACATGGAACAGCCAAGCCTTCGGACGTGTCCCGGCCCATGTTTCGAAATGAATGAGCATGACCGCGGCACAAATCACGCCCTCGGTAACGCCAGCGTTATTTCTGGAGAGGAGACGCTGCAGGTCGCGCAGCGCGGTCGAATACCAGTTGTGCGCGTCGTTCTGAATGCTCAAGTCCCGAGCAAGTGTTCCGTAACTAATCATGGAAGCGGCCCTGATGGAGTGCTTAATTACCGGCTGCAGCGCAGATGCCAGGAGCCTGGGCAGGTCGTCGACCCACGATGTAGAAGGCACCGGAAGTCCTCGAGCTGGCCTCACGACGCCAAATGACTCGATGAAATGAGTGACAAATAAATGATCAAAAGCGCCTCCACTCGACGGCTGAGGGCTGGGGAGCCTCGAGGCATGCAGAACCATGGCTTCCCGAGCATGCGGGTCTTGACGTGTCGCGAGTGCCCCTTGTGAAGAGGCGGGGATGTGTTGCTTTCTCTTGGTCGCTGCTTGCTCCCGGCATTCCGGAACGGTGTGGACGAACAGAACACCGATCCGGGGGCCAGAACACGGCAGGCCAAGGCTTTGACATCTTTGGCACTCGGGGTGCAATAGATCGCACTATGATCGGGCGGCATGAGAGAATAGATCAGAGTACTATACACAAAATGACACAGAGGGTCTGATGAGGCAAGACATCCTCAGGCGTACTCAGCATCCTCTGCTCCGTAGATGGGATTGTCTAGCCGAGGGTCACAGAGGATAGATGGCTCACCTTTACTTTGCGCTTGCGGCAGGTAGCGCACCCTTTACTCCGCCCAGGCACGTTAACCATGATATCGTGATCAATACTCGTTACTTTTCGGATCGCTCTGAAGTAGGCCCGATATACAGCCAATTCTTCTGGCCTAGGCCTACGCATGTCCTGGTCGCGCCAGAGGCGATGCGAGGTATTCTGAAGGAAAGCAGCGGACGAGGGGGCCTTATATGAAGGCAATGTATCTTGGATGTTCTGCCGCGTAGACGCCGCTTGCACTGCCCCTTGAACAGTCACAGTACCGAGACGACTTCAACGAATGGAGAGACGTGGAGACTCAGAATTGTGGTCCGCCGTGCTCCGGACGGAGTTGTCACACTCCATACGGAGGATTCCGTACTCCGTACGGAGTACTCCGAACGGGAAAGGATGTACTCCGTACTCCGTACGGAATACATATTCTTTACCAGGTTGTACCCCGTATCGCACCAACTGCACCATGCAAAAGTAAAGTGACCACTCCAACCGTTGACGGTTGTAGCAGTGCTTATATCCTACGACACCCCGAAAATGCGTACTTGTACGGAGTACGGAGTACTCCGTACTCCTTACGGAGTAGTATGTAGTAAGACTTCTAGATGTATTATGCCATAGCCCGAATGGAGTATCCCGTGCTTCGTACGGAGTACATGTACCTGCGGAGTAAAGCTTTCAAGATGATCACGAAGTGGATTGAGGCTATGATCCCTGCTACGAGGGTTAAAGGGAGACTCCGTGAAATCGTGCGATGCTCAAAGGACAAAGGATTCTACTCCGTGCCTCGTGCTTCATCCATCAATGTCCATGATTCGAGACCTACGAGGAATCGAGGCCAGGCCAATGGTTATGTATAGTGAAGGGCCACACTCTCTGACTACAGTGAATATCTCTGCGGAGAGCGGAGCAGTGAGCACTTCATGGGCCCAGTGATGTTGCTACAACTCGAGCAGTGTCTAGCAGACGACCGTGATAGATGGTGCTCGAAACCGATTCATAGCTGCGTGACCGATGCCATTGCAGACCTTTCTCTACATGCTATTTGCACTGAATCCTATCAAGCTCCCCGGCCCGCCTATGGTTAAAGAGCAAAGCTCCATCGTCCAAGCAAATCTTCTGTCGAGCGAGGATGGGCCTAAATCATCTGAGGCTTGACAAAACATGCATCGAAGCGAGGTATACTCCGTAGGTGTATCGTCGAGAGCTAGTTTTCTCGGATACAATAGGGGGAAACTCCTAGTCTCCATCCATCACCTCTTCCCTCATTGCGCTAGCTCGTGCTTGTTGCCATCTTCTCAACCAATCTCTCCAGAAAGGCACCACCTGAGGACAACATACATACATCAACCGGAACCAGAAGTGACACTATGGACCTTCTCTTCTTTCTTTTTACACTAGCTACCTGGCTCTCCGTGGCCATGGCTCTCCCCTCGGCCAAGCGCGGCCTCGTCTTCGTCCCCCATCCCAGCTGGCCGCAAGACAGCTCCATCTGGACACGGTCTGGATCTGACCTCACCTGGTACTACAACTACGGCAGCCTTCCTTCTCACGAGTACTATCACCTGTCCCAGTCTCAATTCGAGTTTGTGCCTATGATGTGGGGCATTGACCCAGCCGCTGGCTCAGACAGCTCTTTCGCCAAGGCCGTCATCAGGCTCATCCGCCAGGGCGTCAACATCACCCATGTCCTGAGCTTCAACGAACCCGACGCGCCGCTCTCATGGGGAGGCAGCAGTATATCCCCCGAGGCCGCTGCCCGCGCCTGGGCCGCCAACTTCCTCACTCTTCAGAGATACGGGCTCAAGGCCGGGCTCCCCGCGGTATCCGGCACGCCCGCGGGCTTCGACTGGCTGTTGCAATTCGTCGAGAATTGTACCCTCATCCTGGGCAGGCGCTTCACCTACGACTTCCTCCCTCTCCATTGGTATGGCAATTTTGACGGGCTCCAGCGCCATATACAGGGGTCAATCGCAAGGTGAAGTCAACTGCTCAATTGACGTCTCGATAGCTTGGAGCCAGCTCGACCGAGCATTTGCTGACAACTTTTCGTGCTGCCGCAGCTTCCCGGGCGCGAAGATATGGATCACCGAATATGCCTTCGCGCACCAGGATCTCATTCCCACGCAAGAATTCTTCAATCGAAGTGCCGCATGGTTCGACAGTCTCGGTGTCGTCGAGCGATACAGCTATTTCGGGGCGTTTCGTTCCAGCGTCAGTAATATTGGGCCGGCGGCGACCTTTCTCAATAATGCCGGAGTCCTCACGGATATTGGGTCTTGGTATCTTGGTGGTAGTTGGACGGGCGTCGATCCTCGTTCTGGGTGATTGCGTCACCCATCGACTTTCGCTGCGAGGTTGAACATATCGCCGGGTGGTGGTCGAGATCCGAGGCAGACGTTGCCGGCACCGTGGATGGGGCAAAGGTTAGACCTGTTCATGGCTTGTGTACGTCGAGAAACGCTAGCAAATCTCTCTTGAAAATCATCCCCAATGCCTTCGCAGATCCATCCTCGGTGACGACCAGATCACTCACGCCGAGCTTCCCAAACACCTCGACAGCGTACTCAAGGGGCGCGGTTGAAGAGATCGAGAGGGGTATGCCATCGACGTGAGGTGAGATATTTCCGTCAGAGAGGTTCACCGTGCTTGCGCCCTGACACACGTCCTTCTGTTCCAGGTTCGCCAGCACGGAGGCCAAGCCTTCGGCCGCGAGATAACCGTGACAGGTCCCGCGCTCATTCACGATGAGTAGGCCGGCATCCAGCAGGCCCCCGGCCGTGAGCAGCCTGATTTTTGCGCAAAGCGAGGGAGCGGAGACATTCAGGTCTGCGTCTGCCCTCACCATCATTTGCTCCATTGCCGCAGCCGGGCGGAGCAGAGCCTCGACCGTAAGGCTCTCTCCAGTGTCCCTGAGCGCCTTGATGGTCGAAATGGCCTGTTCCGGCTCCAAGAATGGGTGGCCCATCAGATGCTGCGACAGGTCGTACACCCCGTCGGCGCTGATGCGGTCTGCCACCCATTTGGCGATGAGGATGGCGATCATGAAGGGCGGGATGAAATTGACCTCACCCGTGAGCTCAAACATGATGACGGCGAGGCTCACCGTCATCCTGCTCACCCCGGCGAGAAAGGCCGCGGAGCCGACCATTGCAAATATTCCGGGAGAGATCCCGGGGATCAACTGGCCCACCATGCGCCCGAAGAGCGCGCCCGCATCCAGTGCCGGGATGATGACGCCGGAGGGCACCTTGCAGCCGAACGTGATGATGGTCAGAATCAACTTGACGACTGTGCCCGAGATCAGCCACAAGAAGTACATGCCTCTTCCACTGGCCTTGGCCTCTTGCTTGCAGATCCAGTCCTCCTCCACGTTGTTGCAGTCCACGAGCAGGCGCTGCATCACGACATCGCCGGGCTCCCGGATCAGGCGGTTTGGATACTGCAAGGCCGCCGTGACGAGCACCACAAGGGCGACCTCCAGGACGGGTCCATTCTTGATCAGGGGAAGCTGCCGAAAAGACTTGGACCAAGCGTGATTGGCATAGCAGAAAACACCGCCAAAGATCCCGCCGCAGACTCCAAGGAAGATGAAGACCAGGTAGTGGACGAAGTCGTAGTTGACGCCGTACCGTGTCTCAAAGAGGACCAGCTTTCCTGTCCCGAGAGGGTTCAGCTCCTTCAGGGCAGCGGCGGCCACCAGAGAGCAGAGGAATGACCGCCACAGGACTCGGCGCGGGAAGAAGGTGCTGATCTCCTCGTAGCTGAAGAGCACGCCTCCGATGGGGGCGCCGAAAGCGACAGACAGGCCGGCCGAGCACGCAACGCTCAGCATTTCCCTCAGCTTTCGCGGATTTCCGGCGTATTTGGGGACGGCCATGGCGACGAGATAGCCAACGCAAGTCGAGATATGCACAAAAGGCCCTTCCTTGCCAAGACACATGCCGGTCGCCACCGCGAAGACAGCTCCGGCCGCCTTGACCACCAGCACTTTGACGCTCAGGAACTGCGGGACGACGAACCCCGAGAGGATGGTCTTGATCTCGGGGATTCCGCTTCCAGCAGCCATATACATGACCTTGTTCTCCTGCCGTGGCTCGCTGCTCTCGTCCGAGCCCGGGGTTCTCTCGGAGGAGGACGGGCGGCCGGCGGGCAGGCTGACCCGCGTGGTCATGGTGAGGGTCGCGGAGATAACGCCGAAGACGAGCGCCAGCGAAACGTAGACCGCGTATGATGCGCCGAAGGTGGTCGCCCATGGCCTCCAGTCAGCACACGCGGCGCCGTGATGCGAGGCGCAGCAGGCCCGCTTGTTCGAGAAGACGCCGGCGGTGCAATAACCGTCCTTCCAGTCTGCCACGGTCTCGACGCTCACGTCGACTATTGAGGCGACGCACGCTGTGAGGAGCCCGATGATGAAAGACGCAATCCAGCCCTGAGCCGAGTCCCACCACACGGCGGCTCGCGCACGAATGCCGCCACGGTTCCGGCTCTTGATCTCTCCACGTCTCGCATTGTCGCGGATCAGGTCGCGCAGCCAGTCGATGGTGGCGTAGTGCTGATATGCAACGCGCTCGTCGGAGAAGCCCACGGTGTTGGTCCGCTCGTCCATTGGTGGTACTGCGGGGGAGAGGCGCGACTCGATGTCGCCGCCATGGGCCCGCCACGGGAGACGACTCAGCGACTGAGCCCGTCGGCCATGAAGCGCGAGAAGGGGCGTCGATTCCTGAGCTTCTTCCTGGGCGACCCGTGTTTGGTCTGCGGCCATCTTTGCGACAGCGCAAGGTTGATGATTTGGGATAGGCAAGGACAGGTAATGCAGGTGGCTGGAGGTGCCGTGAAGGGAGGAAATGTTGGACTTCAGAGACAACGCAGAGAAGGGGGGGGGGGGGGGGG